>CM033271.1:47123248-47183248 GCA_019343175.1 Oedothorax gibbosus
GGGTCCTTGGCACTCTTCCAGAAAAAAGTGACGAAAACGCGGCACCTACCAACTTCGTATGTGAAAAATATACGAAACGAATGTTTTCTAAAAAATTGAAAGCTGTTATGTTTAAAAGCAGGTAATAACATGTCATTGACACAAAAATCTCAATTTTTTCAAAAATGTCACTTAGCACGTTCTTCCACTCAGCTCTTCAATTGGACACGTTACCGATTTGACTTTTGAATACTACAAATTTTTCTCCAGTAAGAAATAAAAACAAAATGTGATGATTTTATTGGGATTAAAACTAAAAGCAAAAAAGTCGTTACTAGGAAAAAAGTGTTTAAGAGACTTTTTTTTTAAATTTATTTTAAAAAATATTATATTTTAAAAAATCGGTCGAGACGCAAATTGACCCCATTTCCCTGATAATAGATCCATAACTTCGTTGAAAATCCTTCAAGTCGTTTGTTGGGGTTATAAAAAAAGCGATAATGGTTCACTTGCAAACCGTTCTTAACGTTGTTCTACTCGAAAACTGCACCTCCATTTACTTAACCTCCATATGCTTAGGCCAGAGAAAATGTGAATAATCGTAAATAGTTCGCTACGAACATTTTTTTATTTTAAAAATATTCAAAATGGATAGAAAAATTTGTTTTAAACACAGAACATATTATATCAATATAACGTGTGAAAACTTTCACAAAAGAGTTTTTAAATTTTTTTTTAACACTGACTCGAAAATAAGTTTTTCACGAGCCCAATCGGTAATAAATTCCTCGTGGGTCGGGAACATAGCCCCCAATCGAAGGAAGACGGGAAATGACCTTGGAAGTAATACGTCATCGGGACCCCCGAGCCTAATATACCTCCCTTACGTTTTTGCATACTTTAAAATAGTTTTTTAGTGGGCTTGTTTCAACATTTGTCAAAGAAACAAAAAACCAATGAAATCGCAGTTGGGGATCGCGGGGCGTTATAAAAAATTTAAAAAACCAATGAGCGTGTTTTAACAACTTTGTCAAAGAAAACGAACAACCAATAAAAATCGCAGTATGAAGAGCGGTAAATTATAAGAAAATATTCCCATTCGAATGATTTAACCAAGAAAAGTTTACAAAAAATTTTTCCCCCGGAACTGAAAAAAAAGCAATTGATTAAGATTATTATTTTAATTCAAATAATAAAGAATATTATTTTAATTTGCGAAAGAAAATTAATGAAAAATAGCCAATTTCGACTTTTAAAGTTTGTTATAACTACAACTAAAATATTTTGTTTGGGATTATGTTTTTCTAAAGTTAATATTTTATTGCGTAAAAAAATGGTTCTAGGTGACAATTACAATATACTTGTTTTTCGATAAGAATTTTAGTAAGTATTAAAAACGTTCAAAACAATTTTACCCACCAGCGAACACTTCGATTCAATCCCTCGCCTCAATTTTGTTCTGATTTAACCCGAACAATTTGGTGGTCACGAACAAGAACACAATCAATAACATCAGGTCAAAAAGTTGAGAAAAAACTATTCATCTTTTCAAACTGGCTTCTAAATTGTGATCCAAAATGGCTCCTTAACTGGTTTTCAGGGCTTTCATGAATTACTTTTTAGCCATCACAGACTGCCCGATCGCAACCTCAAAAATATAATTAGAGCGTTTTTTTTCTTTCCCTAACTTCTTGTTTTGTAATTAAGTCTACTGTGATGAATTGACCCCGCTGTAAAACGAGGATAATTATAATGGCAAAATGGAGAAAGAGATGGTTTTATAATGGGGCAGAGTTTAGAATAAAAAAACCGAAACTTGTTTCAAGAGATGTTTTTCTTCACCAAACATAAGGTTATCAATTTAAAAAAAAAGTAATAATTTATCAATTATAAAAAATTAAAACAAGCATGTTATTAACAGAATCTGTCACTTAGCTTGCTTCTACTTTCCTCCGCTTTGTGTTTCCAAGCAAACAGAAAAAAAAGGCGCCAAACACAGTATTAATTCTATATTAAACATTTACATGCTAAAATTGACTAGTTTCATTTATTTTATTTCGAAAATCCAATAAATATTTCCTATCGTTTGCTAAATTAATTTATATTTCAAAGAATATAAATGTGTAATATTCCTACGCTTTTAAATAGAACGAAAACATTTCATATCAACATACAATCAAAGAATATTTTATGGGAAATATATATGACGTCCTTTCAAACGGATTTATGCCACAAAAGTAAAATGTCTTTTTAATTTATTATTTAAAAGGAATAAAGTTTCTTAAACGATTGTTGTGAATGGCAATGGCGATTTAATTGTAATAAAAATTGCTTCTTATGCTTTTTAAATGAGCGTTTAATTTTGCAGTTTTTTCAATAATTGAAGTACTTCGATTTTTTTTCTGAGATTTTCAATGTCTTCTTTCTAATTAAGATGCGTTGAATTTTGGACGTATCACACTTGCATGTTAGCATTTATAGTTTGGGGCTACAAAAGGGGTGGTAGACAGACTGACCGAACTGAACGATTATAATATCGTCCACTTTATACGTTATAAACGTAGTGTGGAAGCTAAAAATAAAATGGGGTTTTCAGATTTTTTTTTGACACATATTTTTGAATTTTGCAAACTGTTCAAAATAATGTAGCAAAATGTTTGCATTTTGTTTAGAATCTAAGAATTTTGTAATATTATCTTTAAATAAATAGAATCTATTAATCCGAAAACAAAAATGTTTGAAAAATGTCATTTGGCAGGCATGAAAAAGAAAATTGTTGAAAATTAAAATAAAAAAAAACTACATTTCAATTGTATATCCTTGTATTGTAGCTTACACACAAGAATTATAAACCTTAGAAATGAAAATCGGTAAACACAGCCATTTAGTCGCAATCGAAACTTTTAAAAGCGAAAATGGTAATATTAGTTTATTTCTTTCGAAAATACAATGGGGTTGTTTCACGGAGGATCTGGCAATAGCTCTGCGGTTTTGTTTTCATGTCTCTCGAATTACGTTGCTTTGATATACGGGAGTAAGTTTTCGAAGAGAATATTTTAGTTGTTAACTTTTTAAAAATTCCAACTTCTTTCAATGCAAGTTTTCCTTGATAAATGATTAAAACAACCAACAGCACAGCAAGAAGTTGTAATTTTAAAAAAATAACTAAATTAACTTATTCTTAGAAAACCCAATTTCGATCATCAACAAAAGTAATTTGAGAGACATGAAAACAAAACCACAGGAGCTATTGCCAGATCCTCCGAGAAACAAACCCCAATTATATTTTTTATTGTTTGCTCAATTTATTTGCAGCTTCCAAAATAATTTTGTAAAATTGTTATGGTCAAATCCTAGCATCCTTTTCGGCGCCAATTATAGTAAGTGAAGAAAAGTAAATAAAAATGACCAAGTAATTTATGCAAAAAAAGGTTTACCTTTTTAGAATAAAACTTTGAATTAATTGTATGGATTTGGTTGAATTAATGTCACACTTGTTTCTATATCATTTTGGGAATTATTGCATTGCGTTAGTTTTTATGTACAATTAACACACATTAAAAAAAAATCATGGGACTTTTATATAGTGACACACGGCCCAATATACCTATTAAAAATTTATAAATTTTAATATTTATAATTTAGTTATTGCTTTAAAGAAACTTTTCTAAAAATAGAATTATTAATTACAATATTAAAAAAAACAGTTTGGGTAATTTTAACAATAGAATTCTAAACAAAGTGTTTCTAGATTAGGTTTGCCACAACTGAATATAAAATTATAAATGGGCTTGTTTCACAAGGGATCTGGCAACAGCTCCGCGGTCTTGTTTTCATTTTTCTCGAATTACTTTTGCCTTGGTATTCTAAATTGAGTTTTCTAAGAATATTTTAGTTGTTGCTTTTTTTTAAATTCCAACTTCTTTCAATGCATGTTTTCTTTGAAAAAAGATTAAAACAACCAACAGCACAGCAAGAAGTTGTAATTTTAAAAAATAACAACTAAAATAACTTATTCTTAGAAAATTCAATTTCGAATATCAACAAAAGTAATTCCAGAAAAATGAAAACAAGACCACAGATCTGTTGCCAGATCCCACGTAAAACAAGCCCATTCAAAGAGAAAAAAAAGATTATTTAAACAAAATTTTAAATTAATTTTTTAAGCTTATTCAAACCCTATAATCTTCTAACAGTATTAAAATTTTTAAAGGATTAAAAATAAAATATGTTCATTTGACACTTGTCCGCAAAATAGTGGATAGATATGAGAATAGGTTAAAAACAAGAAGTTCATAAAGAACTAAAATAGCCTACTTTCCTGTTACTTAAATACTTACTGAAGTTCTAATCGGGAAAAAAAAACTAGGTTCCTAAAGTAAATATCATCAAACAGCCGTTTCTACACTAGATTTATACACATTAGAAAAAATATCGAAACACAGCACCCAGCTATAATTTAAACTTCTAAAAGCCAAAATCAACTATTTTCCTTAATATTCTTTCGTAAATTAATTAAATATTATTTATCATCTGCTCGTGATTTATTTGTAGTTCGAAGAATAATTAAATATTTATTGATAACAAAAGTAATGAACTTACTCCGAAACTGCATTAAAAAATAAGAAATGTAAATTAAAAACTAAGCATAATTGCATGCAAAAGTATGCCTTGCCGCTTTCTTGGTAGATAATTAATGAATAATCAAAGAATCAAATTGTGCTACATTTTATGACGTCATTCCAAACTGATTCATGAAAATATTATTTTGCTTCAAATATGTTTAAATAAATAAAGTTTCTCATGCCATTGTTGATTTGGCAACAGTGATTTAAATGACTCAAAATTGAATTTCAAAGCTCATTCAATGGGAAATTCGCCGAAAGATAGATTTATGTCCGTCCGGACGTACAGACAGACGGACAAAAAGTATGAAAGTTGGGTATCTGAGGTCATAGCTTTCTAACAAAAAAAGAATTTTTAAGATCCGATGGATAGAACCGATTTTGGAAGGGGGGTACGGACAGACAGACGGACATCGACCGCATGTCAATACCTACTTTTTCATTTTTTTAATTCTTTCGAATTAAAAAAAGAAAAGTAGGCTAAAAAATCAAAATTTAAGTGAATGTATGAAAGGGTAAGGAAAACAATGAATTTTTACATTTTGCAGTTAAAAATTTTATATTAAAAACAACGCATAGTAAACTTTATTCTATCAACAGTTTTTGAAAGTGGATATGTTTCAATGGATGCAGAAAAAATTCTTTAAGGCTTACTTATAGTTTGTTCCAAAGTCTTAGAGATTTAAATAACACACGAACTGAAAATTTGGAAACTGGGAAAAATTAAGATATCATTTTAATTCCTCATTACAAATACCAGAAGATAACGCAAAAAATGCTTCAAAGCATTTTCTTTTTTGAACTCAAGATAAAATTCTACAAACTTGCAACAATGTTCACAAAGCGTTACTTTACAAAATACGCTAAAAAAAAACGCCGAAAAATTGATGTTTTTAATAATTGTCGGGTGCTATGTCCTCTTAAAACATCGAAAATAAAAATAATTTATATCAAAATAATTCATGTCAATAAAATAAATATTATGAATCCACTTACCTTAGAAATATTTTTGAAGTCAATCCTTCATGTAATTTTCCAAGTCAGAAGAATTCTTTTTTTTTTTTCAAATTTGCATTACAATAAAAGTTCAGAAAACAATAATTGGAGTGTTTCGAATGGGACAGGCAAACGAATGAAGAAGCAGACAGGAAAAATCCAAAAGCGAAGAGTTGAAGATGTTCTTTTCCTCCATGTGGGTTTTAGGGTTGCATCTTGTAGCAAAAATACTCGCCAATTCCACAGATAATAATCTTAGCTGTGTAGCTATACTCCTGGCCAACCTAAGTATACTCCTGGCCAACCTAAGTATATAGACCGTCCGTGTATGTCTTCGCACACGGCCTCGCGCTTTATAAAGGGCCCTGTGCTGACTTAGGAAGGAAAGCATTATTGATTTTCACCACTTCAGTCGGAATTTCGAAATCCTTGCCTAAAAATTGAATTCTTTTATTATATGACCTACTACGGTCGTAAGGATCACATAAATGAAAAATTGAACACCTTGAAGAATTTTTTAGAGGTTTTTTTTTTGAAAAAAATAAAAATTTAAACCAATCACAATTTTTTTTATGAAACTATTGCATTTTTGAAATTTTAGATACTTTACAAGGTTGCCTGAAAATACAAATTCTAAAAATTAATAAATTCATTAATATATTTTACCGCTTGGTGTCGCCACTGTCCTAAGACATAAAAAAACTGGAGATAATTATACATAAAAGCTTACGTAACCGATTCTTCTTTCAGGATATCGAAAACGCTTTTTGAAATTTAATCTTAAAGACAATTAAAATAATTTTTAAGTAAAATTTTTTGTTAAAGTTGATGTCCGGTATACCGGACGTCAGGTCTGACGGGTTGGTTGGTGTTTATGGTATGGTCCAAAAGCCAGAAATGGCTATACGCCAGGTCTGACGGGGTTGAGTCACGTGAAACAAGCGAATTCTAAACAAAGTGAGTTTAGATTAGGTTTAAAAAACAAAATAGAATTTTTTTATTTACTTTTTTAGGCTTTATTCCAACCCTTTTCTCTTCGAACAGAGAATTGTTTTAGGTTTTTTTTTTTTAAATACGTTCCTTTAATACTTACTTACTTATCCACAAAAAGTTTGTTTTTTTGTTGTTGTTAGTATTATAAAATTATCTTATTGTAAACAATGATATATTAAGTTCGCTAGTCATATTCAAAGTCATGAAAACTCGAAATCCAGTCACTAGTATACAAATTTTTGAAAATAAAACTCAGTTTCATACCATCTAATATAATACATTCTTCTAAGATGCGTTAAAGAGATTTTCGCCAAACCTAGCTGCCAGAATTTTCGGTTTCGCAGGTGAAAGGTATAGTTTTTCCAAGACGACACACCTTTTTGGATAATGAAATTCTCAATTACTACTTATCATATGATCTAGATCAGTGCTGTTAGGCAATATATTCGATACATTATTCCTACCTTTAATAGATAAATTCCAGAGGTTTTTTTTATCATCATGCGCCATGCGGCGGTGTAAGTTCTGTGCAATTTCAATAATACAGTATAACCCGGATATAGCGTCTTTCAAAGGATCGATATGTTTATGACGTTACGAGTAACGTTATAAACAAGGTTGAATATTCAGTGTAGTAAAGCATGCAAAATACGTATTACACACTCATATTATTAAAAAAAGTTATAAAATTCCAACCCTAGTGATAAAAGTAGAAGTTTATAATTTCTCCCTTTCCAGTCAATAATTTGTTTAGACATAGACAGGAAATATACTTCACATTTGTCAACTTTCCGCATCATCTGGTATTGGTTATGATAACAGATTAAGATCTTTAAACATGTATTCCCTGGAAAATAGGAGAGCTAGGGGTGATTTAATACAGTTATTCAAGTTCATAAAACAGGGAGACATGAAGGGCTTAGGTTTTGCCTTAAATAGCCGGATCAGAGGACATGATCAGAAATTGAATAAATCGTGCTTTAGAAGGGAGGTAAGAAAACATTTTTAGCCTACTTTTTCTTTTTTTAATTCGAAAGAATTAAAAAAATGAAAAAGTAGGTATTGACATGCGGTCGATGTCCGTCTGTCCGTCCGTACCCCCCTTCCAAAATTGGTTCTATCCATCGGATCTTAAAAATTCTTTTTTTGTTAGAAAGCTATGACCTCAGATACCCAACTTTCATACTTTTTGTCCATCTGTCTGTAGGTCCGGACGGACATAAATCTACTATCTGTCGGCGAATTTCCCATTGAATTAGCATTGAAATTCAATTTCGAGTCATTTAAATCACTGTTGCCAAATCAACAATGGCATGAGAAACTTTATTTATTTAAACATATTTGAAGCAAAATAATATTTTCATGAATCAGTTTGGGAATGACGTCATAAAATGTAGCACATCTTGATTCTTTGATTATTCATTAATTATCTACCAAGAAAGCGGCAAGGCATACTTTTGCATGCAATTATGCTTAGTTTTAATTTACAATACTTATTAGCCTACTTTTCTTTTTTTAATTCGAAAGAATTAAAAAAATGAAAAAGTAGGTATTGACATGCGGTCGATGTCCGTCTGTCCGTACCCCCCTTCCAAAATCGGTTCTAATCATCGGATCTTAAAAATTCTTTTTTTGTTAGAAAGCTATAACCTCAGATACCCAACTTTCATACTTTTTGTCCGTCTGTCTGTACGTCCGGACAGACATAAATCTACTATCTGTCGGCGAATTTCCCATTGAATTAGCATTGAAATTCAATTTTGAGTCATTTAAATCACTGTAGGTATTGAAATGCGGTTGATGTCCAACTGTCTGTCTGTTCGTATGTCTGTCTGTTCGTATGTCTGTCCGTCTGTCTGTCCGCCTGTCTGTCCGTTTGTCTGTCTGTCTGTACCCCCCTTCCAAAATCGGTTCTAATCATCGGATTTTAAAAATTCTTTTTTGTTAGAAAGCTATGACCTCAGATACCCAACTTTCATACTTTTTGTCCGTCTGTCTGTACGTCCGGACGGACATAAATCTACTATCTGTCGGCGAATTTCCCATTGAATTAGCATTGAAATTCAATTTTGAGTCATTTAAATCACTGTAGGTATTGAAATGCAGTTGATGTCCATCTGTCTGTCTGTCCATCTGTCTGTCTGTTCGTATGTCTGTCTGTTCGTATGTCTGTCCGTCTGTCTGTCCGTCTGTCTGTCCGTTTGTCTGTCCGTTTGTCTGTCTGTCTGTACCCCCCTTCCAAAATCGGTTCTAATCATCGGATCTTAAAAATTCTTTTTTTGTTAGAAAGCTATGACCTCAGATACCCAACTTTCATACTTTTTGTCCGTCTGTCTGTACGTCCGGACGGACATAAATCTACTATCTGTCGGCGAATTTCCCATTGAATTTGCATTGAAATTCAATTTTGAGTCATTTAAATCACTGTAGGTATTGAAATGCGGTTGATGTCCATCTGTCTGTCCATCTGTCTGTCTGTTCGTATGTCTGTCTGTTCGTATGTCTGTCCGTCTGTCCGTCCGCCTGTCTGTCCGTTTGTCTGTCTGTCTGTACCCTCCTTCCAAAATCGGTTCTAATCATCGGATCTTAAAAATTCTTTTTTTGTTAGAAAGCTATGACCTCAGATACCCAACTTTCATACTTTTTGTCCGTCTGTCTGTACGTCCGGACGGACATAAATCTACTATCTGTCGGCGAATTTCCCATTGAATTAGCATTGAAATTCAATTTTGAGTCATTTAAATCACTGTAGGTATTGAAATGCGGTTGATGTTCATCTGTCTGTCTGTCCATCTGTCTGTCTGTTCGTATGTCTGTCTGTTCGTATGTCTGTCTGTTCGTATGTCTGTCCGCCTGTCTGTCCGTTTGTCTGTCTGTCTGTCTGTACCCCCTTCCAAAATCGGTTCTAATCATCGGATCTTAAAAATTCTTTTTTTGTTAGAAAGCTATGTCCTCAGATACCCAACTTTCATACTTTTGTCCGTCTGTCTGTACGTCCGGACGGACATAAATCTACTATCTGTCGGCGAATTTCCCATTGAATTAGCATTGAAATTCAATTTTGAGTCATTTAAATCACTGTTGCCAAATCAACAATGGCATGAGAAACTTTATTTAAACATATTTGAAGCAAAATAATATTTTCATGAATCAGTTTGGAATGACGTCATAAAATGTAGAACAATTTGATTCTTTGATTATTCATTAATTATCTACCAAGAAAGCGGCAAGGCATACTTTTGCATGCAATTATGCTTAGTTTTAATTTACATTTCTTGTTTTTTAATGCAGTTCGGAGTAGTTTCATTACTTTTGTTATTAATAAATATTTATTCTTCGAACTACAAATAAATCACGAGCAGATGATAAATAATATTTAATTAATTTGCGAACGAATATTAAGGAAAATAGTTGATTTTGGCTTTTAGAAGTTTAAATTATAGCTGGGTGTTGTGTTTCCATTTTTTTTTCTAATGTGTATAAATCTAGTGTAGAAACGGCTGTTGATGATATTTACTTTAGGAACCTAGTTTTTTTCCCGATTAGAACTTCAGTAAGTATTTAAGTAACAGGAAAGTAGGCTATTTTAGTTCTTTATGAACTTCTTGTTTTTTAATGCAATTTGTAGTAGTTTTATTACTTTTGTTATTAATAAATATTTAATTATTCTTCGAACTACAAATAAATCACGAGCAGATGATAAATAATATTTAATTAATTTGCGAAAGAATATTAAGGAAAATAGTTGATTTTAGCTTTTAGAAGTTTAAATTATAGCTGGGTGCTGTGTTTCGATTTTTTTTTTCTAATGTGTATAAATCTAGTGTAGAAACGGCTGTTGATGATATTTACTTTAGGAACCTAGTTTTTTTTCCCGATTAGAACTTCAGTAAGTATTTAAGTAACAGGAAAGTAGGCTATTTTAGTTCTTTATGAACTTCTTGTTACAATAGAGTTGTCAATGAGTGGAATGCTTTACCAGATTATGTGGTGTATTCGAAGAGAGTAGAAGATTTTAAGAAGAAACTTGATAGTCATTGGAAACTGGTAATGTATTAGATTTATTTTGGACCAACCTTGCTGGGCCTCTGGCCTGTTGTAGGTCGACAATTTTTGTATTTGTATTTGGCGGATAAAATAACAATTTAAATTCTAAAAAAGGATTTTTAAAAAAAACATTATTAATTTTTATTTTTATTGTTTTTTTAAGAAGGCATTTCGGGTATCATATATGCGAAAAATTTTAGCATTATAACCGAGATATTATAACGCTAAGGTCCACTTCGAGGGACAGAACATTTATGGCGTTATAAACGAGTTGTCCTTGTAAACTTTGTCGTTGAAATCGAGTTTGACTGTATCTCACTAACAAACAATTTTTTAGCTATTTTTCCATATCATGTGACTAACCGTGATGCTAAAGTATCTAGAGAGACTAGATACTAAAGTTCGTTAGATACTACTATAGTTAAACTCATAGTTTCCTTGCACAGAAGCCACGACCATGGGCGGAGCTATAAAACGCGCGGAGCAATCAGATGAAGAGGAAATTTCAGCCATTTTATTTTGTATTCATCTGATTGCTCCGCGCGTTTTATAGCTCCGCCCATGGTCGTGGCTTCTGTGCAAGGAAACTATGAGTTTAACTATAGCGCCTATGCACACACACAAAAAATATATTGAAGTAAAGGGTTAAAACTTTAAAAGAATAACTGGCGACAAATGATTTTGAAAAGACTTGTTGATTCAGTTGGCGCAAAAAAAAGAAAAAAATCTACTAAACTCTTGTGTCTTGAGGAAGCGGCAATTCTGAATTGAAGTGTCAAGTCTGTAAACGAAGACAAAAAACCACAGCGATACAGTTTGGTTTTTCGCAGCGTTCTTTTTGGATAGTAGTTAATTTTCATTTACTTTCAAGTAAAATACAGTAGGGGAGCATTTTGCTTACTTTTGTTAACCCTTTCAGTTCCAACTTTTTATTTTTTATTCTAAAAATCTAAATAATCTGAAATAGCTTCATAATGCATCCAGAATGAAATGGTAAAGAAACAAGAGGAAAATATCTTAATTTTTTAACTAAAATTTAAGGGGGGGGGGGGGGGAATTAAAATGATAACTTTTGAATAAATTATAACAATAATTTTTTTTAAACTTTATTTGTAAAAAAAAATTTAAATCAATTTTTAAAGATCTAAGAATGCAAGCGTCAAGAATTTAGGGTCAATATATGTCGTAAAACTTTTTGGGAGTGAATTCTATTTTACCATGTTTTTAATATGTTCATATAATTAAAACAAACATCATTTAATTCTTCAAAAGAGATGATTCTTCCATCTAACGATAAATAAGTTCGAGCTCAAATTAGTGAGAAAAAAAATCGCAAGCTGATGATTCCAAATGGAATCATTGGGGATGAAAGGGTTTAAACCATGGATTCCCCTAATTGTTTTGAGCAGTGTATTTACAGTCCTTACTCGCTGAACCAAAGATCGATAATCCGAAATGTTTCTCTCTCTGTACACCAAAGGGTATATAGTTTATATTTATCTACGAGCTAGAGCGCCTCATGTCAGTGCGATCGATCGTCCGAGGCTAACTAAGAGGAGGACGCTAGCCAAGTGGGAAGCGTGGGCTAGCACCGCACTAGCCAGTCCCTGAACAAATTATTAGACGCACTGCAAGATTTCATGTAAAATATTAATTACCGGGTGATAGTGTACCGTTTTATTATTTGAAATTGATTTGTTTTTTTTTATTTTTATATTATCCAATCAATTACCGATTTATTAGACATAAATAAAACATCATTCATTTAGAAAAGCATAAGTTGATTAAGTTTGAAAGAAAAGTGAAATGAATGTTAGTAAAAGTCAATATTGAGTTGAGCCACTTTTAGCCGCTATCAAAAGCTTTAATTCTGCGCGGCATGCTATCAATGCAAGACTGTACTGTCTCCTGCATTTGAGGATGATGATTCCACACATCAAATAAATAATCTTTTCCCAGTGGGCTAGGTTGGGATATCATCGCAATGGGGACGCGTGTGGTAAACACCCCCCCCCCCCTCCAAACAATTCAATAACATTTTCCCTAAAAGCGAACTAATGTGATATCAAAGTACTGTGGCAGTCAAAAGTGATCGTGCACTTCAAAAATTTCGGTATTTCTAAAATTTCTCACAGACTGTTTTTTGTGTGAAGGGCGTCATAATTTAAAACCACGGTCAAGTGACGAGCCGACACCTGAATACCCAACGTAACATTGAAATGCGTCATCGTACCCAGCGTCGGGACTTGAGCATATTTAACATGCACTCCCTCAACACGGAGTATTAGTCGGCGGACTTTTTTGGCTGCACACACCGTTTATAGGTCGGCAGTTATTTGTGTAATGCCCGGACCTGAACCTGGGACCATTCGCATACAAGGCAAGCGGCAAGCGCCTTACCGACTGAGCTCCCCAGCCCCTAAGATGTGTGGAGAAAAAAAATGCGAACCTTTTTTTTTTTCATTATTCTGTAATTTCTTGGTAGCATACTGATATGCGTACTTTGGTTCAAACTGTAGGTGAAAAAAACCACAGTGTCACGAGTGCAAACAGTGTGCAATAGCTTAGTAGAGCCGAACGTTACATTGAAACACAAAGTTTTTCACCTACTGTCCAATCCGAAGGATTTGTTGTGGTTTGCACTCTATAAATTGCCCGTGCGACCTTGAAACAAGAAGAATGTTTATCTTTGGAAAAAAGAAAGGTTTCTCACTTCTTTGAATCGAATTATTCCTGTTAATAATTCGAAAACTATAAAACTCCTCGGCGCAACAGCCCATTAGTGGGCCAAGGCCAGCCGTGCCTATTTCAGCTTTCGTGACCTAGGGCTATGATGGGGTGCTAGGCATATGTCCCGGTAAGATGGTCAGTCTCTCGCAGAACCCCCATTGTTGAGTTCCCAAGCATGCTTGGTACCCATTTTATCGACCTACTTAAGGGATGAAAGGATGGGTCAACCTTGCCCAATCCGGGATTCGATCCCCGGACCTATGGCGTGGCAAAGCGAAGCACTACCACTCAGCCACTGGACCTCATAATTCGAAAACAGTTGATATTAAACACGTTATTGTTCTCTTTCACATTTCGAACTTTGATATTCTGGAAGACTGAGTGGTTTTTTTACCATGTGTTCAACACATTTTGAATTTGACGTCATGGATTCCATTGTTTTTCGCAACTGAAAAATTAATAAAGACCAGTCATTTAAAAGCACTTTTGTAAACTGAATAGTTAGCTCGTCAGAATTTTTTTTTCAAGAACCTTTCCACCAAATCTTCTTATATTGCGGCTTGCGGTTTTCGCAATATTAGACACGGACAGGGCCGGATTTCTAAATAGGCTAAGTAGGCTGTAGCCTAGAGCGGCGAATTTTTTGGGGCGGCCAATTTTACGACCAATTAAAGCGGCAATTCCGCATAAATTTTTTTTTAAAGATACGAATATTTAAGAAAGAAAACAAATAATTTACATTAATGTAAACCGTAAACATATGTATAGTACGAATATTTCGTAGCAAACATGGTCGCTGCGAGGGCAATTGAACCCCTCCCGGATTTCGAAGTTGAAAGAAAAATAGTAGAACAGTTTAAGAAAATTCGCATATTTCGCTTTGGATTTAGTGTGTAAAGGTACTTAGATGATTCTAAAATGCGTATCTATTTTAAACAGCACATACCACCCTATTTTGCAGCTAGCCAGCTACCTTTCCCCGAAGGGGGAAAATATTGTGACAGGGGCGGCAAATCAATCGTAACCTACAGGCGGAAAATCTTTAAATCCGGCCTTGGACAAGTCATCACCAGTCATCAGTGTCATTTACTTTTGGAACTACCTATATTTCATCATCTTTCGTTACTTAACTCTGATTCTGAATTGACAAAATAGTCTTTACGTCGAAGTCAATATCTATTGGAACATGGGCTGTCTGCATCTGATTTGATAGCAAAGTTCTTGTTTTTAATAGTTGTTTTACGTGCTCCTGTAAATAACATTTCTTTCTTTTTTTCACATCTCGTTCTATATGTTTAGCTTCAATTTCTTTTCTATTCGATGAATCAGTCAACTCCATGCTCCTGATGCCTTTTTTTTTTTTGAGACCGCTAGTAGCCATTTCGCCGTGTGATTTTAAAATGTTATAGAATAACATAGTAAAATACTGTATTATTCTGATGTTTATTAAAGTCGATTAAAATTATATGTTCTGTACTAGTGTATTTAATTTGCTAAATTTCCAAAATAGCTTCGAGATGGTGGGGGGCCCCAAATATCAAGTGCCTATGAGCCCTGGATCTTTAAATCCGGCACTGAACAACCCCATTGACAAAATAGTCTTTCAGTCAAAGTCAGTATCCATTGGAACATGGGCTGTCTGCATCGGTTTTGATATAAACTTTTTTTAGCCTACTTTTCTTTTTTTAATTCGAAAGAATTAAAAAAATGAAAAAGTAGGTATTGACATGCGGTCGATGTCCGTCTGTCTGTCTGTCCGTACCCCCCTTCCAAAATCGGTTCTATCCATCGGATCTTAAAAATTCTTTTTTGTTAGAAAGCTATGACCTCAGATACCCAACTTTCATACTTTTGTCCGTCTGTCTGTACGTCCGGACGGACATAAATCTACTATCTGTCGGCGAATTTCCCATTGAATTAGCATTGAAATTCAATTTTGAGTCATTTAAATCGCTGTAGGTATTGAAATGCGGTTGATGTCCCTCTGTCTGTCTGTTCGTATGTCTGTCTGTATTTCCGTATGTCTGTCTTTCCGTCTGTCTGTCTGTCCGTACCCCCCCCCCCCCCCTTCCAAAATCGGTTCTATCCATCGGATCTTAAAAATTCCTTTTTGTTAGAAAGCTATGACTTCAGATACCCAACTTTCATACTTTTTGTCCGTCTGTCTGTACGTCCGGACGGACATAAATCTACTATCTGTCGGCGAATTTCCCATTGAATTAGCATTGAAATTCAATTTTGAGTCATTTAAATCGCTGTAGGTATTGAAATGCGGTTGATGTCCATCTGTCTGTCTGTTCGTATGTCTGTCTGTCTGTCCGTCTGTCCGTATCCCTCTTCCAAAATCGGTTCTATCCCTCGGATCTTAAAAATTCTTTTTTTTGTTAGAAAGCTATGACCTCAGATACCCAACTTTCATACTTTTTGTCTGTCTGTCTGTACGTCCGGACGGACATAAATCTACTATCTTTCGGCGAATTTCCCATTGAATTAGCATTGAAATTCAATTTTGAGTCATTTAAATCACAGTTGCCAAATCAACAATGGCATGAGAAACTTTATTTATTTAAAAATATTTGAAGCAAAATAATATTTTCATGAATCAGTTTGGAATGACGTCATAAAATGTAGCACGATTTGATTCTTTGATTATTCATTATTTATCTACCAAGAAAGCGGCAAGGCATACTTTTGCATGCAATTATGCTTAGTTTTAATTTACATTTCTTATTTTTTAATGCAGTTCGGAGTATAGTTTCATTACTTTTGTTATTAATAAATATTTAATTGCTCTTCGAGCTACAAATAAATCACGAGCAGATGATAAATAATATTTAATTAATTTGCGAAAGAATATTAAGGAAAATAGTTGATTTTGGCTTTAGAAGTTTAAATTATAGCTGGGTGCTGTGTTTCGATTTTTTTTCTAATGTGTATAAATCTAGTGTAGAAACGGTTGTTGATGATATTTACTTTAGGAACCTAGTTTTTTTTCCCGATTAGAACTTCAGTAAGTATTTAAGTAACAGGAAAGTAGGCTATTTTAGTTCTTTATGAACTTCTTGTTTTCCAATAGTTTTTTTACATACTCCTGAAAAGAACATTTTTCATTTTTGGTGAATCAGTCACAACCATGCTCTTGCTTTTTTGCGACCCCTAGTTGTCATTTCGACACCCTTTTTTTCTTTCTCGCCTTTGGGAAAAGAATGATGTCTTAAGGAGAAACCTAATGAACTTGAATTAGTGCCAGGCTTGTTCAATTCTTGAGGTTGAAAGGCTGTTCTGTTGAAATGGAGGAAGAGCATTGTTCCGGATGATCACCTGGGTTAGTTTTTCAAGTTGAAGCATAGAGTTAAGATGGTAGTATGTATGTTGGAGTATAAACAAGTGAAGGAGTCAAAATTCACTCAGCAACCCCTAGGGAAAACCACTATTATAAGCAAACCTCTCACTCAAAGTTCATGATGAAAAGCATGATTTAATTCCTTAAAAGTTATATATTTAGATAGTATGAAAGCTAAATGGGTGATGAATAGCTATCTATGTTTATAACATAAAAAGCTGATGAAAAAAGAATAAGGAAAAATCGACATACCCGATTCGCTAGTTCCTTGACTAATTAGGCTGTTGGCGGATAACGCTTGCCAATCATGTTTACATTGCCTTGCTTCATTCAAGTTGATGTGGCTTGGCTAACTACCATAAGACTTGCATTTGGTACAGGCACTTTACATTGGAGACAATGCTTCAACTGCACTTGTTAATTTTCCAAAATGGAGAGGTGGCGCTTAGTTTCTTTTGAATAAAAACAGATTCGATCCGTTCTTTATTTTGCTGTAGATCAAGAGTCGAAGTCCCATGAGGTTTGGTTTAATTGATATAGCACAAGGGCTATTGACAAGAGTCTTGCTATTTTGAAACTTGGTCAGTGAGCTGCCCCCTTCGTAACTCTTAATCTTCACAATTTCTTTTTAATAATGGAAAGTAACCGCGAAGAATATCTTATCAACCCATCAATGAATACATTTGAAACTTTCTTTTTCGAATAAAATTGTTAACTTTAACATTTTAAGATTCGTTTTTAGGTAACTTAATCTGTCTTAAATAAATTGTTTAGGACTATGGTCTCTATGTCTTATATCCATATAAACTTAAGCAGAAAGCTCATTTTTGCTTTGGACTTTTTTGCTCAATTGTCATTAGTGGGTTAAAGAAGTGGATAAGTGGGAAACCTCAGTTGTAGCAGATAGGAAGGTTACTATATAATAACTTTTATAAATAGTTTAATCTTATTTTAGTCAGTGAATCAAGTTGTCTTATAATACAATTATGTACAGGTTAAGTTCAGTACAAGTTATGTTTGATAAATTTTGTGCTGTTTAACATGTATGAAAAATACAACACTATGTTACTATGTACAGTGTAGTCATAAGCAAATTGACGGTACTCAGGACTTCCTGTAGAGCAAATTAATGTGCATAGTTACCAAAAAAAAAAATCAGTATTTGCAGTTTTTAAATTGTATTTTTCTCAACAGGATTCTTTCAACCCTTTTTCTACATGTTACCTATCTGACTAATTTAAAAGAAAATTGTTTTTTATTTATTATTTCTCATATTGTCAAACAGAAAACCTTGCTGGCTTCTCCATGGCTAAGAAACTTATAATTTGATACAAAAAATATTATATATCCTTAACTATTTTACGGTGTAATACCGATCTGAGCCACTCAAAAGTGCGTGTATTTAAAAAATGAAATATGCTTACTTACAAGCAAGAAAAATATATCAAGGGGACGCATTACCCAAAAATTTAGGGCTGCCCGGAAAATAATTAAACATGCTCGAATGCTGTGAGCTAAGGATATTGCAAAAAAAGAAGGTATCCTTTATAATGGAGGAGGTTTATTGAAAGTGATATTGTGGTTTGGTAAAATGGTTTTGAAATTTTATGTTGATTTTTTAAATTTTGATTTTTTCAGCTTGTGAAAGGTTAAAAACCCTAAGGCTTTTAAGTAAACTAATGTAGAGCTCTAAATTTTTTTCCTGTTGTTTAACTGACAGCTCAATATCCATACCAAATTTTATTAACAGATGTTGTGGGAACATTTAAAAAAAATTCCATTAAAAAATTCCTTAAATTGTAGGAGGAGTAGCATTTTGAAAAATAGTTTATTTTTTTAATTTTTTAATTTTGTGAAAAAACTTACGTTTCAATATTAATAATTTTTAGTATATGTTTATTAAATGTTTGTTCGTTGTAAAAATAGTTTAATTTGAATGCTAGTGATAAAAATACTGGATTTAATTTTTTTTAAAAAATTTTCTTTTTGGGTACAGCGTCCCCTTAAGATGAAGTTTTTGTAAATACTATTACAAAATTAGTTGCAACCCAAATTGAAAATTTTCCTAATATCGACTTGAATGGTAGTAATACAGCCCATTGTTTGCTCTACAGTAAGCTCCGAGTACTTTTTTTTATTATTATGACCACTCTGTATACAACAAATAAAAAAATCAAACAGGTTGATCTGAAAACATCATTTATAACAACATATCAAATGTGTACAAAAAGAAGCAGCAACAAAAAAGTTGACAAGTAACAAATATCTACTCATTCCTTTGATTCAGAAACCAGTCATCCTGCATTGCTATAAGGCTACATTCAACGGTTTTCAGAAGCAAAACTTTCGTATTTTGATGGGGTGTTCTTTAGTATATAAGTTTGGTACTTTTAGTACTATCTATACCACAGTAGTGAATTATCAATAGGGATAAGAATGTTTGATTTCAGTTAATGGTAATAAAACATTCAATTTTTACAATAAAAAAATTTGCATTAAAAATTTAAGAGCTGTTCAGTGGAATTTGGACACACCCAAACTATTTTTCACTGTTTACTAAATACTTTTAGAATTTTAACTCCAAATGTTTTCAATGATTATTCATTTTTAGAACTTTATTAATAAAAAAAATAATCAGCAGTAAAACTTTGAACAATGTGTTAGTATCTCTCCAGAAAGTTAATTATATTAAAAAACGTTAAATTTCTCATAAAACCTACAAAAGTAAAGATTATAGTCCCCAAACCATGGCAAAGATAATACTACAAGTAACCAAGGACAGGGCTCCCACTCTAGTAAATTGCAGGGGTTTTTTTCAGAGTTTTTCAGGGCCACTTATAAAATGTTTTTAGGCGACTACTACATTGCTCTCTAGTTATAAAGTATTTGCTAGGCAAACAAATTTCACTTGAAAAGTTTCAGATCGCCAATTACAAAAGCATTTTCAAAATAAATAATCTGCTCAAATACGATCATTAAATAAATCAAAAAATACAAAGCAAAATCTAATATTTAATTTAAACAAGTTTTTTAGGGTGTCCCTTTTGAGGAAAAAACAATAGGTATCATTTTTTGTGGTTGTCGTATTTGAGTGGTATGTAACGGGTTTTGTCTAGTTTGGTGCGAGTGGAAACCCTGAAGAAGAAATCGTCAAGGTCAAGCAATTCACAGGCACAAAAGGGTGAAACCTCAGTTAGCACAGTTCATTATTGGCCTATTTCACAAGTAAAGTTTCCGGTAATTTTTGGTGTGCTTAAGACATTGAGCTAGAAGAAAAGTGGAGTGAGGTGTGTGATTCACTGAACAGGGCAGAAAACGAGCCGGTTCAATAACGGAACGCGGAAGAATACACAGCACTGCCGCAGAAAAGAACGGGGCAGAAAACCTATGAAACTTGCCTATTTCGCTATTGGGTTTGTCTTCGCTGGTTCTAAGTGAGTGATCTACATGGTTATTTTTTTTAAAAAAGTTTGAATTTAAAGTTAAAGAAAGTTAATTTCTTTCAAACTAAAAATGTTAAAATACATTTAGGAGCCCAAGTCAATATCATAGAGGGGTCTCATACAAGTATTGCATACAAGTGTAGGGAAAATAGTCCTTTTCTGCCCTGTTTGCTCAAAAGGGTGCGAGTGGGTTTTCAGCTCGCTGACACGTCACTCCAGTTTCCCTTCTAGCTCAATAGCTTAAGATGCTATATGATCAACAGTGGCTATGTTACACCAATTAGACCTAGCTTTAACATGTGACAAGCAATATAGTACATTTCCAGTATAAATAGCGCTAAAATTGCCAGTGCTAACCCATTCAAGTAGCAAAATACATTTTTAATCTTGAGATATAAATTAACCAAATTTCGAACTCGGAAATAATTTTTTTGCAGCATTGCTGCTCCAGATATTTTTGAAAATGCCACTGGCTAGCTAACTTTTCCCACTGCTTACGCTAAAGAGCAAACTGCTGTATATTTCGACGAGGACTGTTAAATTTGTTGCACATTTTAAATACAGATAGCATTAACATCGCCCCTACTTGAGGTAATACCATTCATAAAAATAAAAGGCGTTACTTTTTTTCATAATTGTTGAAAGATCCAATGGGGATGTTTATCGTAGAGAATAGCTCCAACAGTCGTTTTCATTATTTATCTGGAATTACTTTTGTTTTGGTAAGCAAAAATGAGTTTTATGAGTTAAGAATATTTTACTTATTAAATGTTTAAAATGCCGTGCTATGCTGTTGGTAGTTCTAATCATTTGCTTAAGATAGATTACATAGAGAAAGTCTCTTCTCATCTATGACGGTCATTTTGAGAGTGAAACCGAAACAACCAATTACATCGCAGGAAGCGGGAAAACAAGAGTGTTACATCACCTGAAACATGTCTATTGACATAACATCTCCACTGTGGGTCACACTACACCGTTAAGCACAACAAAATTTACCGGAATAGTTTTCAGGTTAAATGGGCCTTGGTTCTGGAGCCAGTAAAACTGGAAATAAGAATTCAGTGCTCATTTGGGTCCAGTGAGATCTCATGACGTCATTGGTTCCTCGGCATCTTCTTCGATTTCTAAGAGCCGAGGCCCGTACAACAGCAAGTAGGCGCAGTGCCAGTCACCTAAGAGGTAAAAACAGGGTTCATTCTTAATTGTGGCTGGGTTAGTTTGAATTATCGTCGCACTAGAGCTACACGAGGGCTATTGGCGACGGGCGTCGTATTTTAGAACCACAATCAAGTGACGAGCCGACACCTGAGTAGGCACCCAACGCAACCGTCAAGGGCGACATAGTACGCAGCGTTGGGACTTTTGAAGGATATTCAACGTGCACTCCCGCCACACGGGGTATTATTTGTCGGACATTTTTGGCTGCACGGTCCTCGTATAGGTCAGCAGTTATTTTGGCGATGCCCGGACCCAAACCTGGGACCTTCCGCATGCTAGGCGAATGCCTAACCGACTGGGCTCCCCAGCCCCCATTTTTAATAATGAAATTCAGGAGTTTTAAGGAGTTAATTTAGGAGTACAATCCGACAAATTCAGGAGATAAACACAAATGTACTGTTTGCGACGAATATATGTGTATCATGAAATAAAAGTAAACCCACCAAACTCCAAGATCAAATTGGGGTGCCTTGGAAATCAGAAAACTATTATTATCAAATAATTTGAATTTGGCAAGAGCAACAAATAAAAAGAATGAAACTTCAAGACAGGCAAAATCTCAAACAGACAATTTTTTAAAAACTAAAACGAATGCAAAATCTGAAGTTTTTAAAAAAGTGGATCCTACAAATCCACAGAAAACTATTTTCGAATTATAAATAAATACTTTTTCAGGGGACAATACTTAAAAATCAGGATTTATAACATAAATTTCAGGAGTTATTAAGGCCCTTAGACAAAAAATATGAAATTCAGGACGAGTACAAACCCTGTAAAAATCATGACTTGTGCCTGAATTTACATGGCATTTTCAGAACAAAGGCTATTCCATAGTTAAAAATTCTTATCTTCTAAATTTTCAGTTACAAACTGAAGTTTTTCAGAGTAAAAATAGTTTTAACTGGTTAAAACAATTTTTCTGTGCCTACTATATTTCTATGCCTACAAAGTTATGATATATAAAGAATTTTTTTTTTAAAAAATTAACCTTCAAAAAATAATTATTTACTCATGGAGTAGGACGTCAATAAAAAAAAGGAACATATTTTATGTCTGACACCATGAGTTAATAATTTTTTATTTTGAGCTTAAAATTCTTGAATTCTTTGTTTCTCTTAAGTATTAAATGAAAAATATTTTGATAGTTGAAAATATAAAAAAAATTGTAATGTCTAACAACCGTTTATAAAATAAGAATCATTCTTACATCAAAATGAAAAAAAAAATTCACAAATTAAATTGATGATTTTATCAAAATTTCAGTTTTTAACATCATATTGGAATTAATTTTTTTAGGGAATAAATTAAGTTAAAAAAAGCCGTTTCTAATACAGAATCAAAAGTTAATGAACTTAGAAATCCACTTACCGCCACCGGAGAGTTTCAGAATTTCTTCGGATGTCACCATGGAAACGGTGTCATCATCACATTTAAACCACTCATCTGCAGAAAAACAAGAAACATGCCATTTACTTTGGGGAAGGGGATGTACATAAATTACGTCACGCAAAATTTTGACTCTTTGGACCCCTCCCCATATGTCACGCTGCGTCAGGTTTGATCGAAAATTTTTTTACATTTTAGTTTTTTACCCCAAAACCTTTGAAAATAGGGTAAAAAAAATCGAACATTTTTATTCTGAGGCTTGCCGATTTACAATTTTTCAACTTTTTTTGGGGGCTTTTTATTGGTTTAACTAGAAGATGCAAGTTTTATGAACATTTTCATATAATTTTTTTTTGATTTCAAATCATCAATTTTGGAGCAACTAGAACGCCCGCCGATTGATACTTTTATCCACGAAGGTCTCAGAAGATGGGTTACTACGGCGGCCATTTTGAAAAAACTAAAACAAAAAATCTAATTTTTGTATTTTAATGTATAAACATGCTGAATTTGAAAACGATTCATGTATTTCTTCCCCTTTTAATAACGCCCTTGAAAAACAATCAAAATTCAGGCGGTTACAAGTATCCCCCCCCCCCCCTAAGGGCCACATAGTAACGTATTTAACGTGCAATATCTTATACGAGGCATTATTTGTCAGACGGTTACACAGACGAATAGGATGGCAGTCGTTTTGGCAATGGCTGGGCCTTTTCCATGCAAGGCAAACGCCTTAACCGACTGGGCTCCCCAGCCCCTCCTTTTTAGTCTTTAATGTTTTAAATTGAAAACTGCAATAATAAAATACCCACTACCATCTATTTTCCATTAAACGAAGAATGAAAAGTAAAACGGTCTTTTAAATGGGACTTATTCAGTCCCTGGACACATCATTAGACGCACTGTGACCCGTAGGGATACATGACCCAATGCCCTTTCTCAGCATTGAAAAAGTTTCATAAGTTGAAAGTGGCATCACTTCTTTCCTTTCAGTCAGCCGACCACATGGTGAAAAAATCCAACTGAATCATTGCGTATATGTTTAGCTATACGAAGAATAGAAACACCCGAAATCTTGCAGTGCGTCTAATAATTTGTCCAGGGACTGAAAGTACCATCAGGGCAAAATGATTTGGTCCAGGCAATTAAAGTTAAATTTTTTTGACGAATTTATATAACCTTTGTAGTCTTTAATGTTCTAAACCCCTACACTTCAATCAAAAAGTTTCACTTTTCCCCCTTTTTTTACCAAACATACAACGAAACGTAAAACAGCGGCCTTATAAGTGATACTTATAAGTACTGTCAGTAGATAAAGCGTTAATGTATGTGAAATCACTGTAAAATAGTTTTTTTTTCGATGATCCCTTGAACAGACACTCACCCTGCTTCTGCTTGATCCATGCTACGTAGTGGCCACTGGAACTCGACCGGCCTTTGTGTGTAAGAACAGCCTGAAGGTCGTAGTAACCGCTGTTGTTGGAACCAATATCTGAAACAAAGTGAGAATTATAAATACACCACAGTATTATTATGCATAGGTAAGGGGATATTTAAACCAAATTGCCTGCGTTAAAGGGGAATAAGCGCGCTGGATTGTGGGTCTCCAAAGCAAAGTGCATCAGTGTTAATCCAATGAAAAAAACTATTTTCTCTGCCACATTTCTCCAGCTGTATTGGATATTTTTATGTGATAAATGTAGCTGACTTACATTTCCCAACAATCCCACTTTTTGAAATTGGTTAGAAATTGTTTTAAAATTTTGAATAAATAATTTTACAAAAGTATTTGGAGCAATTCAAAAAAGTGGGATTATAGAGACATGTAAGTTATCTACATTTATTATTTAAAAAAAAAAAACGTTTGTAAAAATATTCAATACAGCCGGAGAAATGTGGCAGAGAAAATAGTTTTTCCCATTGGATTAACATTGAGGCACTTGAGTTTGGAGACGAGTGGTCCAGGAAAAACAATTTTCTAAGCCACATATGATAAACGTTTTTCATTACCAAAGAAATTGATTGTGATATATACTATGATGTCATTCCAAACTAATTTATATCATAACACAAAATTTCGTTTAAGATGAATCGAAATCATTTCCCAAAGAATCAAGAGATCTGTCATGATTGTTCAGTTTCAAACAAATTGCTGTTCTTACATGTTGTTCCTTAAAAATTTCCTTAATTTGTCTATATTATGTACTATTCCAAATGAACTTTATTAATTAAATTACGAATTGTATACATGAATTACATTATAAAATTAGAATAATTTTAAGATCTTATTTTTCAAACATTTATTAACTGGCTCAATGTCAAAAAAAAAAAAATGTGACGGTCAACATGAAACGTTTAAGTTTTCTCTTCGAGTTAATGGGGTTCGACTGTATTAAATCAAAATGGAAAATATCTTGTTATATAAATGGCATTAAATTTTATAAACTTTAAGTAAATTTTGTAGTTAAAGAGTTTGGAAATTTACTACTTGTTACAACCTAATAGTTTTTTTTGATTTTAGAAACACAAATACTTACCGTCCTCAAACCAATAAGGATAAGTTTTCTTGTTAGCTTTTTCTATTTTTGGTGGCTCCTGAGGGACTAACAGTTTTCCCTAAGGGAAAAAATACAATAATTACATACAATATAAAAATAACAAATATAATATACAATATAAAAAAACATCAAAATAATATTTTCAAACAGAATGTGTATGTTTCACATTTTGAGTAGCAACAATTCCAGCGGTATTGTTTTCATTTTTGGTCTTGCAGGAATTACATTTGTTTTGGTTAGTTAATATCCATTAATATTATATAATAATAAAATCAAGGAATATTTCAACTTTGACATTTGAATGTTTGATACATTTGCATACGTTTAAAATATCCAACATAATAAAACAATCAGACAAAAAAATTTGCTATAATATATTCCCATTTTCTGTCATAAATTTTAAATTTTATTAACCATCATCTATGAAATGCAACAAAATGAACGAAAGTATGGGACTAGTTTCATTAACATTTCAATAGATTTTCGAATTGATAAACACCCTACTTACTAATTACGTATTAATATTGTTTAATGAGTAGCAGGGGAATAAAAACAAGGGGCACATAAGCCGCGTTTATACGAGCCATAATTGGTGGGTTTTACCTAGGTAAGACAGCGAAAAATCCCCAAACACCATGGAATGGGGAAAAATGCTGGGTGATTGGTGGGTTTCATCTTACCCAGGTACAGAGGTGGGTGACCAAACCGTATCCCCGGGTATGGTCAGTGATCCGTAGCGAAAGGCCGCCATTGCTATTTTTGCTGCAGACAACTTGTGTTGCATGTAGAAAACATAGGGAATGGCTCAATTGATAAAGTTAAGAAACAACAGATAGTTTAATATTTTTATAAAATTTTCAGCTACTTTACTTCAATTTTTGAGTTATTAATTGCATAAACTGTTTGTTGATCAAAATGTCATAGTATAAAGAGACAGTATAAATATTCTAAATATCTAAATAATAGATGGCAGCACGATTGCTTTGGTATCGATGTTATTTCTTTATTAGTTTATAATAATTAGTTTGTTTTTTTTGGGTTTCTCAGTTGGAATTAAATTTTAAAAAAGTTGTGTATCAATGGTACATGCAACAGAGTAGTTAAATAAAATTATAAACTTAGAGACAATGATTGCAGAAAACTTCAATTGTGTTAGATTTTATTGAAGCAATCATGTTTCATGTTACTGCTAGCAACCTATTTCAGAAATAATAATTAGCTCGGGAAAAAGTTAGTTAAAAAAGCGTTATAATAATTCAAAAGAATTTTTTTTAAAAATGGTATCTTAAATTCCGTTATATTCTAATAAGCACAGCCGAACACCTGGTAAACATCAAAGACGTGTGAACGCACTTTCTTAGGTTGTCTGGTATTCCCTAATTATCGTGATAATCCCTACTGCTGGGTGAAAACGACCTGGGTAAGATTCTGGGTGTATAAACGCAGCTATAGAGAACTCTGAAATAGAACACAGCAGGTTGGAAAGATTGTGCAACGAGAGTGAAACCGAAAGAACCAATGTAGCCGCAGAAGTGCAAGAATAAAACCGGAAAAAGGTTTGGCATCCGAAACCAGCCGATTCTACAAGTTTGGAGTTACAATCCGAAAATGCAACCTTAAGATACTTTGCAACATGGTGAATGTTAAAAGAAAATAAACCCAAAAAAATTTATTTTATGTCAAAGTTACTCAAACTATTGCTACTATTCCCCTCTTCAAAAACTCATGTCCACTAAGTCAGGCTACATTTATCATGTAACAGAAACTTTGTAAAAATTGTCAATACAGCCGGAGAAATGTGGATAAAAAAAATCATGCTTTCCCATTTAATTAACACAGGGGCATTTTGGTTTGGAGACCTACTGTCATTCCCTCTCCATTGAGGGGGAATGAGCTCGGTCTTCAAATAGAAGTTCCTCAGTGTTAATCCAATGGAGAAAAATATTTTCTAAGCCACATTTCTCTGGCTGCATTAAATATTTTTACAAACAGGTTTATTATATGATAAATGTTGATAATGTGATAAATGTAGACAATCCCACTTTTTGTAATTGTTTGAATATTTTGTAAAATATTTAATAAACAATTTCACACAAAATATTTGAAGCCATTTCAAAAAGTGGGATTGTAGAGACCTGTAAATTATCTACATTTATCATTTAAAAAAAAACCCTATTTATAAACATATTCAATACAGCCGGAGAAATGAGGCTTAAAAAATCATGCTTTTCCATTGAATTAATACAGAGGCCTTTTGGTTTGGAGACCTGCTGCCCTTAAGGAGAAAAAAAAGATCTGTTCACACTGAACCTTTTGAGCCTCTTCCACTTTCTTGTCTTCGTAATCTTTGAACTTGCTCCGCATGGGCGTGAGCTTGGATTGAAGCTCTTCTGTGCAGAGTTCGAAAACATCCAACTCTAAAGAAAACTTGACATCCTAAAGGGGGAAAAAACGTTTACGACCTGGTAAAACTCATTTTTGACAGATATATCGCACCGTACGCGGAAAAGAAACCTATCGCGAAAAAGACCATTCTTCAGGAGAGCCGTTTAAAGTTTTAGTAAAATTTCAAATTATCACAAAATCGTTCCAAATGAACCTAGATCTAAAATATGTGGCATGGATATCCGTTTTATGAGTATCAAAAGGTATGCATAGTCATTTTTTACTTTAAATTTGCCTTTGCTGAGATATTTTCAGATAGGTCTTTCTTTTGCGTACAAATTTGAACGATTTTGTTTGCCGCCGAAAAAGTTAAACGCCGAAAAAGGTGCGATAGTTCTTTCTTTGATGCTCATTTTCTTCCAAAAACGAACGCGAAAGAAAGACCTATCTATTAATTGCAGCCGAACTAGGGCTCTGATCGCTATGCCGATTGCACCAATCGAAAGATATCAAAATTTTGCATCCTATAGTAGTGTTATCTTAAAAAGTCAATTTTGGCCGATAGGTCTCTTTTCCGCGTACGGTGCGATATGTGAAACGAGTATTGCGTTAAGAAAACTTCATTTTGTTAAACGATCATCATTTATTATAAACATAAATAAATGGTTAAATATAATAAGTGAAAAATAAGAGAAACATTAAAAACAGTAATAGATATATTTTTTTAAAATTTCAATTATAGTACATAATCTGGACAAATACATAATCTGGTCTTTCCAAAAATTTCCAATTTGACTGAACAACTTTCCGTTTGGATTTTGCAATTTACAGAAGAAACAATGACCAAGAAATGTGGAAAAATTAGGTTTTTAACCATAATCCAGAACAACTTAAGCTTCTGGATGTCCAAATTCAAGGTTCTGAACTGTATATCCACAATTATGCACGAAATGATCCTATATTTTTGTTAGGAGTAGCAAATTAAGGAGGTCCAGCAGCTTAGTGGTAGTGCTTCGTATTGCCACGCCACAAGTCCGGGGTTCGAGTCCCGGATGGGGCGAGGTTCAATCATCCTTTCATCTCTTAAGTGGGTCGATAAACTGAGGACCAAGCATGCTTGGGAACTAAACATTGGGGGTTTCCTGTGAGGCTGACCACCTTACCGGGACATGCCTAGCACCCCAGAGCCCTTGGTCATGTAAGCTGGCATGGGCACTGCAGGCCTTGGCCCACTGACAGGCTGTTGCTCCGAGGAGTTTAGTTTAGTTAGCAAATCAAGGTTTTAAAAAAAGATGAAAAATAACATTATACTTTAAAAAAATTCTTTAGACTTAATTATCCAAGGTATGAAAAAAAAGTGAACCTAAAACAAAATATCTTATAACCACATCACAAATATATACAAGTTTTTGTTTAAAATAAAAGCACTCACTTTTAAAATCTTTGCATTTATTGACTCCTTTTCTTTGTAGAAAAATCTCACAAACTGTACAGTTAAATAGGTAGGTAACCTACTAATTTTACTCTGAAAGATAACATTTCATATTGCTCATTATTTTTTTTAAGCACTACGAATCTACTTAAATAAATATGCTAAAAAACATTATATTTTAGATGCTTAAAATCAGATATCAAAAATATCAGATTGAGATGATTGATTTTTATAAAGTTTGACTTTACACTAATATAGTTACAATATATGCATAAAGTTTATAATAAATTGTTTATTTGTCATGGTTAACAAAAACTTACAGATTTTATGTACTGTGCATCTTTATTTAATGTTGGAGAAAATTTCGTTAGAGTTTCTTGCATACGCTACAATGAAAAAACTATAAATAAACTAATGAATTTATTTAATACATGATAATATTCAAAAGTACTATAAGAAATAAATTTGGTGAAACATGTTTACTGATTAAAAAAAACACTATACACATCCCTATACACTCTGTTTATTCAATGTATTCAAACATTACAAGTAACATACCACTAAAAAAAAATCTAACTTTTTTTTTAAACCTAGAAAATCTGAGATTTGCCACATAGTTTCACCATTTCTTTTAATTTAATAATTGTTAGTTTATTTTAAATTATTTTGGTTATCATGAAAATGTTAAATTGAAATGATATAAACTGGTTTGTAATTAATAACGAGTTAAGTTAAAAAAAAATTCTTTAAAGATTCGTGTTATACATAATAATGTAATAACAAAAAATAATCAATTTTAAACATATGCATATAATGATATATATGCAGAGGAATAAAATTATAGCAATACAATACCTGTTTTAGACCTGTCAGCATGAATTTTACATCTAAGGACAAAAATACAAATTATTAACAGATTTATAACTATAGAAAAAATTAGGATATTTTAAAGATACTGTTTTCATTTTAGTGCATAAAATATTATTTCTAATGATAAAAACACCAAATACTATTAAATTTTAAGTAATTAAAATAATTTTTTTAAATTTAAAAACACAAATTTTTTTACTTGTGCAAATAAAGTGAAATTACATTAACAGGAATTAACATTACTAAATTTTTTAAAATTAGAACTAACCATTTTTGACAATAATTAACTAAGTGTGTATTGCTGAAAAGATTACAGGGGAAATATGCACTTTTTTGCTTATTTACAGGCAGTAAGTCATGATAAATTTAATTTTTAAACGATACATGTGCACACACATCTATATAAAAAAAAACCATAACCCACCGGCTGAAATAAAGCAGCTGATTTGAAGAAAGTTTTCTTTCATAAGGGTTTCTGGCTCCTCTTCGGATTCAACACATTTTAGTCTAAGATACAAGTTAAGGATGCAAACGAAAAAAAGGCATTTTTTTCACAACTTTTGCAGAAGTATTGCTTTGCCATGTTATCCCATTTTCACCAGGTATGGGAATCATTATAACATCAATTTAAAACAAACTTGAAAAGAACATAACATCCGGTTATTTAATTATTAATTGATTAAGTTTTAAAATAGTGTTGCCATCAGCTGCATAGTTTTGGCATTCCAAACTTCAAAATATATAATTAACTAACTAGATAACGTTTTTGTTTCCAATTTGCTTCAATATGATGTTATGTTGATTCCCATACCCGAGGAAAAAGGGCTGACATGGCAAATCAATACTTCTACGATAGTTGTGATTCCAAAACTAATGCATTAGCTCTGTGAGACTGACAATCCCTCTTAAGGCATTGTAAAACAAGCTGTTTTAACAGAGTTTGATTGTAAATAAAAAAATGCCTCGTAAAAAAGGATACTTAGTTTCGAAAGTCCCCCCAAAGTACTGGTCAATGAAGGAGGTGTATTTGGAGGCTGTTGCCAGATCCCCGACTTCTGAATTAGGGACGGACGGAAGCTTCTGCTGTAACATGCGCATCACCTCTGTCCAGCACTCGTTCGCATCCTGCAAACAAACCCAGGGTTAGAACAAGACGTTCCAAATAGAACTAAAATAGCCTATTTGTCCTGTTAGTATGAAGGACAGTTGAGCAAAAAGTATAAAAAAGTCTGATATTCTTTGAAAAAATTAAATCTTGCTCATTTATAAAATAGGCAATAGCCCCAGCATTTTAAATGCTGAAAATAAGGACCGTGATGTATAGATATTATTTTGGTTTCACTTAGACACCAATTTTTAATTTTAACAAATATAAAAGCTCTTATAAATGAAGAGCTTAGTGCAAGAACGCGCTGACATTTTTAAAGAATTGAGATTTTTGCATCAACGAACATATTACTAACAAACTTCTTTAATGATAAGTAGAGTTTCCATTTTTCATAAACTAAGTTAAGTAAATTTTTTAAGCTTTACAGGCTCCGTTTGCAACAGATCTGTGTGCAGACGATAAACTTTGAAGCTCATTTTCACCTTTTTGTCACTTAACACTTTCTTCCACTAAGCCCACTTCAAATTAAAAGCGGCTTTATAATTATCATGTGCTAAATTAGGAAACACACTATCATGTAGAAAAGACCACTCACTTGCTGCATGAACGTTCCATGGTCGTTCTTCTCTGCAAATCGTGGAAAAGCCATATGCAAGACCTGTAAAAGGAGGATGGGCTGGTACTCAGAGCCACAAGTGTCCATGGCTGCATACAAATCCCTCAAGGCTAGAAAAATAAAACATGTTAGAAATTAGAACAGTATTAGAGATAAGTTTAGAAAATTTAGGAGCAATATGCGCTACTAACTTAAAACTAGGAGCAAATGTACACTATCTAGGAACATTTTTGAGAAAAATTTATTTGATTCAAAAAATATTAAAAAAATTATTCTAAATTACATTATATGTATTTTAAAAACTTGAATAAAATGAGAGGCATACCAGCTGTAATGGATTGGGCAGGAACAATGGTTCTACCAGACGCTAAACTTCCAGAAAATCTACCAAAAAAGATCTTAAGTGTTAACAAGAATACAAAATCAGAAATACATTAATTATGGAAGACCACACAATACAGAAACGCAGGGTTGTTATGATTTTACCCGACCCGAAAAACCCCGGGTGGGTTTTAAAAAAAACCACTTGAAAAAACCCAAGTGGGTAATTGAACTTAAAATTGCCTTCACTGTAAATTAAAAAAAGTAAAAACTTTTTATACATCCAAAAAAATATACATTTCATATCATTTTTAATAAATATTTTAGTATTATTCTTAATATATTTTTACATTTTAGTACCTTCAATATTTAAAATGCATTTACAAATTTAAATTTATACTAATTATTTAACAATGAAATATAACAAATACATTTTTAAAAATTCTAATTCAAATTTTTATCATTATAATATTCCGGATTATATAATTTTACTCAAACACAAACAAACTATACTTGGTTCCAGACAATACATTTATAAATTTAAACATACATATATCTAACAGCTATATGCAATTATTTTTTAATTGTTATAATTTAAATTACATCATTCCTGATTATCTCACAAGATGTTCTGTTAGTTTTAAAAATTGTATTGTATAGATAAATAGTTAAAACTTCCCTGAATAAATCACAATATCCTGAAAAACACATCCAAAATACTGAAGAAAAAAAACTAAAACCCTGAAAAAAAAACCCTAAAACCTGGGGTTTTAACAACCCTGACTGAAAGTTATTTTATAAAACATCCACATATCTTATAAATTCCAGACCACTACTATACGTTTTTTTTTAACGTATTCCAGAAAATTACTACGACAAATTGAACTATTGACTATTGCCATGAAAAAAAATGTTCAATAATGCATATATTCCGTGAGTATAATATCAGTGCTTAGAAATGTTCCAAGTTCAATCAAATTGAAACCATTGTTGGCAAATCAGGCAAAAAAAAAAGATTAAATCAGGATTTAAATCCATAATAACAGCTAACTAAGTGCCCAGACACTTCGTCATAGGTTCTTGGAAATTTAATTTTGGAAACTTAAGTTTGCAACTGTGAAATTGACATTTTACTAAACATTAACTTTTCTTTGCAAGTTTTAATTTTAATGAAATACCCAAGCTTATTAGAAACTTTTAGGATTTTGTACATGACACAAAATTATGAATGTTTGCCTATGATTTTTCCAGGAATAGGAAAGTTACTTTTAAAAGGTAACTCTGTTAAAGTTATAGTTGCTAAAAAGAAGTAGTTACAGTTACTTAATACAAAAAGTAACTAATTACAGTTACTTTGAAAAATTTCAAGTTCTTTGAAAGAAAAAAAAGAGTACAATTTAACCACTGTACCGTTTTTCAAGGAGAACCAAGATGAAAGAAACATAAGCACAAACAAAACACTGCAAATAGAACTTATTAGCATATTTTTTTTTAATCCGTGGATATTTCAGACCCCAAAAATCTATTTAGCCTAGGACCGAAACATCAGGATTTTGAGGCAGTCGCACAACCCTGAGACAACTTACATTCCAGAAATATCATTTTCTGATATTTATAACCTGAACAGATATATATCAGAGAATAATGCTCTAGATTAGAAATTTGGTTTGGTAGCCAGTGGCTCCTGGGACCCTAAATTTTGGTTGCCAACTCTACATTTTTGGGAGCCAAAATAAAATAGAAACTCTTGAGAATTACGATTAAAGTTAAACCACATTCACGTGTTGGGTTAAATAATAAATGGAAAAATTGTACTTAACAAATTACTATAAAATCAGACTGCTGCATCAAAATAAAGCATAAGCTTTGTTCTTTGATCTTGATGAAAAAAATCCGAAATTTTTGCTGATCCATGTTTCATTCCATCACAGATTCTTTTCCTTTTTGCACCACCTCTGCTAGTCATTTCGCAAAAATATTTAGAAAAAATCAAAGCAAGTAAACATAGAAAATTTATAACCCCGGCGAAGCACATGGGTTGTCATGGCGCGGAACTAGTGATGGGTCGGTCCAGAATGAACGGGTCCTCAAAAGGAACGACGGAAGAAGAAACCGGTCAGGTTTTTCGTTCGAGTGTCGTCAAAACCACTTGGGAAAAGAGGGGGGGGATTAGGATAGGAAAAAATGGCTAGTCCCCAGAACGGCGACTGCATCTAGAAATTTTGATCGGCAAAATTTTTTGTTGGTCGCCAACTGGCGACCGTTAATCTCGACCATTATCAGAGAAGTGTCATATACTTTATTTTAAAAGACCATATTTCTAAAAAAAAACTTACCTTTTAAGAGCATCCTTCAATTCAGGCACCGTTTTTAAGCACTGGATTGTTGCATTCATGTAACACGAGTTCCCCAAGTTGGTCAGACCGGGAGGAAGATCGAGCTGTTGGTTTGGAGAAACAAAACACAAGTTACAGAGGCTTGAAACGCTAAAAGAACCTAGCTTCGAATACCTGCACGTTTGTGAAAGTAACGGCCACTTAGGAACAATCCAATCACAAACATTTAAATAGAATAATAAATCTAAAACAGAATTTCAAAATATCTACCTAAATAAGATTTGGTTCAAATTTTATGCATGAATTTGATTTTTCTTTAAAAAAAATAATAAACACAAACTTACAAAAAGTAAGCACCACATATATTCTCCAAATGAGTTGAAATAAATTTTTTACCATATAAGAAAGATAACAGAATCTTTAATGGATCTTTCATTCATACAGGGTTCATACTCTATCTATGATAGTGAAATTCAGGAGGTAACAAGGAATAAAATTGAATATGTTTGTTTATTATTGTATTAGTCTAGTGACTTCACTGCACTTTAAATGACGAAACAGAAGAAAAATAATCTTCTGAAGAGTTGTGCGGTGCATTCGGGGACATTAACTATTATCACAATGTCTGAACTCTATTTTTCTACTGTGCATGCGCAGTAGACTAATTCCGAATACAGTAAAGTATTCCGAATAAAGTAAAGTCGTCAATTTTTTCAGGAAAAGGGGAAAAATATCAGGAGATGAGACACAAATTTCAGGAGTTATAAGGGCCCTTAGAAGAAAAAATCGAAACTCAGGAGTTTCAGGAGGCGTACGAACCCTGTTCATACCTTAACAGAATTAAAAACTAGGAATGATACTACACGACTTTCAATTACCAGTCAATAATCCAATACTTTTAAAAGGTAATTATATACTCCACAGCAGGGGTTCCCAACCGGGCAAATTTCAGGTGGTACGCGTGAGTGATGTTAGCAACATGATGCTATTAATAGCTTCTGTACGCATGAGCAGTGGGCACTCAAACACTCATTATTTTAAACGTTAGCATTATTGAAAGAGAAATCTTTAATTAACTTCTGGATCGGATGTAAAACCTAGTAAGCTTTGACCTTCCGGCAATCTATGCTGTTTTTGATGTCATTTGTTACAAGTTACTTGTGTAAGAGTGGATTTTCTGAACTCTTGTACATAAAAAATATAGATCTATAGGTAATAAATAAAACTGTTAATTAATACCCATTTTAACTTTTTAATTTCTCCTTTATTATAAGCATGTTATAAATAAATAAACAAATACCTAACCATTAAATATGAAGTTTTCTCAGGAATTTAAATCAAAAAGCAGTTGAACACTTTTAGAAGAGTAAAAATTATAGGTTTATTAAAATATTTAGGCCTGGTGGTACGCAAAAATTTCTCAAAAAGTCAAGTGGTACGCAGGTGCAAAAAGGTTGGGAGCCCCTGCTCTACAGGGCAACTTTAATAACTTTAAAACCTAAAAAGGTCTGCAGCAACAACCCCTTTTGCATACATTTAATAGAAACTCACATATTAAATTTTAAGTTATTCAAATTTTAGTTTGAGTAGCAGAGTGCTTTCATACAGACGGGCCAATTTTTGAAAACAACTTTTTCAGAAAAGGGCACCTTCAAAAACAAAACACAAAATCTCCATTTCAAATTTTCGAACGCAATATTTTCGCTACCTTATACAGTCAATACTCGATAGCTCGAAGTCCCAGGGGACCCCCAAAAATATTCGACTCATCCGGAGTTCGAGTTATCGAAATTACCTTCCATTCCTCTCTGCTGTCACTTAAATGGGTCGACTTGGTTTAAATGGTTTGATATGTGCTATAATACTGTAGTTATACGCATTTCAATTTTTTTAATAACCCATGTAGACAACAAGAGAAGAATATATGGTCAAATATTTATTAAAACTCGCAAAATTTGGCCTCATTACATATCGATTAGTATACATACCATGTAAATCTCATTTGAAAAAAAACCCAGTTATTTCTTGTTGTCTGTATTTTTTTAAGGTTGTTGGCATTCACAGACATTATGGATACAAAATGCTGATTAATTTGAACTGAAATGTGTTTTAACCGGTGAAATCTATCACAAAAACTTCAACTTAGATGTTAACTTCGAGTTATCAAGATAGTTTTTTAAAGAAAAGAATAGAAATGATTCGAGACCTGATTAACAGTTCGAGTTAGCGGATTATTCGACTTATAGGAAGTCGAGTTATCGAGGTTTGACTGTATTAAGTAATTGAAAAAAAAAACTATAACTTTATACTTACTGCGGTATGCAACTCATTATCTGACATGTCTTCCATGAATTTAGTCTTAACAACAGGTTCGGAAGGCAACTCCTCCCGTGTGCCCATCAAAAGAACTGCAGCCCCCTAGTAAAGGATAAAAAGGAAATTTAAGACCAGTGTTAGAAATTGGAAGGAAAAAAAAACTGGGAGCACATTATTGTTAGTAAATAAGTCAGTGGGTCGTCCAATGTAACAGTTCTCATTTTATTTCACACAGTAAATTAATATAGGTAAAGCACATAGCATTACTCCCGTCATATTTTATGACGTCCGTTACGTTTGCTTAGTAGTAGATATAGAGTGACGTATGCTTCCCCCGGCGGCGAACCGTATCACGCATGTTTACACGCGCGCATGGACACACAGTCCCAGAAAAATAGTACGCTCGCCAAAAGGAATCACAATTATAACTATTTTTTAATTATTTTTTTTAAAGTTGTGCCAAAAAGCGGTACTTACATCTTTCAACTTTATAGTCCCCCATGTTTCATCCTGAAAGAAATAAAGATAAATATATTCAAAAAAGTTGTAATCACACTGATAATAATCATAAACCTTGGAATAAGAGTCAAAAATCTAAACCGCTTGGTAAGAGTATGGATTTCAATATTTAGAAAAGAATTACCGTATATACTAGTGTATAACCCGACTCCATGTATAAGTCGACCCCCCATTTTTAAACCAAATATCCATCCAAAATCGGTAACCCGTGTATTAGTTGAGGTAGGAAATAAAGTCAGGGCCTTCTGGAGAAAATAAGAAACCGGTTAAAGACAGGCCGTAATTTTTTTTTATTTATTTTGCAAGCTTAATTTCAACTCCAATGAAAAAACAGGTTTTGGCTCGGAGTGTCCTTGACATTGCTGACCATGAATGGAGAAGCTTAGTTGAAACTATGTTCCATGAAGCGTGAAGACCACGCTGCCAAGGTCATGGACCGCAGTTGTTTTCTTTACACCTTGAAAACTGGTTGACTGAACTGCCCTGTGCCAGAGCTACACGTGCAAAATCTGCATCACGCCAAGAACTAACAATAAAGCATCACATGGTGGATACCGTGGATAGATACCAATCTTATTTCATCTTCAAAATTTAACTGCTTTTATGTCTTTATTTTTAATAGATAGTATTTAAACCTTAAGTTTGATTGAAATTCAGTTTTAGTTTAAAGATTAGGGATTTATTTTTTCCGGTAAATCGATGTCTCGTGTATAAGTCGACCCCGATTTTTACAGCACTAGATTTGTCCAAAATTTCTCGGCTTATACACGAGTATATATGGTAATATGCATTAGTTAACAATTATAAAAAGAAACTAATGAACAAAAACTAACTTCCAAATTAATACAACAATTTCAATGAAATTTGAGAACACAAGAAATTTATAATGGTCTAAAATTGAATAAATGTGCCTTAAAACTAACCACTTTTTTATGCCAAAAAATTGGAACGCCTTGCCGTTTTCTTAGCAAACGAATAATGAACAATCAAAGAATCACACCTGTGCCACTTTTATGACGTCATTACAAACTGATCCATTTTTCCTCAAATATTAAATTCAAATCAATAAGGCATCGTATGCTATTGTTGATGTGAGTGACAACAGCAATTTAAATGACTTAAAATGAATTGAATGTCTATACAAATTCAACGAGTAATTCGTTGACAGATGTCCGTTCGTACATGTACACAGATGGACAAAGTTTTAAAAATAGGTGTCTGATTTCATACTTTTCAAACAAAAATAATAATAATTTTTCCAACGATTAGAACGGATTTCGGAAGGGGAACACAAACGGACAATCAGACTTACATCTTCAGCATGTTAACACCCACTTTTTTTCATGTTTGTAATTCCTGCGAATTAAAAAAAGTAGGCTAAAAATAGTGCATTCCCATTCTTAAGTTATGTACGGGACAATTTATCCTAAAATCTGGAGCCTTATAGCAAATTGAAAATTATTTTACTATTTTATCAAAGATATAAATCATAGTTATTAGCTTCCACACTACGTTTCTAACGTAAAAAGTGGAATTTATTTTTGTGACATCGATCAGTTTGAAATGACGTCAAATATATTTCACTACGAGATTCTTTGTATGTTGATATGAAATGTTTTAATTCTATTTAAAAGCGAGGAATATTATATATTTATTCTTTGAAATATAAATTAATTTTTGTAAACGATAAGTAATAATTATTGAATTTTCGAAATAAAATTTAAATGAAACTAGCCAAATTTATTCAATATTTTCACTGTTAACATTTCGTTAAACGTACAAGAAACTTTATTTAAAATAAAAACTTTTGAAAGAATATTTATTTATGTGATATAATTCAGTTTGGATTTTTGTACTATCACAATAGAGTTCTTTTGATGGTTCATTATATATGTATGAAAAAATATGCATAAAGAATTCTAACTTTGCATAAAGAATATGCAAAGTTTCGCTCTTATTTTTAACGCATCAATTTTATTAATTTATTTTTCAAACTGTAAACTGGTGGCTACTAAAAGATATTTATTTAAAAAATATATCATTATTCTTCGAACTTTTAAAAAAAATAGCAAATGATAAAGATTAATTATTAAATCTGCAAAAGAAAAGATTAAAGAAATTAGTTAATTTTGGAATTACAACTAGCTAAAGGTGCTGTTTGGCAAATTTCTTTCTGTGGTGTATAAATAGTGTTTCCTGATGAGCAGAAGCCACAAATGTTGTGTGGAAGCGGTTTAAGTGACAGATTCTGTAACAAACCAACTTGTTTATTTGTAACATATGCGTTTGAAAAAATATTGCATGTGATATGCACAGGACATTTTTATGGCACAGATAAGCATTCATTCGAAATCTATAACTCCCTTAACAAATCCGCACAGGGTACATTCCCCGATATCAAAATTATAGTGAAGATTTAAAAAAGTGAATGGATACTACACTGAGTGGCAAAACAGCAGAAAACAACAGCAAAAAAATGTGTGAAAGAAAAAACATGTAAAATAGTGATGGATTTACCTTTAAGGTCGTGCCCTTGATCATGACCTTCTGCCTCTCGGGTGGGACCCCAGTGATCGTGAACAGCTGGGCCTTGAAAACGATGGGTTCATCATCAGTATCCACTTCGACATCGTTGAACATCTCCTTGCCCCACTTCACTTTCACTGAAACAAAATTGTAAGTCATAAACAGATTAGCATTTGCTCAGAGTTCGAAATTAACGGTTAACGCAAAATGCGACCAAATCCTACAATTTTACGACTTCCAAGATAAATTTTGTCACATTTATGGTGACAACTTTTGCTTTAAATTTCATTATCATTTTGTAAGGTGGTTTTTAAAAGATCTTGCAGAAAATAATCTTAAAATCGCAAAACTGCTGTACGTAGTGTACGTACAATTGCGTAAAAAATAGCATTTTTTCCTATTGATATTTTTTTTTGCTCCCAGATAATGTGCATTAGCTCCTAGTTTCTAAAGTTAGTGGCACAAACTGCTTCCAAGATATTTCATCCGATTTCTAACACAGCATTTACTCAAGATGTCAATCAGGGTTGCCACACTATTTGGTAAACAAAAATCAAGGACTATTTAAGGACTTTTCAAGGATATATTTCTCCATTTTCAAGGACTGTATATTCAAAAATGCACCTAAATTCCACGAGTTTTTAAAAATTAATTTAGAAAACGAGTAAGAGCTCTCTAACTTTCAAATGAACTTAAATATGTGTTATAAAATAACCATTCAGCTACCCGAAAGATCTGTGAAGAACGGCGTGAGGAGTAACAGAAAAGTAACGAAAATTTTCGTTACCAATAAAAGTAACCGAGTTACAATTACATTTACTTTCTGAAAAATCTAACAGCATTACTTGAAAAAAAGTAACCGTTGCAAGTAATATGTTACTCAAATCCCTAGAAAAACGGTCACTTAAGATAAATTCATCGGCCCTAAAAATTAAGGACTTTTCAAGGTTGATAATGTTTTTCAAGCACATTTAAGACCTTGAAAATCAGTTTTTTTTCAAGCTCTTTTCAAGGACCGTGGCAACCCTGTGTCATCCACTGTTTTGAAAATTATTACTATCCAGGAAATTATTACTATCCAGGAAATTATTACTGCGAGTTTTGTCCTCGTCAAGCCTGTGTTAGTTGGGAAGTATTTATTATACTCTTTTCTGACTACAATACCAGCTTTGAAAGCACTTTCTTCCCATACCCCTTTGTGTAGTTTTCCAGGAAATATGCGAGCATCGCTGTTCTTGTTCGAGGCTTGTTTGCGAGGTTAATCTCAACTGCTTCCTAATAGGGTTGGAAAAACAGCAATTCCTACACAGAACACAGTGTCCTAGAAAAATTGTCTAGGGGGTAGGGGGAGGAAGTGCTTTTGAAGCTTGAATCGGAAGGACTACGGGTCATTCCAGAAGGTTTTTCTGAGAGGAAAGACTTTAGAAGTAAGTTTTGTAAGTAAGTTTTTTTTTGTTCTGCTGATTAACAAAAATGTAGAAAAATCTATAATAATAAAAGAAAGTCTGTCTGTTTGTCTGTGGATCGTGAAAGACCTACTTATACTGCTGGAAAAAATTCGAAATTTTTAATATAGATTCCCTGTAATACCTACGTGTGCACCTGAGGCTTAGTTTTTTCATATTTGATTACTATTTTTTAATTAATATAATTATTTACAAAAATACGTCATCCACCTGAGAGTGAGAGACCGAAACTGGGGCTTGAAAACACATGGGCCGGGCCGAAACAGGGGCTTGACGTCATCCGTAGATAAGCATGAAATCCAGTAAGAAGAGCCGTTAAAAAATTGGCACAAATTCGATTTCTACTTTTAATTTTCAATTTGAAAGAAACTTTAGCGCAAGCAAAAATTAAGTATAAACACGAAATATCAAGAGGTTTTAATTTGTAGGATTGTTATTTGACTATTATTATTTCATTTCATTTATTGATTGTAGAATGATTACCACATTTGGGTTGTTAAATTTTAAATATTGCCAAAAACAGCCAATGAACAGACCGACCATTTTATTACAGCTGTGTCAAAAACAAATCACCTTTATTAAAGGTTAATCCGTGCGACGCCGGGTTTAGAAAGCTAGTTTGACAATAAAAGCAACCTAAACTTGGCAACCTCAACCTCAAATAACATCCATGCTAGCTGGCTCTGATTTACTACTATGTTACCAACAGCCATCTAAGTTATAACAAATATTGCCGAAGCAATTTGGTCTTCACTTTGGGGTACCGTTTGGTGGGTTTTTGTTGTGTCTTCGGCTACCCTACAATATGACGACATAAAGTTATGTATGTAATCGCCTCAATTCGATTGTCAGTTTGCTATAATTGGCACTCGATACATTTCTTCGCGGTTTCAAGTCAGTGGTCTGTGCTAATTGGAAAAGTATAATATTTCCATACCAGGCTGGTAAACAAAGGCAAAACTAATATTAATGCTGAGAAGTTCTTCTCAATCTAGGGTACTTATGGGATCACAAATCGGTTAAAGTAAGCTTTAGGTCCCGGATTTGGCGACATTTCAAAATTTGTCGCCAAGTCAAAATGACAACAAACCTGACGTAAGCCAAGTCTTTTGCCACCTTGAAATGACAACAAATACTTGCCGAAATTCTAACGAGACCGAATATATCTGACCAAAACGATTAAAGGAACCGGAAAAATGCCATTAACTAAACAATAATCTGGCATAAACGACCAACCGATATTTTGAAAAAAATCGGAAAATAACCATTTGTTGCACGATCAAAACAAAGCTAAAAATAATAACAGGTTCTAAAGCAATGTATGATTATTATAAATAATATTAATGCTATTTAAAAATTATTAATGAGGAAAACGCTCAAGATTAACTAATAAACTAGTAGGACAGAACCGTAACTTAATTCTCAATTCAATAGCAAACAAAATATTCAACAGTCACATTCCACGTAAATAATTAAGCATGGCCAAGAACCATCTACAAATTATTTTTAAAAAATACATTTTTGAAAAATGAAACATTACATACCAGGAAATTAACTGATATATCCTACGATCCTACCACGCTAAAAAAAAACGTGGATCAAAATTCCGAACAAAAATATTAAATAATGACTTAAAACGGTTAAATATATAATTAAAAATAGATCGATAACAAAAAAATCTTTTCTTTTAATTAAAAACAAATAGGATTTAAATAGATTCATATTTGGATCCACGCATCCACATTCCACGGAAATAAGCATGGCCACTGGCCTACTGCTTCGTGAAAAAATAAAAATAATGGTTGCCGAACTTGGACCAGGTTTTTTAGCCAATACACAGTGGAAAGGTTGCCAAACTCGGCGAATTTTGCTTGAAGCACGATAATTGGCGATCTCGCCAATATTTTGTCGCCAAGGGTTGCCGTAAAACAGATTTGGCAGGGTTGCCAGATTGGCGACTGCATTGCCGGGGCTTATAACTTACTTTAGCCAAAGAGGCTAACTCACTACCAGAATTCAAATAATTTAATAATGGAATTAAGGAACAGCTGTGATACAATGGCCAGTCTTTTTTGGGTTATTAGTGTTATGTTGCCAAGCAACGAAAAAAGCCCAAATATGGTAAACATTCCAATTCATATTCTATAGAACTTGGTAGGTATAGCAACCTCAGGCAGGTTAACCTAGCAGGTTAAATTTTCAAACTCGTTAAAATTTGCCAATCAACAGACCGGTCATTGTATCATAGCTGTGCTGAAAGGGACACTAAAAAATTTAACAAAAAAAGAATAATTACTATAAGGAATCAAGAAATAAAGATGTCAAGTGATATATTTTGTGATTCTAATAAAATTGTTTATTCCTGGAAAATGAGTTTCACAGACCGCTGAGCAGAGTTCAATAAGCAGCCATTTTTATTTTTGTACATCAAGCCAAACATTTAAAATTTTATTAATAAAGAACAGTTAAGAAGTGAGAAAAGTCAAAATAAGGTTCAGAGCTTTCAAATGAGTGATCGTAAATGACTTGACAATTTTAATAATGCATGAAAAATTACCTTTATAAGCAGGCATCTTAATTGACAAATGCAGTGAAAGGTGCTTCAATATAAAAAGATTCTAATTTCAGTGCACAATTAAATTTGTGACAGTATAAATTATTTAAAATAATATTCAATCAAAAGTTATTAAAACGTCGTCCGTCGTCGGCGAATTTTTTTTTTTGTATTTACTTGATGTTGCCAATTTGAATTGTATAATGAATGATAAAAAAAATCATTACTCTTCACTTCTTTAGTCTAATATTTGAATCAACTTTATGAAAGTTTAAGTAAGATGGAGAGTATTTGAATTTATTTATTGTTTTAAATTTTATTTAGTGTAAAGAAATAACGCATATGAAATTCATTTAAAATGTATAATTAAAAACTATTACCTTGTTTGTTACAAGGGCTTCCTCGTCAGATGCCACCACTGTTGTATGAGTGGTTCTGTGAGACGTTTTTTAGCTTCCACACTACGTTTATATAACGTTTTAAACGTTTATATACGTTTATAACGTAAAAAGTGGAAGGTATTATAATCGTTCAGTCCATCTGTCCGTCACCCACTTTCATAGCTTAAACTACAAAATGAAAATTTCAGAATATAATTCGATTTCTAAGTACTTCAATTATTTAAAAAACTGCAAAATTTAATGCTCATTTAAAAAGCATAGGAAAACATTTTTATTAGAATTAAATCCCCATTGCCATTCGCAACAATCGCTCGAGAAACTTTAATTCTTTTAGACAATAAATTAAAATAAATTTATTTTTGCGACATCGATCAGTTTGAAATGACGCCAAATTTATTTCACTACGATATTTCGTTTTCCCTTTCATTTGTTCGTCAAGCGCCTTCTAGTGTTATAATGCGTTTAATTTTTAATTAACTCCTCTGTTATAACTCTAAAATTTGCATTTATATAATATGCGAAAAGCCTTTTTAGAGAATTTTTTTAAAAAAATTCGTTTTTACTATTTAAATTTTGTTTTAGTCCATGATGCGAAAAGTCGCCAAATTTGAAATTTGTTTCCGGTAAACTAGCTATTGACTGCAGAAGGAGAATTTAAACTCTTAATACTAATAGCACATAGGGTTAAAATTTATTCAATATATATCATTATATACCTTCTTTAATTAATCTATAAAAATAAAAATTAAGTTGTGTTTGTTTGAGTGTTCCTTATAGACTCATAAACTAGGCATTTGTTTGACTTGTAACTTGGCACAAATTCGTAGTTCATACTTGGATTATGATTTAATTTTTAAACTTACAGGTTTCAGAATGTTTTAACTATTTTTAGAGAAAATTTTAATTTTCTGAAACAACTACACCACTTTGGCTCAAATCCGATCATTTTTTAGCCTACTTTTCTTTTTTTAATTCGAAAGAATTAAAAAAATGAAAAAGTAGGTATTGACATGCGGTCGATGTCCGTCTGCCTGTCTGTCCGTCCGTACCCCCCTTCCAAAATCGGTTCTAATCATCGGATCTTAAAAATTCTTTTTTTGTTAGAAAGCTATGACCTCAGATACCCAACTTTCATACTTTTTGTCCGTCTGTCTATACGTCCGGACGGACATAAATCTACTATCTGTCGGCGAATTTCCCATTGAATTAGCATTGAAATTCAATTTTGAGTCATTTAAATCACTGTAGGTATTGAAGTGCGGTTGATGTCCAACTGTCTGTCTGTTCGTATGTCTGTCCGCCTGTCTGTCCGTTTGTCTGTCTGTCTGTACCCCCCTTCCAAAATCGGTTCTAATCATCGGATCTTAAAAATTCTTTTTTTGTTAGAAAGCTATGACCTCAGATACCCAACTTTCATACTTTTTGTCCGTCTGTCTGTACGTCCGGACGGACATAAATCTACTATCTGTCGGCGAATTTCCCGTTGAATTAGCATTGAAATTCAATTTTGAGTCATTTAAATCACTGTAGGTATTGAAATGCGGTTGATGTCCATCTGTCTGTCTGTTCGTATGTCTGTCTGACTTTCCGTCTGTCTGTCTGTCCGTATCCCTCTTCCAAAATCGGTTCTATCCCTCGGATCTTAAAAATTCTTTTTTTGTTAGAAAGCTATGACCTCAGATACCCAACTTTCATACTTTTTGTCCGTCTGTCTGTACGTCTGGACGGATATAAATCTACTATCTTTCGGCGAATTTCCCATTGAATTAACATTGAAATTCAATTTTGAGTCATTTAAATCACTGTTGCCAAATCAACAATGGCATGAGAAACTTTATTTAAACATATTTGAAGCAAAATAATATTTTCATGAATCAGGTTGGAAAGACGTCATAAAGTGTAGCACAATTCGATTCTTTGATTATTCATTAATTATCTACCAAGAAAGCGGCAAGGCATACTTTTGCATGCAATTATGCTTAGTTTTAATTTACATTTCTTATTTTTTAATGCAGTTCGGAGTAGTTTCATTACTTTTGTTATTAATAAATATTTAATTATTCTTCGAACTACAAATAAATCACGAGCAGATGATAAATAATATTTAATTAATTTGCGAAAGAATATTAAGGAAAATAGTTGATTTTGGCTTTTAGAAGTTTAAATTATAGCTGGGTGCTGTGTTTCGATTTTTTTTTCTAATGTGTATAAATCTAGTGTAGAAACGGCTGTTGATGATATTTACTTTTGGAACATAGTTTTTTTTTCCCGATTAGAACTTCAGTAAGTATTTAAGTAACAGGAAAGTAGGCTATTTTAGTTCTTTATGAACTTCTTGTTTTACTTTCCTGATGCCATCTGCTGAAAAAAATCAAATAAAATGTGAACGAAAATAATTAAAATTTAAAATGTATGAACTGAAAGCATTTCCCTGGCCTATTTAGCTTTGTGCTAATTCTAAACAAGTAGGTTCGTTACAGAATCTGTCACTTAAACCGCTTCCACACAACATTTGTGCTAACAGGAAACAAACTATTTATACACCTCAGAAAGAAATTCGCCAAGCAGGGTCTTAAGCTAGTTGTATTTCAAACGCCAAAATTAACTATTTTTTTTATTAATCTTTGTTAGATTTAATAATTAGATTATCGTTTGCTAAATTTGTTTGAAGTTCAAAGAATAATGATGTAATCTTTTTTAATAAATATCTTTGTGTGCCACCACAATTTCCCATTTACATTTCTTTCGAAAATTCAGTTATTTATCGTTTGTTAAATTAATTTACAGTTCTTTAAAAATAAAAGCGAAACTTCGCATATATTTAATGCCAAATGAGAATTCTCTCTAAGCATCTTTCTTCATACATAACATATATAATGAACCATCAAAAGAACTCTATTGTGATATTAAAAACAATCCAAACTGAATTATTTCAAATAAACATTCTTTCAAAAGTTTTTATTTTAATTTTAAATAAAGTTTCTCGTACGTTTAACGAAATGGCAACAGTAAAAATATTGAATAAAAATGGAATTTGCATGTTAGTTCAATGTAGAGTAAATTTTTAGTTATTTAAATTTTAAATAAACTTCTAATTTAAATTTTTTAATGAAATTTGGAATGTAGCCTAATCTGATTTTTTGTTTCAAAATGATGTATCCCACTTGTTTGTGAGACTTACGGTTCGTTCTGTGAAAGTGGGTGACAGACGGACGGACTGAACGATTATAAAACCTTCCATGTTATAAACATAATGTGCTTCTTATGTTATAAACATAATGTGGAAGCTAAAAACTCAACGCAAAATCGCTTTTGGCGAAATACCGCTTAACCCAAATGAAAATGTCTGAATTTGGCTTTTTTTTCGTATTAATTCAAAGTTTCGAAGAACAAATGAAACAATAAAACATTAAAAGCAAACAAGCTGCAACCAAACAATGTAAAAATAATATTTTTAAGTTTTAATCCAATTGCAATCAAAAACACTTTTAATTGGTGTTCCTTAAAAAAATTTCCTAATTTTTATATAGTATGTACTACTCCAAATTAACTTTATTAATTAAATTACTAATTGTATACACGTATTATAGGTGTATTACATTTTAAAATTAAAATAATTTGTAGCAATCACACAAGTCTCACTGATCAATAAGTAAGGTAGTGTAAGCAACCAGACATTGAACACAGAGTGCACTTAAGGCTGTTGGGCATATTCTAACAACATTGCAGAATGTATTTTGTTGAATGTCACGCCTTACGAAGTTTTTCACCTCATCTTTTTGGGAAGTGCTTAACATTAAATTATCCATAGAAGGAAGCATGCTAGCAAAATGAGGACTACTGTACAATGCAGGTAATGTCTGATAGCTGAACTTATTGATTACAGATTGTGTGCAGAGGTCCACATTCTTCAAAACATTCTCTTTGAGAACATGATTCTTCAATATTGTTGAATAGTCACGTTCCTTTAAAAAGTCCCCGTACCATACGAATAAATTGATTACTTCCAGACTGGGGTCTTGTGTTTTTAAACAAGTGCTGAGAGGAGTTTCTTCGTTTGTGTCATTTATGTCGTTTATGTTAACACAAACGGGGAAACTCCACACGTTTACGTCGGCACCCGCTGCCAACAGCTGCTTTATAACCTCTCTACGATCTCTAAAATGGCAAGCATAGTGCAGGGGTGTCTGGTAGAAAACTTCTTCTTGCGGGTTGAGATCCAGTCTCTCCTCTTGGAGAAGCAGCTTGAGCAGTCTGACATTACCGTTTTCAACAACCAAGTGCAAGGCACCGAGCCCCAGTGGGCCTCTTCGATTGACGTCAGCCCCCGATCGAAGGAGGAGAGCTACGACGTCTTCTCGCCCATGCATTACAGCCAGGATAAGAGGCGTAAGATCATCGCTTGTTGCAGCATTCACCATATCCGACTCTGATCCTTTCTCAATGATGAATTGTGCAATGTCCGCCCAACCATGTTCAGAAGCGTAATGGAGGAGGGTGTAGTTGTCCTCATCATGTTGAAGAAATAGACCTATGGCACCCTTGTTCTCTTCATCTATATCCAGCAACATGGGGGGTTTACGATTTTCGGGGTAGAGTTTGCAGTTGATGAGGTATTCCACCACTGCATGATGACCCAATTCAGCGGCCAATAGCAGAGGAGTGCGCCCTTTGTTGTCGCGGCTGTCCACGGACACACCCGCTTCCATGAGTTGCCTCACCCTACGCAGGTCGCCTTCTTTAGCTGCACAGTGAATGTCCATTGGATCCATATTTCGTTTCTGTAGGATAGAAGTTGAATGAATAAATGTACAGCTAGATATATTGGCCAGTCTGACATTTGGCGTCTTTTGAATAACTTTAAAATTTAACGTAGGGCTGCGGTACATGTTGATTTGCATGAAATATGATGTGGAATGTTTACCACATTTTTCCTTTTGTTTCTTGGCCAGCCATTATATATCATAGCAGTTTATGAATAATTTACTTTTGATATTGCATACATTAAAAATTTAGCCGAAATATTATATTACTAAAATTAACTGTGTTAAAATTTTCACATGACTCATAAGAGATAAAATTCATGTTAAAATGGCATTAAGTACCTCGTTTGTAAATTGATGTATTGAACATATAGAGTATTTAAATTATCTGTATAGAAAGAAAATTATAACATTGTTGTAAATTACACACAGATGTAACACTCTTAATGTTTTAAAAGATACCTTGTGAAATGTGTTATTTATGGTTTTTTGAAGCAAGTAGAATCATTGCAATGCAAAGGTATTTAGAACAGTTAAAACTGTACCTTTATCTACGTGCTTGAGAACTTGCGTTCGGTAAGACTAGAAAACAAGATAATCAGATAAAAAGAAGAAAAAAATTGATTATTAGAAAAAGAATTATATTTTAAGGTTGGAAGACATATTTTTAGGCTTGCCGCTTGTGGGTTGGTTGGTAGACACATATTTTCAGGCTTGTGTGCTTGGTCACAGAGACCCGCTTATAAACCTTCGTCAAGAAGGACGGACCATAGCTTGCTACATAGAATGCCGCGTATACTCGAGAAATAACATGGATTCGCAGACAGGCGGCTAGATCGCAGCATTTTCTATCCCATGATGATGTATTGAACATATAGGTATTAAATATCTGTAAGAAAGTACAGTAAATTACGCCAGATGAACATCTAGTTTTAAAAGATCCTGTAATTGTTATTCCTATGTTTTTGAAGCAAGTAGTATTGCATTAAATCTTGCAGTGAACGTCACCATGACGTCACCCACGCGGGTGAAACCGAAACAAAAATAGCTCTGCTAAGTAAATGTGTGAGTAAATGTTTAGCGTGCATGGTATGAATATGTTTAAATTGATGAATTCTAGAAAATTTAATTTGGTTACTTCCATCACATTGATAGTTCAAGCAAAATGTATTTTTTAAATCTTCTTTTAATGTACTTTCATAATGAGTTATTATTTACTTTAAAATAAATTAAATTCATTTAAATCAGTTTAGTAAAATTGATTTGGGGAAAAAACATTTGTTTGCACTGTTAAACATAATATTAACTAAATGTTTATTGTTGAATTTTCTTACTTTTGTTCCATTTTCTCCTTTTATTTTGACATTTCACTTAGTATTTTAGTGCCATTTTCATATTTTATGAAATATAAGTTATAATTATTCATGTGTTTTGATGTCCTGTCTTGTTCCCAAATAAAAATATATAACAATTTTAATTTTTGAACAATTTTTATGTAGTACTACATAGTTAGTAAAAAAAGTCAAACGACTGGACAAAACCATTGAAGAACTATCCAATCTTATTGAAAAAAAAAAAGAATTTGACACTTTAATTAAAGAACAAAAAGGAAAAATCGATAAGAAAGGCTCATTGGATTTTAACACACCAAAAAGCCACAACAATGAGCAGAAGTATTACTAAAATTAGTCGTTTGGAGTGGGAAATGTAATCCTCAGATGGAAAAAACATATTACCGAGTAAAAAAGCTCCACCAGAAATGTGACGGAACATGTGTTATATGTAGGCCGTACTTATACCATACTGCCGTACTGATACCATATGTTCCGAGGCTTTTCAGAGTACTTGCCATAACAACGCTATGGCTAGTACCATTTGCAAACTATGTGGTGCTGGCATGTGTAAATCCTGTGTCATACTCTGGGACCTTGAATCAAGCTGCTGAATGCAAGCCTTCTTCTGAATATGACATTTATTGTTTCGACAAATGCAAGCAACGATCCTTTGTATACTAGTATAACTGGCAGGAAATATTTTTTTACTACTTCTTTTATCTTCACATTTGTAATTTTAAATAATTAAAACTTATACTCTGTTTATATTTCATATATTATAATGCTATTTGAAATGTAGCACTATATGTTCATCAGTTAAAAATTGTTTAATTTCACTTTCAGTGTACAGTATTTTTTATAATCAGGTGCAGAAATAGTTTAACACATTTTAAAAACAAAATTTATGTAACATATTTTAGAAACTAAATATATTTAACATATATGAAATGCAAAAAATTTACTTAAACTCAATTGTATTGCTTAAAGCATTTTTTACATGTATAGGTTTTTTAAAACCTTTAATTTAGGCACGAGTGATGGTTAAAATTAATAATGGATTTTTTTAAAAAGAAGTTTATAATATTTTCTCTAATTCTTGAGTATGTTCTTTTAATAATTTAATCAGGCTTTATGCAAAACTACTACTTACTCACCTTTATACAAAAAAGAACCATGGTATGTACATATCTAAAGCTGACCTGCAATATACTTGTTGCTAAAATATGTTGACTTTCGACGTGTATTTTTTTTTTAATGAAAGCACTCTTAGCACTACAGTTAAACACATTATCAAAAATTGAAGAAAAAAATCAAGTTTAATATTAACTCTCACTTAAATCTGTAGTTATACCTAAGTTGGTTAAGCGTAATGTCAGATTGCAACATTTATTAATTCAACTTTATTACTTGTACATTATAAGAAAGTAAAGGAAAAAGTAACAAACAATTACCAATAATCAATGTCTTCTTCAACTATGTAGAAATTACTTTGTCAATTCGATATCAGAGTTTACGGAATAGTAAACCGATAGGCAGCTTATCTCCGAGTGAGCATAACAACTATCATCTCGAGAGTTAAGCTACCATTGCTAGCATAGTTTTATTGCTTGGATAGGGTAGGGTAGGGTAGGGTTGATACATATATATTCCGGCTTGTGTGCTTGATCAGAGACCCGCTTATAAACCTTCGTCAAGTAAGACAGACACAGAAAGAATTTTTACTGTCACAGAGAGAGAAATTACACCCAGGGCAAAGGCGGGAATCGAACCGCACCCGGTACAGTGCGCAGACTGTTAGCGGAGGCAGCTATCTTAACCACTCGGCCACCCGGGCCCCTTATTGCTTGGAAGCAGAAACAAAATAAAAAAAAAGAACTCATTTGTTTATTATGTTACTTGGACCGACCGAACGGTATTTGAAATAGCCCGCTGGATCCGTCATTCACCGCGAATACATTCCTACTAAAATATGCGACCGACTACCAACAGATGGCGCGACCAGAGTACTTTTTATGGACAGCCTGTGAATCCAAGTTATTTCTCGAGTTTACTTGGCATTCTATGTAGGAGGCTATGCTTAGACATGTCCCTGAAGGGGAGGGAAATAGTCTCAAGGGTCCTGTACCCGTGGTAAACTGAGCAATGATCGACCACAGGAGCACGCACGTCGTACTCCGCACATACTCGGTGCGGTGGGTCTTCTTCAGTGGTACAGGGAACTCGATCGCGGGACATTCCGATCTCGAGACCGAGACGCTGACCACTAGGCTCCCTACAGCCCGCGCTAAGGATATAGTGGTCTAGGCATTGAGATAGGGTCTAGGTTCCAACGACTCGTTACCCTTCCCATACTGCTTGCGAACTCTCTAAAGGAACTGACGTCATTAAGAGCCGTGTGTTCTGTACATAGACATAAATAGAATGGACTGCTCATTGCTCTGTCAAGCTGCTTCTTAAACCGTACCAATCATGAAAATCGCCAAGAGGAGAAAGGTTGCAACGTATGGCAACTTATCGCTACTGTTTCGTTAGAACTATGCCAATTGTCGCCAGACCTGAAAATCAGGTAAATCTAGCCTGGCAAACCGCAATGGTGACTCACATCAATGTCCAAATCACGTGGGTTTGCTGTTGTGTTCAATTAGAAATATTAGCTTCCTTTCGTTTTATCTCTGTTAGAGATGCCTAATTTTTGTGCAGTGTATAAAATGTAAACATAAATTTAAAAAGATCTGTGATACTTTACAGATAAGATTGTTTAGATTAGGTATATTTATAGTAATTTATTCCTAAAAGCCTATACTTTGATTAGAGTAAATTATTATAAGCTCTTTTTAAGGTCAGGGATTATTTTCTTGATAAAAATATTCTGTAAAAATTCGAATTAGCCTTCTGCGCCACATGCATTGATCAGATCCACGATAATATAACTATAAAAGCTTTGTTTAGCTTTTTTTTATTAAAACAGCTGCTATAAGTTGCCAAAAATAGCAATCTTTTTCCCCGAAATAGCAATTCATCTTTGTTCCTTTCCCAACTTATTTTTCATACCACTAGATTGTCGGCCTCATATGATCAAGTCGTTGTGAAAAAACTCGCCAACTGGTCGTGATCACGTGCTGGGGTAAATCTTACCCCCAGCACGTGACCCATGAGGGGATCGCTTTAGGTTTGCCAATGCACAGTCCATTCTATAGGATTATCCAGCGAGTGGCAACTGCCTCATAGCAACCATCTCTAAGGTTATGTCCTCAACTACGACATCAAATGCCACAAAGGCAACAAATGCAACAAAACTTGGCGACCGCCAAGGGCGCCAAGCGATACAATAGCTTGGGGGCGGACTCTGCCAAGTCGCCAAGTTTTGTTGCCTTTGTGGCAATTGTGGCGTAGTCAGGACATAGCCTAAGAATAAACAAACCACATGTTGGCCATTTGTTACTGTGCTAATCTTTTCTTTTGATCAGAATTTCGAGCGTTTTTCAGATATAATTTCGCAATGGAGCTTAGAGCACTTGAGTAAGGATGAGAAAGAGAGATATAACATGAAAATTAGTTATCTTCTGTCTGGTTCATTAAACAGTTTCCAATTGATTGCATATTTTAATATACTCATTTCGTTGACAACAAAAATGTTCGGCGGCGAAAGTGCTCTATCAATCTTTAATTGACAAAAATTAAATTTTTTCTATAAGGTAGTATTAGAATTTCAATAATTTGTAAGCTTAAATTTATTTTAAAAAATAAAAGTAATGCAAAGTAATGCGTACATTTAAAATTTAGTTCTAAATTAAGTCTTAATAAATATAAGGTAATAAAATAGTAGTGTGGGGTTGTTTCATGTCGTGGATGGCAATAGCCCCAACTCCAACAGTTTGTTGCCTGGAATTACTTATGTTTTGGTATTCGAAAATAAGTTTTCTAAGAATATTTTTCTTAATAAATTTTAAATGCCAATTTCTTGCTGTGCTGTTGGTTGATCAAGACATTTGTTAAGAAAGCTTGCATAGAAAGAAAAAATTATTTTCATCTAAATCGGTCATTTTGAGAGTGAAACCGAAGCAACCGAGGAAATCCAGTACGCATACAAATAAAAAAAACGTTCCATCATTTGAAACATTCCCATTCATTTAATTAGTAATCTATAATAATAAAAGAAAGAGTCTGAGTGTGTGTGTCTGTGTGTTTGTATTCGGATCGTAAAATACATACTTATACTGCCCTCAGAAATTCGAAATTTTTAAGATAGATTCCCTTTAATACTAACGTGTGCATCTGAGGCTTAGTTTTTTCATATTTGTTCCATTTTTAGAGAAAATTCGAATTTTCGGAAAAAAATACACCACTTTCGCTCAAATCCGATCATTTTTTCTCTTTCCTGATGCCATCGGCTGAAAAAATTAAATAAAACTTTTAACGAAAACATTTAAAATTCAAAATGTTTATTTTATTCTTTTGCCATTACTTTCAGAAACTAAATTCATTAGTTGAAAAATAATTGACATGTTTCAAGTGACGTAATTCCGCCAGTCTTCATTCCCGGATTTTATTGTGGGTTTATTTGATGATTTTTCATTGATTTTTCTGTTGACTGCATGTATGCATATTTAAGCAATAAATGTATATAGTTAAGCTATTACTGAACTATGATGGTTAATAAAAGCCATCGCACTAGAGCTATTAGTGTTTTATGTCTTTATTTTTTCGCCAAATACGTTGCCAATCTCGCCAACTTATTAACTAAAATTCGCCAAATAGGCAATTTCTTTTATAAATAATTTATAAGCTGGTCGGTTGTTCGAAGGTCATTGCGTTAGAGCTGTATAATGGGTGTGTTTGTAGCTATATCTATTTTCTCGCCAAATTATTTCCCAAAACGCGCCAAATGAGCTAAAAGGTTTTATGTATTTATGAGGGAATTGTGATGACATTTATGAGTGCATTTTATAGCTTATTTTACATTTTGGAATTTTAAGGCAATGAAACGGGATTTTATACTTTATAACGAGCGGGAACAATAACATAAGTTTATGATCCTATAACAGGTTATATGGCAAACATATTTGGAACGATTTGATATTTTTTTAATCCGTGCGAAGAACGGGTATAAATTTGCTAGTTAATAATAATTGAACTAGTAATTATTTATTAGTTAATAATTGACTAGTAATTATTTAATTATTTATTAGTCAAAAATTAACTAGTTATTATTTATTAGTTAATAATTATAGTTGTATAAGATAAATAAATTTTATAATCGATTTTACTTTTAAAAAATTAATTCGCATTAAGCAATTGATTGGATAAGTAAAAACCACATGAGTTAACAAGGGGGGGGGGGGTCAAAGGAAAATTCCCTAAAGAAGGGGCTCATCCAATCCAAAATTAAGAAAATAGGGGCCCCTAATGTTGCCTGCCCCCCCCCCCCTAAATCAGATCCTGGGTACGCCCTTGGCATCGCTAGCTGTCGAAAAACTACTCAACTTTCTTTTTTTGAAAAAAGATGTCTAATTAAATGTGGAGATTTCAAAATTCAATTACGAAAATAATGAAAATCAAATAAGCACGACGCAAACAGTTAAAAATTATAACAGTTAAGTCTGTTTATCCTTAGGATTCCGTCAGGTGACGTCAGAGTGGACAGGGCTGTTATATGTCTCGTCTCTGGTTGGTTGGTTGGTTGGTAGACATATATATTCAGGTTTGTGTGCTTGGTCAGATACCCGCTTATAAACCTTCGTCAAGTAAGACAGACACAACAGACAACACACACACATAAGTGGATCCATCTAATTTTTAGAGACAGAGGCCAACTAGAGGATCCCCAGAATTGGCTTGTCACCCCCAGAGGTATTGATTTGGTATGGGAACTTGGAGGACTTTCGGACCCAACAGATTTAACGAGCACGTACTCCGCATATACTCGACCAACACAAACATCCATGCCTTACCGGAATTCGAGCCCGAACCCAGAGGCTACAAAGGCTAGCTCCCTAACCGTTGCGCCGCCGGGTCGGCTCTCTGGTTCTAGCCACTATACTCTGGTTCTGTATACGAATATAAAAAATTGATTTGTTGATTGAAAAACTTTTGGTTGTCCAGTTTTTGTAACATTTAACACAGCTTATTTCGTAATTTAAAAAAAAAAAAAACATGTAAAACTATTGCTAAAATGGACAAAAATGTCTCTTGTTCCGGCGGACTTTCCTTCTTAATAAAGAAAAATATAGATTAAAATATATTTAAAATTGAGCAGATATATTTTAAAATTCCTCAGTTTAAATCAAAGAGCTATTAATGGGGAAGAAATAATAAAACAAAACACGCTGATACATTTTATAGTTCCTGTTCCTAAGTGTTGAAAAACCTTATATTTCAGGAAACACAAAAGAAAATTAAGGTTGGTAAGAACTGATGTACATAGTTTCTGAAAAATGCTCATAAAAAGAGAACTACTAAACAAAAATCGATAATCTTGGTTTTAAATTAAAGCTATAGATATGCAGATTAAAAATTAAAGAAACACAGAAAATCGCAATTTTTGACCCAAACACCCATCCGAATCCCCTTTAAAAAAATGGCTGAAGCGAAGAAAATAAACTTTATGCCAGATGACTCTGAAGTTTTAATAACTTTAATTTAAAAATATAAAGGAATATTGGAAAATAAGAAAACTAATGCCTTTATAATTATCATTATGTATATGTATAAATCTTTAACCAAGAAAATTAACCTGCTAATTATATTTTACAGTGGCAAATACTAGTATGGTTATAATATTCCTCTGTATTCTCTCTTTGTATTTTATTATTAAGTTTGTAATTTTTGTGCACAACTACCGGGCAGCACACAACTTTTGAAACAGTTTTAGTCAATTTAAAGATACGTTTTTAAATGGATTTTACAATAAAAATTATCATCGCATATCTCACACAAGTCTCTCTAAAGATCAATTAAAATGGATTAGAACTAAATAATTATAATCACTAGTTTGAAAGAAGAACCCGATAAGCTATGTTTGTTTTGATTTTGAACATTTCTCAGAGATTTCTCTCTGAAAACCCACCGATATTGGTGGGATAACCCGCATAGCAGATTTGGCTCATTAAATCTCCCTTTTGGAATAACTCGCACTTGTGAATAAGAATTTGACGAAACCCACCGATCTATCCCCCAGACGGGGGAAACCTGCGGGTGACTCGAACTTGTGAATACGGCCGTCGGAGATCGGAGATCGAGATGAACATTTGCAGCATCGACGCGGAGCGTCCCTTCTGCACACGTTAGTAGTTCAAAAAATGAGCAAAAGCTCGGAATAGTCTAATAGAAGTTGGGCATCCAACTTGGTGTCGTCGGTTGGAGAACAGCTCAAGCATGGCTGCCATCTTGGCGGCCTTGTCGGTAGCTGCGCTGACTTTCGCAACTTTGCCGAGGAATGAAGAGACATTTCCGAAAACTTCGGCAATTGATGTCTTTAGGGTCAGCAGGGCATCTAGAAGAGAGGGCAGATTGTCAATCTTTTCCGATGGCCTGGTTGTAGGTGGGAGCGGCCTCTGGGGGTCGCGATTGAAAGCTGGCCGGATGGCACGCCGAGCCGGGACCTTCGGACGGGCAGGGCATGCCGTCGAGGAGCTGGGGTGGGCGCCTTCACAGTTGGCGCAGTGGTGGGACTGTTCATGCTTGGTGGGGCATTGCCGCGAGTCATGCGGTAAACCGCAGAACCTGCAGCGGGCTTCCATCTCGCAAAGTCTAGCTGTGTGGCCCCAGTTTTGGCATCGGTAGCACTGGGGAATACGAGTCTTCTTCCGAAAAGCCTCGACGGTCGACGGAGACTTTATGTTGGAGCAGGGACTCGAGATTAAAGACGGCCTTGAAGGCACCAGTTAGGATGATCTGGGCTTGAAAAATAGGGGTCGGAGTCTTTGTCCTTGCACGGGTGAATTGGACGACTCTGTTTACGGTGAGTAGTTCTTGGGAGAGGGCATCTTTGATAGCCTGGGGGTCGGTGTCGCAGGGAAGGCCTTTGACGACCACTTTGATGAATTTATAGCTGCGGTTATCGTGTTGGAAGTGGCCGGTGTTATGCTCTCCGACGATGGCTAGGATTTTTGCTTCCTCCTCTGTTGTTCGTGGATACAACTTGACGAACTTGTGGAAGGGTTTGCATCCTATGCTGCCACCCACGGCTTCTCGCACTCGCAGGCAAATGGAGTCGCCGACTTCCCATCCGAGGAAGAAAATCGGCAGTGTTTTGGGAGTCACCGGGGGGGCATCCGGGATCACAGTAAAATCGACCGCCGGGGATGGGTCATCCGGGGTTTGTTTGGATCTTTTAGCCGCCGGGGATTGGGCATCCGGGCTTTCCTCCGGGAATGGGGCATCCGGGGTAACAATCCTTGCCTCCGGGAATTGGGCATCCGGAGACAGACCATTGGACTCGGCCAAAGCTTGAAATTTGTTAGAGACGGGGATGTTGGCCACGGCTTGCGGCTCATCATCGGTCTCCATCGGGGTGGCTCAGGCACCGGCTCCACGGCCACAGCTTGCGGCTCCGGAGGGTGTAGGCGCGCGCGGGGGGACGTTCATTAGCTTCATCAAGTTGCCAAATCCAGCAACCGCGGCAATTTTAGAAAGCAAATCAGCCAGGTCAGGCACGGGAGTACTGCTTCCTTCCATCTATGAAGTCAGATATATATCACAATGCCGTGAATACGGCCGTAGGTCAGAGACCCACTTATAAACCTTTGTGGCCGACCGGCGGCGCAACGGTTAGGGAGCTAGCCTTTGGAGCCTCTGGGTCCGGGTTCGAATCCCGGTAAGGCATGGATGTTTGTGTTTGTCGAGTATATGCGGAGTACGTGCTCGTTAAATCTGTTGGGTCCGAAAGTTATGTGGGCGGTCATTACGCAGTTTCCCACGGGTACAGGTCCCTGGAGACTATTTCCCTCCCCTTCAGGGACATGTCTAAATTGTGGAGGTGGCGCGCGATAAATGGCAGCATCTGTCACGTTTGTATGTTAATGTGTGTTGTGTCTGTCTTACTTCACGAAGGTTTATAAGCGGGTCTCTGACCAAGCACACAAGCCTGAAAATATATGTCTACCAACCAACTAAACCTTCGTCAAGTAAGACAGACCATGGTCCCCTACATCCTACATATAATGCCATCCAAGCTCGATCAAAATTGGAAGTCATGAGAAAGCTGTCAATAGATGGCGCCATGGTGCGACAATGTGCATTAGCGTTCCTTAAACATCGATAGTTTCCTATTCGAATGAATAGTTCATTCGTAGGCCGAATAGATCGAGTTGACAATCGATAGTATTCGATGAAGCGAGACTATCAAACTATCGATACTATCGAAGTGGACGAAGTTTTCTGGCAGCGTGCCAAAACAATCGAGCAATCCGAAGAGGAAGAAAACTGCTCTCGTAAACCGAAAATTATAGTCGACCGAACGCGAGCAGGTTGCTATTTCTTTTCCGGAAGATGTGACGGATAGTGTGACGTTCCCAGACGATCACGGATAGCGTGACGCCACGAAGAGATTCTCTGGTCTTATCATTAAACTAGCACAATAAACTCGGCGTTGCACGGGTGTATCCTTAATAACGTGTTTGTTTTTTTAAGTAAACATTTCTTTCATACCAATTGGTCCCTTCTCCACTGGTCAGCACTCCATCGGTATATTATAATTTCCTCCCATTCTAATATCAGCAATAATTTTTAAAA
>CM033271.1:47188248-47539300 GCA_019343175.1 Oedothorax gibbosus
TTTTTTGTTCTTTTTGCAGTGGTGTGTAAAGAAATGTTTTTCAAAATATTCCAGAAAAATTCAAAAATTTCAAATTTATTAAGAACTAGCAAATAAATACCCGTTCTTCGCACCGAATAAAAGAATATAAAATCGATCCAAGTATATGTGTAATTTAATTTGCTGTAGGATAATAAGCTTTGCCTTTTTGTTCCCATATCTTATAAAGAATAAAATCCTGTTACTTATATTGCTATAAAATTCCAAAATAAAAATACATCACTATAAAATGCACATCCTCAATCACAAAAATCTTCCTCAATATGAACTTGCTGCCATCGCAATTTTTCTGATAAATTCAAAATTAACCATTATTGTATAACCATAGATATCTTAATTAAAGTATTAGATTGGCTGATCACGTGACCTCCAAAGCTAACGACGGGACGCGCATGGAGGCTTTTTTGGTGGGCAAAATGGCTAGTGTTGCTGCCACTTTAAGGAGAAAAATACTACGAAAAAATACCATTTAATTCTAAATTTACAAAAAAATACTAGAAAAGGATTTAAAGTCACTAAAAATATACCAAAATGCAGCTCGTATATTTACGATATTTTTTTTGTAATTTTAGAATTATTCTAAAATACTAATATGCTCTTTAAACTTTATAACTAAACTTTTAACTTAATTTTAGAATTTATTTTAGAATTATTCTAAAATTACAAAAAAATATCGTAAAAATATTAGCTGCATTTTAGAATATTTTTAGTGACTTTAAATCCTTTCTAATATTTTTTTGTTGTTGTAAATTTAGAATTAAATGGTATTTTTTCGTAGTATTTTTCTCCTTAAAGTGGCAACAACACTGGCCATTTTGCACTCTTAAAATGCCTCCATGCGCGTCCCGTCGTTAGCATTGGAGGTCACGTGATCAGCCAATCTAATACTTTAATTATGATATCTATGTGTATAACAATGTTATTTCACGTCGAAACCTCCATTCTGGGTTAAAAAAAAAGCATTTAGCTCATTGGCACGTTCAATTATTTTTCAAATCATTAATTTAGTTTCTGAAGGTAATGGCAAGAAGATAAAAGCAATTTCAATTTTAATTAATTTTTGTGTTCATTTTAATTTCTTCTGTCGAATGGCAACACGAAAGGGAAAAAATGATCGGATGTGAGCGAAAGTAGTGTATTTTTTTTAGAAAATTAGAAATATCTCTAAAAATGGAACAAATATGAAAAAACTAAGCCTCAGGTGCACACCGTTGGTATTAAAGGGAATCTATCTTAAAAATTTCGAATTTCTGAGGGCAGTATAAGTAGGTCTTTTACGATCCACAGACATATAGACACACAGGCAGACTCTTTCTTTTATTATTATAGATTTAATTTTTAAAGTAATTTTTAGTATACTTAATTTTTAATTTTATAATTTGTAAAGATGGTTTTTGGGTAAAAACTAATTTTTACATGAACATTAAAAGGACCGCGCTTCACCACTACGACACAAATCCCATGTCGGGTAGTATTTTCATTCCATAATCGAGTAAAAAAAATCGTTAAAAAAATTAGAAAAAATGAATACAATAGAAAAGATAAATAACGTGTGCGTGGGGTGCCATATTGTTCCACAAACGAAACCAAATGCAAATATTCTTCACGAACAAACGCCACACACGAAGAAGAAGAAAAATCGAACATTTTTCTGATCCTCTTTTTTATCGTCGTACGACATCTGTGCTAATTCGATATCCCGTGGTCAAGAGTTAAAAAGAAGAGGGAGATGCTTGGCGAGAAACAAAGTGAAGTCGTCGGAAAGTCGCCAAGCAACCCTAGTAAGCCCAAACAAAGCGCTCACTCAATGTTAATTCATGCTCTGAAACGTATATAATTTTATTCCTTAAAAACGTTACATAAAAATAATAACTATTTGCACATTTGTAGGCTGAATTTATACAAGATGGTAGAATAATTTCCATTACAGGTAAGAAAAATGCGTTGCAATTATAGTTTTTATTAGAGGGTCAAAAATCGCTAAGTCGATATGGTAAGGTAATCGTTTCCGGCTGCCTATTTCTAGCCTCCTTCAGGAGCTTTAACACAGCCAATAACGCCTCGTATTTTAGCACCCTGGTCAAGTGACGAGGTCGACACCTGAGCGGGCACCCAACGGAACTTCGAGCGACATATCGTACGCTAACGCCGTCGGGACTTTGGACTCCACAGATTTAACGAGCACGTCTGTCCCTGTGTACTCGGGCCCATCCGTGATGAGGATTTTCTACTATTTCCAGCACAGATCCGATTTATAGGATGACTGGCAGTAAGTGGGATTCGAACCCCCGCACTCCTGAGAAGGTCGAACCTCTAGGCTGATGCCTTAACCACTCGGCCACGGACGGGCCGTCGATATGGTAAGCTTATACAAACTTCCCTGTAATACTGCCGTTGGCAGGTAAGCTGCAGTAAACTCCATTACTCTAGCGTAACATCGGGAAAGACTAATTACTATTTCATAGCAATAATGGTCTAATCCAGGGGTTTCCAACCGGTGGTACGCGTACCACTATTGGTACGCGGGAATATTTCGGTGGTACGCGTGAGTGATATGAGCAACATAATGCTATCAATAGCTTCTGTACGCATGAGCAGTGAGCAAACATATATCTCATTACTTAAAACAGTGGTTCCCAACCTTTTCTGGACCATCGCCTCGTATTTTAGGTTGATTAACATCCATCGCCCCCGTTAAATTTTCATGTTATGTCTAATCATAATTATATCTAATCATAATTTCAGTTAAAGTGTAACTATAAAACAGTTTTATTACGCTTACTACCGTTTATAAAAACAACCAAAGAAGCTTTATCTGGTCACTTTTAAATAAAACGTAAAAACACATATTTTTAAAGAACAAAAGTGAAATAATTAACTAAGATATTTTTACTGGTTTCTAGAAAATTTAAGAGAGTTAAAAGTAAAAATTGGCTGGTTTGGTTATGGTTGGAGAATGGTTTTACTGTACAAAGGCACAACATTATTTTAATCCCCCCCCCCCCTTGAATACTCATCGCCCCCTGATCGCCCCTCAATTATTTTTTGCCCCCTTGATAACACAAATCGCCCACTTGGGGGCGATCGCCCCCAGGTTGGGAACAGCTGACTTAAAACATTAACATCATTTTAAAGAGAAATGTTTAATTAACTTCAGGATCGGATGTAAAACCTAGAACCCTTTGATCTTCCGGCAAGCTCTGCTATTTTTGAGGCCATTTGTTACGAGTTACTTGTGTGAGAGTTGATTTTCTGAACTCTTGTACATTAAAAAAAAATAAACATAGAAGATTAACGAGGACTTAAGATAACTTCCATTACTCCTAATGTTGATATTTTAATCTCAGGAGGCATACAACAACAAATTTCGCACTAAAGACTAATAAAGTATAGTTTGTATGATATAGTTTGTATTTTTGCTGAGTTTGTATTTTTTTAATTAGTATGTTTTTAGGCCTATGGGTAATAAACAAACCTGTTAATTAATACTGTTTTAATCTTTTTAATTCTCCTTTATTATAAGCGTGCTATAAATAAACAAATATCTTAATTACCATTAAATGTGAAGTTTTCTCAGGAACTCGATTCAAAAAGCCTTTGAACACTTTTAGAAGAGTGAATATTAGACGTTTATTAATATATTTAGGTGTGGTGGTACGCCAAAATTTCTCAAAAAGTCAAGTGGTACGCAGGTGCAAAAAGGTTGCTAGGAACCCCTGGTTTAATCTATTGTTGCAGTTTACCGGCCCACGGCAGAATAGCGCCAAATACTTCGCCGAGAGCGTTTGTTCGGGCTTACTACTGTCACGGTTTTCTAGACGCTAACTTACAGCTAAAGTTAAGGTTACCGTTTCGTATTCTACTGATATAATACATAAACACCTTTTAATCAATTGAAATTTACTTTTATTAAATTAGACAACATAAAACTTTGATATAAGTATATATTTCCAGTAATTATTTAATTAACACGCAAAAATACACATAAGAGAATATGGCAAGGCAGCTTACCCATTTTACGTCTTTTGGCGTTTCTTAAAGGTTTATTAAGCTAAACCCTTGGCATTTATCAACAGCAGATGATGCTCTTCTGAGGCACCCTTGCAATAGCTCTTCCTTATGTTCTCTTACATTTGGGTTTATATAGTATAAAATCAATTTAAACTTTTAACTTTACATTAGATTAGTTAAAGTTAATACTCTGGACTTAAGATTATTTGTTGTTTCTTAACAGTTTTAATCAACCCCTAATCAGATGCTTAGAAGCATTTCGAAGTTAGGGAGCAAAGTTACAACGAACTCTTTACTTTTGGAAGCACGTGAGTGATGCTGATAAATCAGCATCACAACTGATGAATCAGCGTCACACTACAAGGCGATCGATGGCTTCACTTGGCAAACCTGTTTCTGCATTGGTTTTTGCCCGGCTGCTTCTCCATCCTCTATTCTCGTGGAATCAAGAGGGAAAACTAAAAATGGGTGCCATCTAGATGAAAAAGGGTGGTCAGATAATTAGCGTGACCTCGTACATTCTGACACAGTTCTTTTATGGAATCTTCAGTTCGAATACCAGTTCCGCCATTCAAATCGAAGGAAGTCGCATCTTTTGCGAACTTTTTTTGTAAAACTGTTTTTTTAATACGTTGATACTTTTAAGCTTTTAAAAACTTGTCGATTCTTAAGTTTTTATATGCTTGTCAATTCTTAAGTTTTTGTATACTTAATTGTCGATTATTGTAAATATTATTAAATTTTCCAGGAAAATTAATTGCAAAATATTTTCTAAGTATTATTGAATTTTCTAAAAAAACTATTTACAAATTATAAACAAAGTATTATTGAAATAATTTTTATTGAAATTTCTTATAATTGTATAGATGCATTTAATCAATAAGTCCTTATGAAGCACACATAAATGCAATTTCTTATTAATTATGTGTTATTGAAATTGTGTTTTAATATTCTTTTCAAATTACTTACTAAGTATTATTGAATTTTTTACGTAAATTAATTACTAATTGAATTTTCTAAGAAAATTATTTTCAAATTCTTGACTATGCGTATTATTGAATTTTCTACAAAAAAATATTTCCAAATTCTTGACTAAGCGTATTATTGAATTTTCTACGAAAATTATTTACAAATTCTTAACTAAGCGTATTATTAAATTTTCTCAGACAATTAATTGCAAAATATTTGCTAAGTATTATTGAATTTTCTAAAAAAAATATTTACAAAGTATAAACAAAGTATTATTGAATTTTCTTCTAAAGCTGCGTGCTATAATTGTATGGATGCATTTAATCAATAAGTCCTTATGACGCACACATAAATGCAATTTCTTGATTAGTCTTGGTTAGATTAGCATCGCACTATCTCTGCACGAGGGCTATTGATGATGGGTTTTGCCATTTTTAAACCCCTGTCATTTTATCCCCAATAGCACTCGTTGCTCTTGTGGGACGATAACTTTTAAAAGAAGCATGCTGATCATAGATATCATAGTTAAAGTATTAGATTGGCAGATCACGTGACCTCCAATGCATGCTAGCGACGGGACGCGCATGGAGGCCGAATAAGGGGGCAAAATGGCTAGTGTTGCTGCCACTTTAAGGAGAAAAATGCTACGAAAAAATACCATCTAATTCTAAAATTACAAAAAAAATACTAGAAAAGGATTTAAAGTCACTAAAAAGATTCCAAAATGCAGCTAGTATTTTTACGATATTTTTTTTTGTAATTTTAGAATTAGATGGTATTTTTTCGTAGCATTTTTCTCCTTAAAGCGGCAGCAACACTGGCCATTTTGCCCCCTTATTCGGCCTCCATGCGCGTCCCGTCGCTAGCATTGGAGGTCACGTGATCTGCCAATCTAAAACTATGATATATATATGATGCTGATGTTGTTCTTCTGTTGAGTTATCGTCGCACTAGAGCTGCATGGTAGGTACCCAACGCAATTTTTAGGAGCGGCGTCGTACACAGCGTCGGAACTTGAGCATATTTTAACGTACATCCCTCTGCACGCGGGGTATTATTCATTTGACTTTTATGGCTGCACAGGCCGTTAATAGGTCGCCAGTTATTTTGGGGATGCCCGGGCTTGCACCTGAGACTTTTCGCAACCAAGGCAAGCAAATAACCGACTCCCCCTGACCAAGCACACAGACCTGAATATATATGTATACCAACCAACCAACCTACCGACTCCCCAATACCCAAACCTTCAACAAAGAAACATGAGGCTTGGTAGCCCAGGTCCCAGTTGGACAAGCTATCATAGACCGTGGGGCAAGGGTAGAAAAAGTGCTTTAAAAAAAGTTTCGTTTGCCAAGTCAGGGGACCAAGTAAATTATTGATTTTCTGAAACATGTTGATCTATTGATCAGAAAAATAAAAAGTTGTCACAAAAATAACTGCTCAGATTTTTTTTAGAGCCATCTAAAATGTATATTTTAAAATAATTTATATTTGTGTGAACTTAATAAATTTCTGTAAATATGATGTAATTTTTTCTTATTTTATGATTAATAGGTAGGCTATATACCATACAATTATAAATTTATTTTTCAGAAGCAGACAATTGTTGTCAAATAAGGGTGGGGGAGGGAGTAAATATTAATGCTACATAGGGCATCCCAAGATAGGCAAATACGTCACTTAGAAAACTAATATTTTAAATAAAATCATGTCATGTTACTTATATCATATTCTTCAATAGAGGTCTACTCAAAAATTTACATCTGATACTATGATTTATAAACTACAGGCAAATGAAGCTTTTTTTTATGTCTAGAAGCTTGAAATGAAAAAATGACTTTTGTTGTTGACTCATAGACCATCACACAAATAACAATTTTAATTATTTTTTTTTAAATTAAAGGTATTTAAGATTAATTTGTTAGACACAAAGTCATTCCAAAAGAAGAGTCCAAAAGAAGAGAAAGAAGATCCCGGTGGCAGTCACATGCTTTCCCATTGAAGGAAATATATGCAGCCAAAATCCAACTAAAAATACCCGAGTACACTGCGATATACGCGTTGGGCCGTAGTGAGCCTAGTGGTCAGCGTCTCGGTCTCGGGATCGGAAGGTCCTGCGATCGAGTCCCGGTACCACTGAAGACCTACCGAGTATATGCGGAGTACGTGCTCGTTAAATCTGTTGGGTACGAAAGTCCTCTAAGTTCCCACACCAAATCAATACCTCTGGGGGTGACAAGCCAATTCTGGGGATCCTCTAGTTGGCCTCTGTCTCTAAAAATTAGATGGATCCACTTATGTGTGTGTGTTGTCTGTTGTGTCTGTCTTACTTGACGAAGGTTTATAAGCGGGTCGCTGACCAAGCACACAAACCTGAATATATATGTCAACCAACCAACTTATATACGCGTTAAATCTGCGGTGTCGAAAATCCCGACGGGCGGCATTAGCGTATGATGTCGCGCGAAGTTCCGTTGGGTACTCCGATTAGGTGTCGACTCGTCACTTGATCAGGGTTCTAAATTACGAGGCGTGTATTGGCAGTGTAGAGTCAATATAAGTAAGATGCGTACTCAAAGAAAAAATTACTACGGATGATGTCTGGGTATGAGCACGCCTAGAGCGAAGCAATAAACCCAACCAGTAGAGAAAGAAACATGTTGAAAAATTTTGATGTAAAAGAACAGGTAAATCAGGAACATGCGTTATTTTTATTGGCATAAAACACGGATTTCTAATTGAATATATAATTATAGTGTGTAACAGATTTTTAAACTATTTCCGTGGCCTATAGGGTCATGTTTTCAATTTACTGAATTGTGACAGTTAATTCAGTTCAAATGCAAGTGTCGATAAACTAATAAAAATACTTATAATCATTCCTATCAACAAGTTCGACACAGGATAATTTGAAGAGCTATGAATACAAGTGAAGCAAGTCCGTAAAAAGCATAGATATCATAGTTAAAGTATTAGATTGGCAGATCACGTGACCTCCAATGCTAACGACGGGACGCGCATGGAGGCCAAATAAGAGGGCAAAATGTCCAGTGTTGCTGCCACTTTAAGGAGAAAAATACTATGAAAAAAAACCCTTTAATTCTAAAATTACAAAAAAATATCGTAAAAATACTGGCTGCATTTGGGAATCTTTTTAGTGACTTTAAATCCTTTTCTAGTATTTTTTTTTGTAATTTTAGAATTAAATGGTATATTTTCGTAATATTTTTCTTCTTAAAGTGGCAGCAACACAGGCCATTTTGCCCTATTATTTTGGCCTCCATGCGCGTCCCGTCGTTAGCATTGGAGGTCACGTGATCTGTCAATCTAATACTTTAACTATGATATATATGGTAAAAAGCTTCTTTGTGCTACAGAGGTTAAGGCTTTATAACATGTGCTATTAAGGCTTTATAACATAATTACCTCTTTATATATTTTTTAATTGCTGCTATACCTAGCGATCAGCGGATATTATCTGAACTGGGATTTTTTTTTATGATTGCCACTGAAATTTTACATAGTTAGTGCATGCAATGGGAATGTTTCAGATGATGTAACGCTCTTGTTTTCATTTTTCTTAGTACTGCATTTTATTGGCAAAATGACCGATATAGATGAAAACAAACTTTTCTTTCTATGCAAGTTTTCTTTAACAAATGTTTTGAACAACCAACAGAACAGCAAGAAGTTGGCATTAAAAAAAAATTAATAAGTAAAATGTTCTTAGAAACTCAATTTCGAATACCAAAACAAAAGTAGTTCCAGTCAACAAATGAAAACAAAACTTTGGAGCTGTTTCCATCCATGGACGTGAAACGACCCCATTGCGCTGCTATACTCGAAAATGACAAGTATAGTGGACTTGGTTCACTCGTATTCTAATTTCTCTCCATTTATAAAAACGAACAAGAATGGCTATCTATTTAGTCAATAATTAGACCTACAACGGAGCTTTTAAATAGGAGCATTTCAATGTTGAACCTTTGTCAAGAGAGGAAGCCGCCCAACGCGACTAGCAACATCGTACTTGACGAAAGGACCATGTCAGATTTAACGTACACTAGTAACCATATACGTTGGAATTATGTATTGCTGGAATTCTGCACGATCTGTAAAAAGGTAAAGGTCCATGTGTTTTTTCGAGATCCGCTACTGTTTGGTTTCTCTCATACTTGAATTGGATGGGAGTAATAAAAAAAAAAATTGAAACATAATTTTTTTTATAATTGTTCTATTTTTTTAAAAAATAATTTTTGTTTTTAAAATATTTTTTGTCGTAACTTTTAAAATATTTTTATTACTTTTAAAATCTGTAAAAAAAAACCTTGTTAAACTATATTATATCTCTATATTTTATAATATTCGCATTTGTAAATGTATTAGTTCAAGGCTCTACTGTTCGTTTTTAAATTATTAAAATCCATAAAGTAATTTGGACGACGGTGCTTCGATGCTATTGATTAAAATCAATTGATTCAAACCCCAAGCACGCTGGACAAAGAATGCCGTAGTTGGCCTTTAAGCCGCAATTTATCTCGCCAAAACACGCGAAATAAAGTGACGCGAAATAGAAATTTCCTTCACAGGTAAGAAAAATATGCTGAAGTTATGGTCAAAAAGTCGCCAAGTCTTGTATAAACTATAGAATAGCGCCAGATACTTCGCCGTGAGCGTTTGTTTGAGCTTACTACAAAGCGAAAATGGCTTCACTTGGCGATTCTGACTTTTCATTGGTTTTTGAACGGCAGCCATCTCCATCTTCTTCTTAACTCTATGCTTCCGACACTTTTCATCACAAGTTTTTTTTATTAAACCACATTTAACGGATTATCACCCCCATTTGGCGACTTAACTTCCAAGGTTAGAATGAACGTGTAGGGTTTCCAGAATAAAAAGTGTATCGATGTATTGGCAAATTTTAAAAAATTTTATGTGTTGGGTTGGTTGAAATAGCGTCGCACTAGAGGTACATGATGGCATTCGGTGAAGATCATCGTTATTTTGGATCGTTGTAAAGTAACGATGTCAATACCAGAGCAGGGCCGTTGTGTGGTACTGGTAGTCAAATGCCCGAGCCGAACCTTTTACGGGCGCCTCCCCGCACCTGGTTAATTTATTTTTAATTTCGATAAAAAAAATCAAAATAATTACTTTTTCTAATTGTGTGTGTGTAAAGTAATTCGATTTGTTTATACATAGACTAATTAGTTGCAAAAATGAACAGTTTCCACAAGTAGTTTCCAATTTACTGAATTTAGATATCTCAATAAACTTTTTAGATATCGTGTTTTGGTCAAAGGTCGTTTTTAGGCAAAATTTCAATTAAAATCCTGTAAAAAAAATCATAAATAATTTTTTTTGTCAAATTTACAACTCTTCAATTTAAAATGATATCATAAAACCCATAAGTTAATTTTATTAATTAAAAAAATGTATGTCGTGTCCGTCCTTCTTGACGAAGGCTTATAAGCGGGTCTCTGTGACCAAGCCATATATATCATAGTTAAAGTATTAGATTGGCAGATCACGTGACCTCCAATGCTAACGACGACGGGACGCGCATGGAGGCCAAATAAGAGGGCAAAATGGCCAGTGTTGCTGCCACTTTAAGGAGAAAAATACTACGAAAAAATACCATTTAATTCTAAAATTACAAAAAAAAGAAAAGGATTTAAAATCACTAAAAAGATTCCAAAATGCAGCTAGTATTTTTACGATATTTTTTTGTAATTTTAGAATTAAATGGTATTTTTTCGTAGCATTTTTCTCCTTAAAGTGGCAGCAACACTGGTCATTTTGCCCTCTTATTTGGCCTCCATGCGCGTCCCGCGTCGTTAGCATTGGAGGTCACGTGATCTGCCAATCTAATACTTTAACTATGGACTAAGCACACAAGCCTCTGAAAATATATGTCTACCAACCAACTATTTACTCCAGTTTGGCGTACTTTTTACTTCGCCAACACAGGTGTGCTTGGCGCTCTTTTTAGTTTCAATGGCAAGGTTACTACGAGCAGGTTTTTTGCCGTAGGCTGATCGCAAAGAAAAGTGCTGTTCACGAAAGCATGACGGTTTGCTGTGAAGATTGCAGATGAAGCCAGCGACCCTTTTACCCGCTTTTTACATAAAGAACTTCTGCATTTAGACGAGGAATGTTCCTCCAAAGACATTTTGGATTATAAAATGTTCTTCGAGATTAGAAGAAAAAGTGTTAATTGCCTGCCAAGGTGAGAGATTTTATGATTTCAGTCAGCGAAAGTTCAGTGACATCTCAAGAAGTGTCTGGTGTTTCAATTTGTACACGATTTGCTTGTCGGCTCGATTAATTTGTTTTAATGTATGTCGAAGCTCAACTATGGATATGTTTTTAAGCGTGTTTTTTGTGGTGTAACAAGTTATTTCTATTTTTGGATTACAGTATCTTCGATTATGTTGACATTTCATAATTCGGCATCGTAGCAGTTTTGAATGGAATATTTCCTGTTTTTGTGAAGTTTTTTATTTTATTGTGTGAAACTTAAATTTTGCTTGTTTTGTGATATTTATTATGGATATTTAACGAAATTCGATGGTAAGTGGTTCAATGGTAATCAAGAATTAAAAATTGGAACATTTTAATTTATTAAAAAAATAGTAGTAAACCGCTACCTTCATGTTTAAAGTTTTACTACACCAAATTTCCAAAAGATTTTAATGAAATGGCATATTTGTATTGGTTGCAATATACATATTAAAAGGTATTTCATTTTTATTTTGATATAGAAGTAGGTATTTTGTTTTTCATCAATGTTAATTTTGATTAACATTGATGAAAAAATACCTACTTCTATATCAAAATGAAATACCTTTTAATATGTATATTGCAACCAATACAAATATGCCATTTCATTAAAATCTTTAGGAAATTTGGTGTAGTAAAACTTTAAACATGAAGGAAGCGGTTTACTACTATTTATTGTTTTCATTTTTAGTCCTTCTGTAATTGCATTTTTTTAGCAATGCAGTATTTGCTTGCCTCACTAACATGAATATTGTGTGCAAACTTTTCGTTCAGTAGAACGAAAGCTTTTCTTTGTTAAATTAATCATTAAATCGCAATTTCACTATTTTTAGAAAGCTCTGCACGTCTGTGCTGATTTCAGTACTTGGCCCATAGTTGCGTCCTTAATGGTCTCCGGAAGGCACTTAAATTTTTAATTAGAGATTGGAAAGTTACTTTGAAAGAGTAAAGCTCTGTTACAACTACAATTACTTCATTGAAAAAGTAACTGTTAAATTTACTTAATGTGCAAAGTAACTAGTTACAGTTACTTAATGCAAAAAAGTAACTAATTGCATTTACTTTTAGAAATTTCAAGTTATTAGAAAAAAATGCAATTTAACCAACTTACCATTTATCAAGGAGAACCAAGATTAAAGAAATAATGACAATCAGGAAAAAAAACACCTAAGTACGAAAATTCATGTTGTTAAATTTTAAATAGTTAAATTTAAGCCCAACGCCAAACTGCTGAAAATATCGGTGAAGAGCGCCATGAGAAAAAATGGAAAAGTAATGAAATTTTTCGTAACTGCTAAAAGTAATTAAGTTATGGTTACTTTCTGAAGATTCTAGCGACGTTACTCTGGTGTTACCTAAAAACAGTTACTGTTACAAGTCATGTGTTACTCCAATCCTTGATTTTAATGCAAAGTAACCCACAGTAGAACTCTAATTATCCTAATTAATTGGGTCCTCTTATCTTGATTAATTGGGACCTAACCACAATGGGATAATTGGAGTTAATCGGTAGAAAAGGTATAATCAATCACCTTTTTATATAACAGATAAGTACCTAATATAAAAGCAGGTACAGTTAGTGGTTAGTACAAAAGTTTATATGCAACACTATAAACTTTTATTCCCCGCTTATCCGTTGCTGTTCGTCTCTGTTGGATGTCATGCCAAAAAAATTACGAAGCAAGACATTCGACAAAGACAAAACGTGACAGACCTGTAATTTGGATAACCATTGGTCAACAATGAAAATTCGACTGAGATGAAAGTTCCCAATTCTGAATGATTTCAACATGCTAAACACGAATATTGCCTTAAAAGAATGTAAGTTAGCTCGTTTTTGAATTACGGTCGTTTATTAGGTCGCATGGGCGCACAAAACGCAAAATTAAAGTCAATTTTGTTTACAGAAACCCTTCGAATTTTTGCTCATACAGGTTTTATTTGATAATATCAACAGGGGGGGTAGAGGGAGGAATTTATAACTTTCAAAGTTTTTGCAACCATATTAGCAGCTTAATACCCTTCTAAGCAACATAATTGTTCTCATGTCAAGAGGTGCAGAATAAAGATCAATAAATTCCTTGTATTTCGTACTTGGTTGTTTTAGAAGCTGTAGAATATCAAAAATTAGTGTTAGTGATAAATCTATAACTGTAATGCCTTGTAAATACATAAATAGCGCTAATATCATTTGTATTTTGGTTACAAGATAGGAGACCATGAAAAATTTAACTTGTATGAGCAAAAATGTGGAGGGTTTCTGTAAACAAAAATGACTCTAATTAATTTTGCTTTTTTACGCCCATGCATTTCGCTGCATCCTATGTAATGTAATGTGAAAAAAAACTGACCGTAACTCAAAAACCAGAGATAACTTACATTTTTTAAGGTGATATTCGTGTTAAGCACGTTGAAATCATTCAGAATCGGGTACTTTCATCTCAGTCGCAGAAATTTTTTGAAATTTTCTTGTCCAGTGTAATCAGCATTGCTATGGATAAAGTTCAGATAACTTGAGTTCTACTGTATATAAGTATTAACTCGTACTATTTCTTGACACTATTGAACTTTCTTTAGATTATTTATGAACTCAGTATAAGGAGTTCTCTGACAAGTTTGATTTCATTTCTGGAGCCGTTGATTGGAAATATGAAGTGTTGTCTTGAAAAGTCCATCTTCATTCCATTATGAGGGAAGAAGATTTTGAAGTTGCAATTAAAGTAAGTTGATTTATAAAAATTTAAAATTTCAATGTGTTTTGAATATTTTACTTGATGCTGGAAACTTAAAATGCTACTTAAAATAGGTCAAAACCCTTTGAATCATGAAACAGTGCCTAGTTGGTTTCTTTTATCATTAAGCTAAGGTGCTTAAAATAGTCAACAAGATTCCAAACATTTTGGGGCTTAGAAAAGAAGTTCTTAAGGAATTTGAGGTGCTAAGAATAAGTACACAACTATCAGAGCCGCGGTAGCTCAGTCGTGTGAACGTCGTGCTCCACATGGAAGGGTTGTGGGTTTGTCCCGGCGGTGCTCGCAATTCTGATGGTGCTTAGGATCGGACTTGTATTCGCTAAAGACCAGCGTGTTGCTAATGGTGGCTGGGGCACGTTAAATATGTCGTGATCACAAAGTCCTCCATGTTCCCATACCAAATTAATACCTCTGGGGGTACCAGATCAGGGGGTTATCGGCCTTTGATCTGGATCAAAATTCCGATATGTGAGTGAGAATGGATGTGTGAAAGGGACCTTCCTGTAAAACGGATGTGTCATGCTGACGAGCAAAAGTCGGACTTCCTCCCTTGTGGCGCTCAATAAAAACGGAAGCCGCCCCACTTCGCCTTAAAATCGGGTAGTTCTCTACTCCGGGCTCGGTTACCGAGTGGCATTAGAAACAACAACAACAACACAACTATTACATTTTTTTTATTTATTTCAGCTCTTGTTTTTGAGATATTCATGTTTTTTTGTTACAAATCACATTTAAAAAAAAAAGAAGTATCTATAAGCTTTGCCCCTGCTCGTTAACGATTGCCAAACCTTAAAATAAACTATATTCCCCAAAACCAGTTAAAACACTTTTTTTAATAAAAAAAATAGGGACCTCTTTCAGAGGATACTATGTATATTATGTTTTGGGCTATTCCACGAAAATGTCAACCTCGGTACCAAAATTTCAAAATTAAGTACATACTTCGTGTCACATACCACTTTAAAGATTGGAATCTTTGTTTTAACTTCACTGAATTTCATTGTTTGAAATATATATTTTTTATAGAAGAAAATTGCTTTTTAACGAACACGTGTTAGATTCTTACCCTTTCAAAACATTTTTTTCCTAAACTTTCGTATTTTTAAAAAAAAAAAAAATTAGCTAAATTGTTCCCTACATTGTAAAGTAACATTCTATGCTCTTACCCAAATCAAAAGTTGCAAACTTACTTGTAATGGGATACATTTATTACACCCTTTCCTAAAATGTCAGTCAGTTACCAAATTTGTTTTAATTTTTTAATTTCAGAATAGAAATTTGGACTGCAGGATCTTTATAAAAGATATTCTCTGTTTTCAATAAGTACTAAATAATACTAAATGGGGCAAAATTTAAAAAATGAACTTGTACAGGTAAAAATTGCTTGGTAACTGACTGACATTTTGACTTGGTAACTGACTGACATAGGTGTAGCTGGCTATTAATTTACTTATTATTACCCCAGTATTGACCCTATGCATAAATTATTTTTATAATACAACTCAACTTTCATGTTTGATTCAATCACATGTTGGTCTTTTTATTAATGTGAACAGACGATCAGTTTTAAGCAGGACAGTCCCGCTTTTTGTCTCACTGACCCGTGTATGTTCCGTGTCGACCCGTGTTGTTTATTAATTCTCATATATTATGAATGTGCAACTAATTTTTGGGTTTTCTCTCATCAGACATGGGCGGCTGGGGAGCCCAGTTTGTTAAGGCGTTCGCCTTGCAAGCGGAAGGTTCCAGGTTCGGGTCCGGGCATCTCTAAAATAACTGCCGACCTATAAACGGCCCGTGCAGCCGAAAATGTCTGATTAATAATACCCCATGTAGAGGGAGTGCACGTTAAATATCCTCCAAAGTCCCAACGCTGCGTAAGATATCGCCCTTAATGGTTGCGTTGGGTGCCTACTCAGGTGTCGACTCGTCACTTGACTGTGGTTCTAAATTACGACGTGCATCACCAATAGCCCTTGTGTAGCTCTAGTGTGATGATAATTCAAACTAAACTAAACTCATCAGATATGTTAAGTATTTCAGAGATGTCAGTCAGTTACCATTATGTCAGTCAGTTACCAAGGCGTTCTAAAAGCTGGTATTTTTTCAGGGTTCAATATTTTGATATAAAAATTAATGTGCTGGATAGTTCATTTCTTCCACTTTAATATAGGCCTGACTTTTAAAAGCCACCTCTTTTATATTCAGAAGAAAATTATATTGAATAACTTGAAGTGTCAATGAAGGTTGCAGATATGTCAGTCAGTTACCACAACTTCAATAATTTTTCTAACAATTTCTATAAAAGCTATCAAAAATTGTAAACCATATTTGAATTCAGCTGAAAATTCTCTTTTAAAATATATAAAACCTAATTTGTAAAACTATATAATTGTCCCGCTATTTCGTAAAACATTGTAATTTCGTTATCCGAATGTCAGTCAGTTACCCATGGAATGGCCCTTTTGTGCTTTTTTAAAACAAGCTATTTTCAATAAGTAATCCATATGACTAGCAAGAAAGAACATGAGTGATAACGGTCACTTTTAAAGTCCAAGATTAATAAGTTCATACAGTAAAATTTCTTTATAATGAATATCATTACAACGAAATATCCAGTATAAGGAAATAATTCCCCATTCCCTTTCGAAATCCCATAAGAATATCGGTTTAAAACTTCCATTTTATCGAAATTACTAAAACTCGAAAAATTTCATTATAACGAAGGATTTTTCTTCCGTCAACTTCACACTTTTCAGTTTCTGTTGTTTTGAAAATACACCAAACAAGTTTTAAACAGGTTTGTATATCATTGTTGTCACATGGAAGAAAGGGGGAGGATCACCGCACCTCTATTCTTCTGCTAATCTGCCCCCCTAACCCCCCAGAAAGCTCGAAATTTCTATTCAATGGGTCAAACTCAAACAGCTGTAGTGACCAGTACAATGCCAATTCTCTAAAGATAGCCTGTCATTATGACAATTCGAGATCATGGTGTTCCTGTGATCGAATTTGAAACCCTGTGCACATGGGTGTTACTTTTATTGTTGTCACAAAAGAAGTCTTTTAAGAATGGAAAAGACCATTGGCTTTGTTGTCACAGAAAGTTATTCTTTGAAGATGTTTCTACTTAAATGAGACTAATGGTTTGTTCCACACTCAACCTTCGTAACCAAAAGGGAAAGGGTTTTTCGCATCCGCTCTGAATTTTTTTTTCACTTTGATTCTCTTACTCTGTCTCATTCTAGAAATGACAGTCACCAAACGCAACAAGTTTTTCCTAGAGGAAAAGATGACCATAATAACGGATGTTGCTAGAGGATTTTTAAAAAATCAGATGCTGCCAAAAATTATTTAATCTCTCCAACTTTTTGAAAGACCGAAATACAATCGAAGTTCAATCGCGGTTGTCAGTGATGAGGTTGAGTAGGAAAGGAATATGAACTGCAGTCTACTTACTACGTCTTCAAACTATTTATTAATACTTAGTTATATTATTTAGTAGTTATTTATTGAAAATATAAATATCGTAACTTGTATATTAATAAAATTAGTGGATATTTTTATTGACTTTTTGCAGCATTTTAAATTTAATAAAATGATTTTTTTTTCATGCAATTCCGTTTTAACGAACAATCCATTATAACGAAGAAGTTTTCTGGTCCCTTGGAATTCGTTGTAACGGAAATTTACTGTACCTTCCAACTGCTACAGAATTTCCATAGTAACCTTCCCCAGTTTTTATGGGGTTAAGTGTTTACGCATTTATTTCTTGCTCTCTTGAAAATGACAGGGTGAGGTTTCAACCGTTATTTCTCGCTCTCTTGATATTTCCAGGCTGGAGTGTTCTGTAGTAACACTCCAACAAGATTAAAACTTACGTAAATCCACCAATTAAAACGCCGATAAGATTAACTAAGTTTTTTTTTAAAAATGCAAGTAAAAATAAATTAAAAATTTACCCTCCGAGCGTTAGACCCAGCTTTTTCCGTATTTCGTGCATCAGTCTTTCGTGCAATAACCTTAAATTTCAAAATTAAAAATTAAACAATAAAATTTTATTTATGATGAGCTCTTTTCATTTGGGAAGCATTTTAAGATCATCTAAAAAAAAACAAACTAATTCTGATTTTTTTAAACAAATATTTTATTCAGAATAAATTAAATTTGTGCAGGAAAAACAACCATAAATGTTTGCCAATTCCAGGCAGTTCGAAATTTTAATATATATATATATATAGTTTCTATATATTTTTTGTTTAGTTTTCAGGGATAAACAAATCAACATTTTTATGACCCGTTCGCTTGAAAACAATCCGATCGTTAATTGGTTAAGTCCTTTATTATCTGTTGTCCTTTCAGGTGGTGGTGGTGGGCAACGGCGCGGTGGGCAAGTCCAGCATGATCCAGCGCTACTGCAAGGGCATCTTCACCCACGCCTACAAGAAGACCATCGGGGTGGACTTCCTAGAGAGGCAGATTGAGTGAGTACTTTTGGATCGTAGCAAATTCCTGCATAAACAATCGGGACCGGGCATTGTCTAAATCAGTGGTTCCCAACCTGGGGGCGATCACCCCCAAGTGGGCGATGTGTGTTAGCAAGGGGGCAAAAAATACTTGAGGGGCCATTAGTGGGCGATGAGTATTCAAAGGGGGGGAAATTAAAATAATGTTGTACCTTTGTACAGTAAATCCATTCTCCAACCATAACCAAACCAGCCAATTTTTACTTTAAACCCTCTTAAATTTTCTAGAAACCGGTAAAAATATCTTAGTTAATTATTTCACTTTTGTGCGTTAAAAATATGTGTTTTATGTTTTTTCTATTTTATTTAAAAGTGACCAGATAAAGCATCCTTGGTTGTTTTTATAACTTTAGTAAGTGTTATAAAACGTTTATAGTTACACTTTAACTCAAATTATGATTAGACATAACATGAATTAAAGGGGGCATGGATGTTTATCAACCTAAAATACAAAGCGATGGTCCTTGAAAAGGTTGGGAACCACTGGTCTAAATAACTGTGGACCTATAAGCAACCTGTATAGCTAAGTCCAGCGAATAATAGCCCATATTTAAGGGAGTGCAGAAGTTCTAGTGTGACGATATTTCAATCCAACCCTTACCCATCGGTCAAACTTTTTTACGTTACTTGGGATAATGTTCTTTCGTGCTATTTATGAGAGATTTCTGATTGATTGAAAGAATCGAAAATGTATTATGCGAAAGTTATCTCGATAAAGCTCTATTGTGGTTAAGGGTTCTAATTAAAGTTATGTTCTAGTTAAGGGTTAAAAGTTGTCCTTGTCAATAAAGAAATTGTCCTGTTTATATGATTCTAATGGAGAAATTTCAATTATCACGCGAAAATGCTGAACATTTTGCATTACAAGTAAAAAAACAGTACATATTATAGGACTATAATTTGAATATCTATCAATTCTGGGCAATTCTATTCTCTCTATTCTTCTATTTTTATAGGAGTGAGGAAAGGCAGATAGAGTGAGTGGCACTGCCTACCTTTCTTTTCGATCGGAACAAATTCCTACGTAAACAGGGACAGGAGCTGCCCATTGAGTATAAGTTAAATTCTGCCCAAGTCTACTGGACTTGAGGCTATGGCCATTTCTGTAGCCTGTGGGCCTGAGGTGCTAAAATACTAAAAGACTAACTGTACTTCTGTCAAAGCCACCTGTTTAAATTGTTAACTTCATTTGAACTCTATTTCTCGGTGTCCAAGTTTATACGCTTGAATCTAAACAGCATGTTGATAAATTATGAAATTAGTCAAGTTTTCATAAAAAATATGGAAATCTCATTAAGTCTAGCTGAAATTCGACACTAATTGTTCGCACTTAGAGCTGTGGACTGTCAATTTTTTAAATCTAAATGCCTGTGTGATTCAAAATTCCGTAAGTTGAGACGGGATTGTTTTTTAACTGCATTCTTACAACATTTTTTAATTACTATCACAAACTTTGTGAATTAGTATTTAAACTTAACAACGCTTGCTAGGTGATTATAAATTTAAATCAAAACAAACTTTTTTTGCTATAAGAAAACATAATACTAACGAACAATCGGCCTGTTGGACAGTGTTCTGTGGCAGAGGGAAAAAAACAGAGTCAGTGACCTAGTGGGGGGGGGGGGGGGGCAAAGCTAATCCCATATATACTAATAATCTAATAATAATGTGCCGTCATAAAGCCCAAGGAGAAAAGTTTTAGTTGCAACCAATTATGGTTAGATGATTTATGGTTCTAATCTTCTAATTAGATTAGTATTAATACTCCTCTTCCAGTTACTGCTCAGCTGAACACTACTTCCAGCCAAAACAAGAATCTAATTCGGCAGCAAGTGGTGGCCAAGACATCAGGGAATGTTACTAAAACTACTTCCATTCCACCTCCCAGTTTACCTGCAAATGCTACTCCTCCATTCACGAATCGAATCCTCTCCGTTGTATCTAATACTCAGAACATCAGACCCGGCATTCCTGTTAATTCATCTTCTACACCACCGTTGCTTAGTAACGGGCGAAATGCCTGGACGGGAGTTGTTGTCGGTTCTGGGAAAATGCCCTTACAGTTTACCTACCAGTCGGCCTTCCATGCCTATATGCACCTATTTATTATTAGATATTAGGTTCCAATTAGTTGCAACTAACTCTGATTAAGCACTTTTTTCTTTTAGTTACGACGGAGAGGACGTGAGGCTGATGATCTGGGACACGGCTGGTCAAGAAGAATTTGATGCCATAACAAAAGCTTATTACAGAGGTAGGCCCAGCGTTTTTTGTTTACTAAAAGTAAATACTACTGGTTTCAGCGTAAAAAATCCAGTGACTAAATACAAATCAGTGCCTACGAACTGGCAAACCTCAAAAGTGACAAATGCTGATGCAAAAGTGTCATGACCTTTTCCTTGATTCACAGGTTTATACTAGAATGTTTTTTCACAATTCTAAACATCCAAGGACAGTGTTGAAACTGGGTTTTGAAATTTGTTAGCATTTCAGTTAAAATCAAATGTTGTTTACAATGATTTTAGTATTTTAGGAAGGGAAGTTAAACATTTTAAACTTCCATGATTCTGTAGGCTTTTTACTGCCCATGTTTTGTAAGCCGCTTCTAAATCCAAATTTTCTCTTGGCGGCCCTTTAACATTTATCATTAGTCAATTATTCACATTTCATTCTAAGTCTGTTGCAAATGTCTGTTTTAATAAGGTATATTTTTAAAAAGATTGCTCAGTCAAATGATATTAAAGTTATTGACTCGCAATATTTCTAGAATGCTTGTCACAATTGGGAACTGTTTAGTCAACTTTTGGCATTTTAGCGTTAGTAGATGTCAAGATTTTCGCAAAATGCAATTTCTTTTCTCATTTTGCAAAAATTGCGATCACAGCTGCTTAAACGCTGATTCTGGGTACTTTTGATTTTCATATGTTCTGAATTGGACATATAATTTTGTTTTTAACAATGCAACATATGTATAAAGCATATAAAATTGCGATCACAGCTGCTTAAATGCTGATTCTGGGTACTTTTGATTTTCATATGTTCTGAATTGGATATATAATTTTGTTTTTAACAATGCAACATATGTATAAAGCATATAAAATTGCGATCACAGCTGCTTAAATGCTGATTCTGGGTACCGTATATACTCGTGTATAAGCCGAGAAATTTTGGACAATTTCAGTGCCGTAAAAATCGGGGTCGACTTATACACGAGACATCAAATTTCCAAAAAAAAAATCCCATGTCCTTAAAATAAAACTAAATTTCAATCAAACTTAAGGTTTAGATACTATCTATTAAAAATAAGGACCCAAAAGCGGTTAAATCTTGAAGATTAAATAAGATTGGTATCTATTCACGGTATCCACCATAATGATACTTAATTGTTAGTTCTCCACGTGATGCGTATTTTGCACGTGTAGCTCTGGCACAGGGCAGTTCAGTCAACCAGTCTTTAAGGTGTAAAGAAAACATCGGTCCGTGACCTTGGCAGCATAGTCTTCACGCTTCACTGAACTTAGTTTCAACTAAGATTCTCCATTCAGGGTCGGCAATGTCAAGGACACTCGGAGATGAAACCCGTTTTATTTTCATTGGGGTTGAAATTTAGCTTGCAAAATAAATAAAAATTACGATCCCGTTATGAACCGGTTTCTTCTTATTTTCTTCAGAAGGCTGGCCTACCTGGCCTTTTCCTACCTCGACTTATACACGGGTTACCGATTTTGGAAGGATATTTGGTTTAAAAATGGGGGGGTCGGGTTATACACGGAGTCGGGTTATACACGAGTATATACGGTACTTTTGATTTTCATATGTTCTGAATTGGATATATAATTTTGTTTTTAACAATGCAACATATGTATAAAGCACATATGTATCAAAACTACAATAAAAATAGTTTTGGATTATAATTTGTAAGTTATCTTGGCAATAAGATGATCCTAAATGGACACGTTAACTTTAAATATAGTTTCAGGACTTAATCCTGATGGGTGCTTTATTTGAATAGATTTGATGTGGCAACTAATAAATGTTCATATTTACAGGAGCTCAAGCTTGCGTGTTAGTATTTTCTACTACCGACAGGGACTCTTTTAAGGCTATCGAGTCTTGGAAAAGAAAGGTAAGGCTGAAAATGCCAAAGCAGAAGTTTTTTTAATATTCCTTTTACTTTCAATTACCTTAATTGGTAATAAGGTAATGCGTTGGAGTCGAAATCCGAAAAGGAGATTTTGTGTTTTCTCAGTACCCTCCAAATCGTGTGTTTTGGAGGGTGCTGATTACTAAAAAAGTGGTTTTTGAACATTGGTCCATCTGCCTGAATCCACTCTACAACTCTAACTAAAAGAGATATAGACTTCAAATTTGATATAAGAATTCCTAGTAAATGTCAGACATTATTATAAGGATCGAAATCGGGCATAAGAAAGCTCCATAGAAAATTTTTGGTGTTAAAGTTATTAAAATTATCTTATATGGCATAATAGTTAACTTTAAATGTAATTGAAAGTCGTGCAGCGTTACTCACCCCATTCGGTTTTATTTGAAACTTTAGCTGGAGTTCTTCTTGTAGATTTTCCTGCTTGGCCGGTCCTTGGCTTGGTCCTTGCTGTAGGCCGGTTCCTCCGAACAATTGGCCAGTCGTGGCCGAGTGGTTACGGCGATGGACTAGAAATCCATTGGGGTCTCCATGCGTAGGTTCGAATCCTGCCAACTGCGTTATTTCAATTATTTGGAGCTGGGGAGCCCAGTCGGTTAGGCATTCGCCTTGCATGCGGAAGGTTCGGGTCCGGGCATCGCCAAAATAACTGCCGGCCTATAAACGGCCCGTGCAGCCAAAAATGTCCCACGAATAATACCCTGTGTAGAGGGATTGCACGTTAAATATCCTTCAAAGTCCTAACGCTGCGTACAATGTCGCCCATAACTGTTGCTTTGGGTGCCTACTCAGGTGTCGGCTCGTCACTTGACTGTGGTTCTAAATTACGACGCCCGTCGCCAATAGCTCTCGTGTAGCTCTAGTGCGACGATAATTTCAAAACCTACCTACCTCCAAACAATTACCACTATGAAATTATTTTTTCTACTACTAATTAAAAAGATTTGAGATTTTTTTGTTTAAGTTTGTTACATATCTTTATGTGACCTTATGCTTTATATTTTAATAAATTTTTAACATTTTTGTTTTCAAGGTGGAAAATGAGTGTGGAGAAATTCCTACTGTTATTGTACAAAATAAAATTGACCTTATAGATCAGGCGACAGTAGCTAAGTATGGCTTTTTATTTATTTTTGAAATTTGTAAAAAAAAAAAAAAATTCTATAATGACAAACAAATGCAATTTGTTCCATTTACATTATATTATTAATTTATGCAGTTTTTGTTGAATAAGGATTATATTGTACTTATTTTTTAAATGTATGTACCGTATTCTCGTGTATAACCCGACCCCCCATTTTTTAAACCAATATCCTTCCAAAATCGGTAAACCGTGTAATGTCGAGGTAGAAAAATAAGGCCAGCCTTCTGAAGAAAATAAAAGAAACCGGTTCATAACGGATCGTAATTTTTATTTATTTGCAAGCTGAATTTAACCCCAATGAAAATAAAACGGGTTTCATCTCAGTGTCTTTGACATGCGACCCTGAATCGGAGAACTTAGTTAAAAAACTAAGTTCAGTGAAGCGTGAAGACTATGCTGCCAAGGTCACGGACCGATGTTGTTTTCTTTAACCTTAAGCTACAACTGCACTTTCGGGCTACACGTGCAAAATACGCATCACGTCGAGAACTAACAATTAAACATCATTATGGTGGATACCGTGAATAGATACCAATCTTATTTCATCTTCAAGATTTAACCGCTTTTGGGTCCTTATTTTTAATAGATAGTATCTAAACCTTAAGTTTGATTGAAATTTAGTTTTATTTTAAGGACATTGGATTTTTTTTTGTGGGGAAATTTGATGTCTCGTGTATAAGTCGACCCCGATTTTTACGGCACTGAAATTGTCCAAAATTTCTCGGCTTATACACGAGTATATACGGTATGTTTCAAAATAACTTGCTTTCTAAATTTCTTCTGAACAATTATTTTTATTCACAGAGTTTAATTGTTTATAAAAATATAACTCTAGTGATTTGCGATATGAATTTAAAATAACCCAATGAAATAAAAAATTATTTTTGTAAAATGTTCGTTGTAAAACATAGATTATTGATGTACAGTTGAGCCCTGTTAATGCAAACTTGAAGGAAGGGAGCACCAAAAATATTTTGTGTTAACCGTCAGGAATTTTTCATATTGAGTCAGTGAATAAGTTTAAAAAAATAACTTCTAAATATGATCACACTACGTTTAAAGTGGAAGGTATTATAATTGTGCAATCCGTCCGTCTGTCCGTCCGTCTCCCACTTTCATAGCCCAAACTACAAATGCTACGGACAAGTGTGATATGTCTAAAAATTCAGCGCATCGAAATTAGAATGCATTGAAAATTTCAGAGAAGAATTCGAAGTACTTATTTATTAATTTATTTAAATAACTGTAATTGTTATTTAAATAACGTAATTATTTAGAGAAACTGCAAAATTTAATGCTCATGTAAATAGCATAGGAAGCCATTTTTATTAGAATTTAATCATTTTTGCCATTCACAACAATCGCTCGAGAAACTTTAATTCTTTTAGACAATTAAAATAAATTTATTTTGCGACATCAATCAGTTTGAAATGACGTCAAATATATTTCACTACGAGATTCTTTGTACGTTGATATGAATGTTTTCAAATTTCCATTTAAAAGCGAGGAATATTACATATTTATTCTTTGAAATATAAATTAATTTTTGCAAACATAAGTAATAATTGAATTTTCGAATAAAATAAACGAAACTAGCCAATTTGCATGTAAATGTTTAAATATAGAATATCAATTCTGTGTTTGTCGCCTTTTACCTGTCAAACACAACTGTTGTGTGGAAGCGGGTTAAGTGACAGATTCTGTTACAAACCTACTTGTTTAGGTGTATTTTTGTGAGATGTGTGTAGCTAGTTATGTGACTGTTACTCCTGCTAAGTTTCTTCTAAGATCCTAAAACAATGAAATATTTTTTTTTTCAAAACAGAGTACTGTTACAATTAAATTTATTTTTAGTCACCATAAATGTTTATTTTTTAGAGATGAAGCTGAACTGTTGGCCAGACGTTTAAAGTTGGATTTCTTTCGAATTTCCGTAAAAGAAGATTATAATGTCTCGGAAGGTACTTGTAATTTAAAATTAAATATTTTTTACTTTCCAAAATCTAACCATTATACGAATCAATCGTATTATCTTTACTAAATATCATTATTATATCCATATCGTTGTTATACATTGCTCAAAACAATAAGAGGAGCACTTTGCGTACTTTTGTTTACCCTTTCAGTTCCAACTTATTTTTTATGATAAAAATCTAAAATTTGTGAAATAGATTCATTATGCATCCAGAATGAAACGGTAAAAATCAGGGGAAAAAATCTTAATTTTTTTAACTAAAATTTAAGGGGGAAAATATTGGAATCATAACTTTTGAATAAATTATAACAATTTTTTCAAAAATTTATTTGTAAAAAAAGGTAAAATCAATTTTTTAGCATCTTAAAATGCAAGCGTAAAGAATTTAGGGTCAATTTATATCATAAAATTTTTTGGGAGTGAATTCTATTTTACCATGGTTTTTCATATTTTCATTTAATTATAACAAAATTATTTAATTCTTTAAAAGACATGATTCTTCCATCTAGCGATAAATAAGTGCGAGCTCAACTTTTAGTGAGAAAAAAAATTGCAAACTGATGAAGCTGATAATTCAAAATGGAATCATTGTGGGCGAAAGGGTTTAAACCATGCGTTCCCCTAATTGTTTTGAGCAGTATATTTACTAAAATACTACCAAACATTTTATTTTATATTGCATGACATTTTCTTGAAATTAAATTTGAATTTATCTAAGCATTATGGGTTAAACTTAGTTTTTTTTTAGTTAAAATCTAACTATAGTTTTAAAATAACATTTTACTCATTTTTTAATACGAATTGAATTATGATTTTAACCTACATGCCAGAATTTGTATGTTTTATTATTGTTTACTATATCTAATGCCTTTTGTGTTAAGCTTTTACAACAAAGTTTAATATCTTGTTAAACATTTACAATAATTTCGCTAAAATAAATTTGGAATTCAATTGTACATATTTGAAATATATTCCTTATTGTTAGTTTTTCGTCATCTGGTTAAGAGGTATTTGGATATAACGAATGAGCCAATTGAAGAACTTACTCCAAACATACATTCTCTTGGACATCGTAAGTCGTTTTCTCATATAAATTGAAGAGCTTAGTAGAAGAACATGCTAAGTGACATTTTTGAAAAATTAGAATTTGGCAATACTACAGTAACTCGTATCGGATGCTAGGAAATCGCTCTTCCGGATAATGAATTTTCGGTAATCGGAGTCAATAGGGTTACCAAATCCGATTTTCAAAATACGAGATATGGCTGCTCTTAGCAATAGGCGATTGCTTATATATATATAGACTACATATTTTGATTAAAAATTATATATTTAATTAAGAAAATCATCGTTCTTTCAATGCTAAAATCTAATACAACGTCAACCCTGGTCTAAAACCAGTAGATATTAAATGTAACCAAAACACTTTGCGCAAATGTTGTCACAAGAATGTTTTGGAAAAAAATCGAATTTGCGAATCGCAATTTTGGAAATTCATTTTATCGCAAATCCGTCGCAAATGAATGAAATTTCCGATATTTGCTTTCCGTAATGAGAGCCGGAAAACGGCTTACTTATTACTATAGTTCCCGCCACCTTATTTGCTACAGTTAGGATGGAAACCGAAACTGTTTTTTTCCCTCATTTTTGACTGAAAACCGTTTCTTTCATGAGGCCGGTCTAAACCGGAAACCAGTTTTCTGCGGGGGAAACCGTCTAAAAACCGGAAATCAGTTTTTTCTCAAAAGCGGACAGCGTTTTTTTAAATATATATATTTAAAAAAAAATGTTAGTTTTGCACTATGTTAACGGCATAGATAGCCGTTAACATAACTGTGTAAATTGTTTTTTTTTTATTTGAAAGTAATCGGCTATCTATGCCGTTAACATAACTGTGTAAATTGTTTTTTTTTAATTGAAAGTAAAGTTTATAAATTAATTGATTTTTTCAATTAATTAATCGGTTTTTTCTCAAAAGCGGACAGCGTTTTTTTAAATATATATATTTTAAAAAAAATGTTAGTTTTGCACTATGTTAACGGCATAGATAGCCGTTAACATAACTGTGTAAATTGTTTTTTTTTTATTTGAAAGTAATCGGCTATCTATGCCGTTAACATAACTGTGTAAATTGTTTTTTTTTAATTGAAAGTAAAGTTTATAAATTAATTGATTTTTTCAATTAATTAATAAGAAACTGAAAAACCGGTTTCGTGGAAAACGGTTTTTAAGGTTAGGTAAAACCGGGTCGGTATTACCGACGTTGTAAAACACCAGTTTGTTCTGAAAAACCACCATCCCTAACTTGTTCCAATTTGGTTGGCGGCGAGTATAACTTCTTTAACAATAACAAGTTTCCCCTTTTTGTATATTTTTTACGCTTTACAAGTACCGTTTTCAACAGATCCGAGTGCAAACGAAAATTTTAAAGCTTGTTTTCACTTTCTTGTCACTTAGCACATTCTTCCACTAAGCTCTTCCATTGTGACTTATCTTTAATGCATGAAATAAAATGTCTATCTATCCCTCCCAAAAAAATTGTCCTTCTTGCTCGGCAGTTGCAGCAAGAATGCATTTTCGCTTTCTCTCCACATTCTTAACTTCATTTCGGTACTTCTGTGACGTTTAATTGTTTCATAAAATCTGAGTTAAAAGCAGTGTTAGAAATTGGATAAAGAAATTTAGAAGCAATCTGTAAAATGCTAGCAGCATAAAAAAAAAACTAGGAACAATTGCACATTTTCTTGGAGCATTTTAGAGAAAATATTCTTTTGGTTATTTATCAATAAATTCTGGACATCTATAGTGGCTAACTGGGCAATTTTCAGATCGTAGGAGTTGCATGCTTACAGAATCATTGGAGTTTTGTGAATATAAAATCACCAGTGTTTCATATTTTTAGGATAGCTAGAATTTCATAGTTTTAGGTATGGCTATATTAAGGATAGCAGAGTTTCTGGATATTATGGTCGCCTAAGTTTCTAAATTTAAGATAGCTGAACATGTGTGATTTCAATATGAATTCAATTAAATTTCCAGTGAAATCTTTTGAAGCCACTATTCAAAAATTATTATTGACCATACAAAAAACTAGTTGAGATAAAAGTGACTTAATTTATTTTGTTGTTGCCATGTTACTTGACCTAGGTTCAGTACAACAAGGCTTGTCGGCAATAACCAACCCACTAAGGGTGGGTTATTTTGTTTGCCAAAGTGTAATTTTTTTATTGCACAAAATTTAAATTTAAAAAAAATTCTTTTAAATATTAAAGTTTATTTGTGTAGTAAAGGGTTTTAAAATCTTCCTAAATATTTTGACTTCTGATTTAAGTGAGGCGGCCCATCATGATCAAGCACTGCGACCACGGGACTATTCTGCCGTGAGCAGGTAAACTGCAGTGATCGCAACAATGAGTTGTACCATTGTTGCTCTGAAATACTTTTTTTCCAGTATGTTTCCTTAAAGGTTAGGGTAGTTGATTGCTTGCAACAATATCATTATGGAAGTTGCTTGCGACCAAGTCCAAGTCATTATGGAAGTTACTGCAGTTTACCTGCCCACGGCAGTGTTGTACAATAACCCCATCGTTTCACCTGCAAAGTAGGCTGATTGCTGATATGAACCTCAGTATTTCCCTGATTGGTATATTGTCAACCTCCCAGGCATTGATGCAATGGTAACCTAGATACTCAAATCCCTGAGCACATTCGCAGAGAACATGAACTTTCTTCAAACTGTTCAGGTGCCAACTCGTCACTTGACTGTGGTTCTAAATGTCGATAGCCAATAGCCCTTGTGCAGCTCTTGCGGAACGATTATTCAAACTAAATTCATTTCCTTTACCTGTTGACATGCCCTACAGAGAGGCTCCTTACATCCATTATGGACCGGCAGAGCCGTATGTCTAAATAGGCTATGTAGGCTGCAGCCTGGAGTGGCGAATTTTTTGGGGCGGCAATTTTTACGACCAATTGAAGCGGCATTCCAATTCAGAAAGAAAAAATTATAATAAAGATACGAATATTTTTAAGAAAACAAATAATTTACATTAATGCGTAAACCGTAAACGTATATATAGTACTAATACTTCGTAGCAAACCTGGTCGCTGCAAGGGCAATTGCATTCCTTCCTCCCGGATTTCTAAGTTGAAAGAGAAAAAAGAACAGTTTAAAAAATTCGCCTATGTCGCTTTTGATTTAGTGTGTAAAGGTACATAGATGATTCTAATATGTGCATCGATTTTAAACAGCACATACCACCCTATATTGCAGCTAACCAGCTACTTTTCCCCGAAGGAGGAGAATATTGTGACAGGGGCGGCAAATCAATTGTAGCCTACAAGCGGCAAATCTATAAATCCGGCCCTGTGCCCAGGTGTCTATTGAAAGCGCAGTGACTCGTTAATAGTCAAATTGCTGCATGTAAATCTCTTTCTGCTAAGGCCTTTGATTGGCTGGGATCTACCAATTTCATTTTGGAAATTGGTAAGTTATGGAAGTTAGTAGTATGTATTGTAAAATTATGAGCCTTGAACAGTTATCCTGGATTCCCATCCCTTACAGTCTTCCTGGATACTTAAAAATTATTAAGGATTTTTTTAGGAACAAAGTTGCCTCATCTTGCATTAATCTAGTTTTTTTTTTTTAAAAAATTTCTTACTTTCTCTCAGATGACTATGATGGATATCCCCCAGTCTACATGAGGTCATCTTTCTCAACCTCCGCAAACGGGACAATCTCTCTGCACAAGCCGAAACGTTCCAAAAGTGGCAAAAAACACATCCTTCGAGTGTGCCGTCTACTCTAGCTGCATTGGTTGTGCAAGATCATGTGCAGGGATCGGAAAGTTACTTTTAAAAAGTAACTCTGCTGCAGTACTTAATATGAAAAGTAACCAATTACAGTTATTTTTAGAAATTTCAAGTCGTAAGAAGATTTGAAACTTTGCCATTTCTCAAAGAGAACCAAGGTTAAAGAAATAGTTACCATAAAAAAAAAGTTAAGATTGAAAATTTAACATTTTGAAAAGTTATATTTTAAATAATTACTTTAAGCCAAACTCTGAAGCACTAAAAACGTCTGTGAAAAGCGGCGTGAGAAGTAACGAAATTTTTCGTTTCCGTTAAAAGTAACTAAGTTACAATTACTTTCTGAAAAATCTAACGATGTTACCTAAAAAAGTAACTGTTACAACGAACAGCATTACAAGTAACACGTTACTCCAATGCCTGTGTTGAAGGAATAGAGTTTAGAAGAAGATGGATATGATAGGCGCAACAAAAAGCGGAGCCTTCAGTTAAAGTCGCCAAGTAAGCCTAAATAAACCGTCCACTCGACCTTAGTTGTTTCTGAACTACATCATGACTGGCTACATCATGAGTCGCTACTCATGAATGAACTACATTATCCATTGAGCTAGAAGGGTAACTGGAGTGAGGTGTCAGCGAGCCGAAAACCCACTCGCACCCTTTTGAGCGAACAGGGCAGAAAAGGGCTATTTTCCCTACACTTGTATGCAATGCTTGTATGAGACCCCTCTATCATATTGACTTGGGCTCCTAAATGTATTTTAACATTTTTAGTTCGAAAGAAATTAACTTTCTTTAACTTTAAATTCCAACTTTATTAAGAAATAACCATGTGGATCACTAACTAAGAACCAGCGAAGACGAACCCAATAGCGAAATAGGCAAGTTTCTAGGTTTTCTGCCCGGTTCGTTTCTGCTGCAGTGCCGTGTATTCCTCCGCGTTTCGTTATTGAACCGGCTCGTTTGATGCCCTGTTCAGTGAATCACACACCTCACTCCACGTTTCTTCTTGCTCAATGACATCATCTCAGTGACTGAGAGGTATTATGTATCTGCCTCATAAGCCCAAGTTTGTGGGTTCTATCCCCGACTGAGTCCCCAGATTTGCTAGATGGGAAAATTGTGGGCATGCATGTCATGTGATTATGTGGCATTTGAAAGATACCTTGAGTACCCATTTGGCTTGGGTTCTCTCAACAAAATTAAATCTGGGCATACTTTAACATCCACAGAGAGTTCAGATTCATTGCAATCTGGGCGTCAAAATGGGTATCAAGAGTCGCCTGGATGGTGCTACAAAAAAGGCTCTCTGTTCTGGGGAATATGCTGAGTCTGCAAAGGCTTAGCCGCCAATAAAGCAGCCCTGTTGGGAAAAAAAATAATAATTATTTAAAAGGTGTTGATTAAAAAAAAAAATTACTGTTTGCACAATTTCAGGCTGTAGCATGCTATCTGAATTTCACAGGTAAGAAGAATATGTTGTAATTATAGTTGTTACTAGACACTTAAAAAGTCGCCAAGTCGATGCATTAAGCCTATACAAACTCCACTTTCGAATAGCGCCAAATAATTTGCCAAGAGCATTTGTTTAGGCTTACTACAAAGCGATCCATGGCGTCACTTGGCAAACCGGTTTTTGTGTTGCTTTTTGGCTGGCAGCATCTCTATCTTCTTAACTCTATGGTTAAAGGTTCTACAACAATACAAGGCTGTGTTAAAGCTCTTTCAAAGTATAGGAAAATGCATCCAAATGCATTACCAAATAAAGGAAATCTGTATTTAATGTAGGGTGATCAGACATTCTGCATTTTGCAGTACAGTACTACTTTTTAAGAGTCCTAAGATATGTAAAATGTTTTTTGAATTTGTAGGTCCAATTGTTCTGCATTTTACATGATTTAAAATTTTCCTATTAGAACCATAAGCAAGATATTTTCTCTTGTCAACAACTTTTAACCCAACCAGATATAGCGAGATACCTAAGATATCACCTACTTTCAATTCATTCAATCAATCAGTAATCGCCCATAAATGGCAGAGGCAAGAACTTAATTAAATTGCAACCTTTAAAGTTATTAAATAATTAAATTTTTAATATGTATATATGTTTGTAACTGTCTAAAGTTGGTTTGTACCATATTACAAGACTTAAGTCGAATACAAGACTGAAACTACAGTCCCTGGACAAAGTATTAGACGTACTGTATTTTTTTTTTAGTAATTTTATGTTTCTTAGGAGTTTTTATGCAATAATGGTATATTTAAACTACAATATTATTGATTTTTTATTTAAAAGAATTGTTGTAGACTAAAAAAACTCCTTGGCGCCGTACCCATTTCAGCTTTCGTGACCTGGGGTGCTAGGCATAAGTCCAGGTAAGGTGGTCAGCCTCACCCGGAACCCCCCAGTGTTTAGTTCCCAAGCATGCTTGGTACCCATTTTATCGACCCACTCAAGGGATGAAAGGATGGGTCAACCTTGCCCAATCCGGGATTCGATCCCTGGACCTGTGGCGTGGCAATGCGAAGCACTACCACTAAGCCACTGGGCGTCCTACATAGACTACATATTGTAGACTACATATTTGTATTTATACAAATATGTAGGCACAATATCACCCGGTAATTAATATTTTACATGAAATCTTGCAGTGCGTCTAATAATTTGTCCTGTATAATACTATAAACTGAATGTGATGTTGTGGAATTACCCAACTTTTTTTTGTTCCTTTAACACTGTACTGCATTGATGTTGAAATTATCTGGTCATCCTAATTAAATGAATTCATGTTTGTGGAATCTATATTTATACTTAACACCCATTTTATTACTTAATTTAATAAAAAGTTCTTGTAAAAAGTTTCCTATAATTTATAATATACCATTAATTATATTTTATTATACCTAATTTCTTATTATATATATTTAAATTACTGAGTAAAAATCGATAGACTTAAGACGTTTTAAAACCGTTTTTTCAGAAGTTTTTTTTAGTGGCCCTTTTTTTATGTATCTACAAATTGTACTGTAATGTTTTTCGTATGCAGCATACTTTGTAAACAGTGTAAGGGAATGATTTAATGACGTAGATTTTTCTGAAAATGATGTTTTAAGTACGAAACTCGCTTCAGAAATTTTCCAATATGACATGTAAACTTGTGGCATGCATATTTCGCTACTTATTATGTATTTTGTATAAATTTATATAAAAACGAGGTATAATAGTTATAAAAGACAAAATCACTTGATAAGGTGGTTCTAAATTCCGACGCCCCGTCGCCAATAGCCCTTGTGTAGCTCTAGTTCGACGATAATTCAAACCAACCCAACCATAAAAGGCAAAAATAAAGTAGTTTTCATTCTAAAGTGTATGTGTTACGACCATGTAAAATTAATAATTTTGCAAAATATGCAGTTGCGACATGTTACAGATGTCTGAAAACTTCAAAACCTTTCACAGTAAGAAGAGCACAAAATGTGATTATTTTATTACGTTTTAATGCAAAAAAACAGTTGTTGCTAAGTAAGGAAAACAGTTTAAGAGACTTTTTAAAAATAGCAATAGAATATCAGTTGGGTTGCCATTTTCCTAATGAAGTTGTTTCAGATGATGTAACTTATGTTTTTTCATTTTAACTTACTGCGATTTCATTGGATGTTGCGATTTTACTCGCAAAATGAGCATTTTTTTTTCGTCTGTGGCTGCATTCCTTTTTAAAGTTCTTTATGTTCAAATACTTTTTTCTTTCTATTTGTTAAACTTTATCGACTTTAATTCGATTAAATTTCAAGTATTCAAAGCATTACCAAAACATCAATGTTATTGTGAAACTTCGGTTTAGTTGATATTTTGTCTTATGAGACAGCAATTTAACGTGATTCAGGAACAGAGAAAAACTTTAGTTCTGCCGAAGAAAAGTTTGTTCATAGCATTTGTTTCAGTTATGTAAGGAAATATTGCATTGTTTGAAACAAATGTAATTCTAGAAAACTAAAAATTAAAACAATATTGCTGGGGAATGCTGGGAATTGCTAAATGAAAACAACTGTTGCCACTCACGACCTGAAACCTGTCTATATTAACTCACTATGAGAGAAGTATTCTCAAACAGCAGAAGGACTTGTTCGTCAACTGGCTAAAACTACCACTTAAGAGTGATAGTTTTAGACTGATAGTTATAGAGTGACTTTATATAAATAAAATCCTTTTTTTTTTTCAAAGTTTTTGAAGGCAAAATAATGTGTGCTAATAACTTATGTGTCTTGGATCAAGAATTCCGCCTAAATCGAATTATTGTTGATAGTAATCTGCTTACAGATTTTTTTTTCAAAACGTTACAATTTTATGGTATAACTTTTTAGTATTAAACTGTTTAAGCAAAACTACAACGCATTTTGCTTTGGCTTTTCTATGAATTTAAACATTCGTATTTTTGTACTGTTTACACGGATATATGTTTTTAGTTTTAAGCACTTTTGAACTTTAAATCAGTTGCCATTTTATGAAGCATAGTTACTTATATTTGCTATCATTCATTGTTGTTTACTTATGTTACCGGTGTGGAGATGACTGTATTCACTATTCAAAGTATTTTTATATTTTATTTCATTAAAATATTTTTTAGATACAATTTACTAAGTTTGAAAATTTGTAGTTTTTCTTTGGATGTATTTTCGGAAAAACACAACTAATCTATACTCAATTGACCTATAGTTGTTTTTTTTTAGGTTGCTCTGTCAACTTTTAATTTTTTTTAAACTTGGGGTTATAGATATTGTTATAAAAGTGAAATTCTAATGGAGCTATAGTTACAGTTTGCTTTTAATGTTGTTTAACCATATTATATAATTGTGTGCCTTACCATGTATCGCAAATTTTATTTGGATTTCACTGACTTAACATTTCCTATATATTCTTCTAGTTTTTGTAAATTTTCACTGTTTATAATAAGTTCTTTTTAATATTTATAATTGATAAAGTTTTCAATAAACTAGTGTCATCGATAAATGTGTAGGTATGATACTGTGGATCTATGAAAGCCGTCCATTTTTCATGTTTCTATACTGTTTGTATGATATGTAGTATTGTTAAATTACCATTGTAAAATAGCTTTTTGCTTTTGGAACAATATAATGAGTAATAAATTTGACATTTAAAAGAGGAGTTATGGATGTTTGATCTTTGCTTTTTTTTTATATTGTTTGTTGTTTAGTATTAATAGAAGCAAATTCGGGCCGTGGATAGCCTAGTGGTATCCCGTTCTCGGAATCGGAAGGTCCCGCGATCGAGTCCCAATACCACTGAAGACCCACCGAGTATATGCGGAGTACGATTTAGGCTCCCTAGGAGTACGTGCTCGTTAAAATCTGTGGGTTCGAAAGTCCTGTGGGCGGTCATGGCGCAGTTTCCCACGGGTACAGGTCCCTGGAGACTATTTCCCTCTCCTTCAGGGACATGTCTAAATTGCGGAGGTGGCGATAGATAGCAGCATCTGTCAGCACGATGCCAAGACGGATTCCTGCCGTGTAGTCTTTACACGGGCATCTCTCCTCAGGAACCGCACTCATTTGCCTTAATCCTTGCACGCTCCGCGGGAAAAGCTTGGGTTTCCCAAGTGGCATTAGTAACAACAACAGAAACAAATTCTCCAAAGTTTAAACAATATTCAGTTTTGACCTGACCATTACCCCACTTTTCCCCCGGGGCTGAGGAGCCCAGTTGGTAAGGCGCTTGCCTTGCATGCAAAGTGCCCCGGGTTCGGACATCTCCAAAATAACTGCCGACTTATAACGACCTGTGCAAAATGTCAGACAAGTAGTCCTCGTGTAGAGAGAGTGCATGTTATATATGCTCCAAGTCCTGACACTGCGTTCGATGTCAGTTTTAAAATATCCATTGGGTGCCTACTCAAGTGTCCGCTCGTCACTTGACTGTGGTTTGTAATTACGACGCCCATCGCCAATATCCCTCGTGTAGCTCTAGTGCAACGTTAATTCAAACCTAACCTCCGGTCCTGCTGGCTCCAGCTGTTCTGTACTTAAAAATATCTGTGAGTTATAAAAGTAACAGAAAAGTAGGGTGTGTGTTGGACTTCTCTTGTTTTTATTGATGAAGATTACAAAAAACTTTTGACATAAAAAGTCACGGAAAGGCTTTCCTCCTTTTTTGCTGGTCTCAGTAAACGGAGGATACCATGGGTTTACCACTGAGGGCGTTGATGATGTTTTCGGCGGCCATTTCCGCCATCTCGATGCGCACTGACACTTCTGCACTAGCTACGTGGGGAAGCAGCGCTGCAACAAACAGGTGGGTCATTTTTCAGTATATATACATACAATCATTATATATATATGTACACCACTCTGAACAAAATCAACAAATTGCCACCCCATTGAAAACATAACTGTTAAACATATTTTTCATACGTTTATAACGTAAAAAGTGGAAGCTTTGCTTCTGTAATGGCTATATCCGTCTGTCACCCACTTTCATAGCTCAAACTACAGACTACAGACAAGTGTGATACGTCAAAAAAAAATTCAGTGCATCAAAATTTGAAGACATTGAAAAGTACTTCAATTATTGAAAAATATGAAATGTTATTACTTTATTTAAGAGTGAAATATTACATATTTATTTATCGAAATTTAAATAAATTTAGCAAACGATAAAAAAATTCTTATTGAATTTTCGAAAGAAAATAAAGTAGCCGAATTTCGCGTGTGTATGTTTAATACAGAATTAGTACTGTGTTTGGCGCTTTTTTTCCCTGTTAAACACAAATGTTGTGGAAGCGGGCTAAGTAACAGATTCTGTTACAAACCTTACTTGTTTATTTTTGTTACAAATCAAATACTTTTTAATTGTAATGAGAATTATGCATGGTTCTGGTATTGTACAGCATGACCCACCTATGTTGGGTAGCGTGGTGAGCTTGTGGTCTTTTGGCAGGGGCTCCGGCACCATGACGTCGAGTCCGGCTGCCCGGATGCGGCCGGACCGGAGTGCATCGTACAGGTCGTCCTGGTTCACGACACCGCCCCTGCAACACAACAACACCAAGTGACTCTAGTACACTATAAAGGCATCTGTTAATTTTACAGAAAAAAAATGTGTGAGCTAAGGTTACAATTGCGGGTTATAGCCATGTTACTTTAATAAGTGGACATGCATGAGAAAATACAGAAGAAATGAACTTTCATTATACAGGGTGTCCATAAAAGAATGTCAGAGTTTCAAATTGTAATAGTATTGTGGTCACCTGACATCACGCCTTGTGATTTCTTCCTTTGGGGCTTCGTAAAAGATCGGTTCCACCCCTACCCCACAATTTACCAACCTTGAAAGTTAGAATTGCCCAAGCTGTTGCTTCCATTACTCCGGACTTGCTGCAGACAGTATGGGAAGAATTGCATTTTCGTTTGGATGTGTGCCATATCACTAAAGGCGCACACATTGAGCCCTTATAGGAAAAACTAGGTAAGTTTTCCTTTAATGTCATGTATGATTTGTTATATGTCAGTTGTATTTAGTATAAAATAAACTCCTGTAATATAACATTAAAACTCGGACATTCTTTTACGGACACCTTGTATTTCACTTAGCCAAATATTTAACTTAACTTCGAAAAACAAAAGACAAACTGATTGTTAAAAAGACAAAACTGTGCGAGACGTGTCGTCGAGAGAGAAAATTAAATACTCTCGCGAAATAATCCCGCACAAAATAATAATACAGAATAATTTCGCTACAAAGTTCGAAACTTTTAGAGCTGTCAATGCATTTTTCGATATCAGACACGTAAAATCTGACGTCTCGATGGCGTTCAAAGTCCTGTTGACTGCCAGCTCAAGTCACGATGCTAGTTGACCTCGGTTCAAAATTGCGAGACGTACGTGTTGCAAGGCTTTAACTCACTTGACTGTGGTTCTAAATTATAACTATCGTCACCAATAGCTCTCGTGTAGCGTGTAGCTCTAGTGTAACGTTAATTCAACCCAACATTCTGGGGGGTAACAAAAAGTTTCGGTGGCGAAAGTGATATATCAATCACTGGAAGGCAAATATTCAACTTTTTTGAGGAAATATTATAATTCCACCCAAATATGTAAGATTAAATTTATTTTAAAAACTAAAGTAATGATTATATTATCAAATATAAATAAACTAAATATATGTAGAAGGAAAATGACAAAAAAAAAACATCGGCACCCAAAAATATATTTAAAAAGACCAAATGAAGAAATGGCAATGGTTCTTAAAATCTGTCTTTAATATTACTTATAATTTTACGAAAATATAACTATTTTATTTTAGGTTGTGCTATAATTTGTTTTGAAAAGACCCAGTTTAGTTTTGAAATTCATGTTTTTATTCACACTTAAGACATCAGTAAAAGCATCGAAATAAAAAAAAATTAAAGGGGGTGGACAGATTTGAACCACTCCTCAGAGAACCTGGGGCAATCATTGAGCTAGAAGGGAAACTGGAGTGAGGTGTCAGCGGACAGCGAGCCGAAAACCCACTCACACCCTTTTGAGCGAACAGCGAGCCGAAAACCCACTCACACCCTTTTGAGCGAACAGGGCAGAAAAGGAATATTTCCCCTACACTTGTATGCAATGCTTGTATAAGACCCCTCTCCTCTATCATATTGACTTGGGCTCCTAAATGTATTTTAACATTTTTAGTTCGAAAGAAATTAACTTTCTTTAACAATAAATTCCAACTTTATTAAGAAATAACCATGTGGATCACTAACTAAGAACCAGCGAAGACGAGCCCAATAGCGAAATAGGCAAGTTTCTTGGTTTTCTGCCCGGTTCGTTTCTTCTGCAGTGCCGTGTATTCCTCCGCGTTTCGTTATTGAACCGGCTCGTTTGCTGCCCTGTTCAGTGAATCACACACCTCACTCCACGTTTCTATTAGCTCAATGGGGGCGATAAGTGTGAGGGAGGACAAAGCGTTTGGGGGATGTTTGGCGTAAGCCTAAGCTCGGTGAACAGATTCCCCCTGAAGAAGGGAGCGCCGATGTCTCTAAGTTGAAGCCCTCCCAAATTGCCTTATTACCAAAATTTCTGATTGAAATATATACCTAAATTATCAATACTTTTTTATACAGAATATAGCATTTCAAAAAAGTTTTTATTTTTTTCTCAAATCAATTTTTTCTCGGGGAAAAAAATCGTTTTCATCTAGTATAACTTTGGGTCCCATGGGAGGGGGGGCTATAGCCCCTTATTCCCCGTAAATCCGCCACTGCGTAATTGGGCTGTGTTAAAGCACCATATGGGCAATAAATCGACAGTCAGAAAACGTACAACCTAACCTACCTGCTAGTGTTGATGAAGACTGCCGTGCTTTTCATCTTGCCGAATGCTCTCTTGTTGAAAACGCCTCTGGTCTCTTCCGATAGGTTGCATAAGGCCAGTACGAAATCAGACTGTTGTAGGAGATCGTCGAACGGAGCGTACACCGCACCCATGTCTTCGGCTGGCGATAGAAACAGGTCAGAAGAATTTTTTTTAATACCAACCATCTTACAGTCGAACCTTGTTAAAGTGAACTGTTTTTCGATATAACTTAATAGTTTTAGTGACATAACAACAATTGCATAGATTTTGAAAGTTTTAGTCGTAGAGGTGCAAAATTTCCCTGGTGTCGTCCGATAGGTTGCAGCACGAAATCGGACTGTTGCAAGAGATCGTCGAACAGAGCGTACACCTTATCCAAGTTTTCGCGCTGACTATAGAAAGATAAATCAGTTTTTAATCTGAAAGATCCATTATACAATATTACAGTCGAATCTCGTTAAAGTGAACTATTTTTATTAAGTGATTATTGGTTGCAGAGAAATTGCAAGTTTTAGTCGTAGAGTTGCAAAGATTTTTGGTCCCGTCTGATAGATAGGTTGCAGCAGCATAATATCGGAGTGTTGTAAGAGATCGTTGAACGGTGTGTACACGACGTAGACCACGTCTTCGGCTGGCAATGGAAACAGATAAGCTGAATCGGTTTGTCGGATTTAATATAAAAGATATATAATATATTACAGTCGAAGCTCGTTTAAGTGAATTATTTTTAGGATGTTATTATTAGTCGCTGAGAAGCAAATTTTCCCTGGTCTCGTTCGATAGGTTGCAGTACGAAATTGGACTGTTGTAAGAGATCTCGAACGCACCAATCTGGCAATAGAAACAGGTCGGAAGAATGTTTTTGATTCCAACGATCTATAACGTATTAGTACGTCGATCTCCGTTAACTTGAACTATTTTTAGGATGTGCCGATTAAGTGCATTGATATTTCAAGTTTTAGTCGTAGTAGTGTTGTAAAAATTTCATGATTGTTTTTAATACCCCGTGTAGAGGGAGTGCACGTTAAAAGACTTTTCCAAGAGGCCCGACGCCGCGTACGATGACGCCCTTAGAAAAAGTTGCATTTGGTGTTTACTCAGGTGTCGGCTTCACTTGACTGTTGTTCTAAATTACCACGCTCGTCTCCAATAGCCCTGGTGTAGCTAGATTATTCAATCTAAACCTAACGCTTCATCTTGTCCGTTAAATTACAGCACGCAATCGGACTATTTCAAGATGTCGCCGAACGGAGCGTGTACCAACATCCAAGTCTTCGGCTGAGTACAGAAACAGGTAAGATCAGAATCAATTTTTAATCAGAAAGATCCATAATATATTACAGTCGAACCTCGTTTAAGTAAACTATTTTTAGTATGTGACTGTTAGTTGCAGAGATATTGCACTTTTTAGTTGTAGAGTTGCAAAATTTCCCTGGTCTCTTCCAATATTGCTGTGGGCAGATAAATTGCAGTATCAAGACTAATGACGTGAACTATTGTTTGCAAGCACTTAATAACTTTAACGTATAAGAAAGTATTCTGAAAAACTGATTGTTTCTGGGCCAAATTGGTCCCATTCATTGTCGTGGTTACTGCAGTTTAGGCAGAATAGGTTACTGTACAAAATCGGACTGTTGCAAGAAATATTTGAACCAGGGCCTGTTCTTCCATAAGGCCCGGGCCTAGGGCTCCCAAATTTTAGGGGCCCCCTAAATTTCAGTTTCTATTATGCTAAATGCTGTAAATCCCCAAAATATCAGTAAACTAAAAAAATTCTGATACTCCACTTTGTTTTTTGCTCAATTTTGACTGAGAAGTTGACCTAACGTGATTGTTTTGATCGATGTTTATAAGGAAGCCCATAAAATTGTATAAAAAATATGATACGTAGGTCATATAGCACCATCATTATTGGAAATCATACATAACATTTTCCGTAAAGGGGCCCCCAAAATAGATTGTGCCTATATAGTCCGAGATTTCCTACAACAGACCCTGATTTGAACGCAGCGTACGCCACATCCAAGGTATCTTACCAGGCTTTATTGGGTGGAACACATCATAATACAAAGCCTTTTCTATGCCGAACGGCAGTAGCCTCTTCAGGACGGCCTGACCTGAAATGGAAGCCAAAGGTGTGGCTCGATCAGTATTGTGGTAAAAAAATATTATACACAACGAAGCAGTATTTCTAAATAAGCTATATAGGCTACAGCCTATTGAAGGGACTTAAGGGACAATTTGGCAATCTATTCAAAAGTTACAATTTAATTTATTATGTGAACTATTATAATTATAGTTTTATCTAAACTAAAATAACTTTATGTTTAAAATAGATGAAATCGACGATGAACTCTATTATTTTGAACTATTCTTTGTTCGGGTAGTTCTCTATTCCGGGCTCGGTTACCGAGTGGCATTAGAAACAACAACAACAACTATTCTTTGTTATATAGAATGAATATATTAAGCAAATATGAATTATAGAGGGGCGACGGCAAATGAAGTTGCGCCATGTAGTGTTTCCGTAGAATTCTGTTTGCTATGAATGTTAGAAATGTCATTACCTATTCTTCCCATGCCAACTATTCCGACAGTTGCGCCTTTCAGGCCTTGCCCACACAGCCATAGCGGGCTCCAGCTATGCACCCACTCGCCACTGCCAAAAAAGTATTTTATTATTAAAAATTGAAAAGGGTTCATGCTGGAGATTTGTCTGTTCGTAACTGTAGTGAAGTGACTTTCTCATAAAAAACAATATTTTTCGTAATGACTGACTTTCATAATTGAACTGTTTCGTAATGACTGACTTTCATAATTGAATTGAAGAATGTATAAAATTCGTGGTTGCCTTGGCGACAGATTAGTGAGAACTTGCTGAGATTGTGACTGTTTAACATCGTTTGTGCTGGATCTTATACAGAATTCTACCGTTTTGACTTGTACGTTTGTGTTTGTCCTAAATAAAAAATGTCTCGTCCTAAGAGCAGTTCTTTAAACACAAAATAGTACAGTAACCCTATCCCCACTTCCGTTAATCCTCTTACAAAAGGGTTAAAACTTCTTTTGCTCAGATTTAAAAAAATCTATTTTATTTGAAATGTCTCTATACGTTTACTTTTCGTCCCCGTATGCACTAAGAAAATTTATGCGAGCATTTAGGATAACTAGGATGCACTTTTTAAGAGTTTGGTTTAAGACTGGAATCCTGGAACTTTCTAGCTGCCACCACTATTTGGTGCGTTGATTTACCACTTTTTTTGGTAAAACCTTAACTTTGATATACCGCAAAAGTGGTGAACCCAACGCACGCTCCAAAAAGTGGCGGCAGCTAGAAAGCTTTAGGGTTCCGGTGCAATCTTGCGCCCACATTTTTAACTGTGTGTTATTCAACTTACTTTTTGATGGCTTTCGACGCGTCGAACAGCCTCCTTCCCGCCGCCAGGGTGAGCAGAACGGTGAACTCGGCCACGGAATCCGTCGACACGTGGGGAGTGTTGCTCACCAATATGTTCCTGGGAGAAAGAAGGAGATGCTGGATCCAGACATACACTTTTGACATTGAGTTAAAAAGAAGATGGAGAGGCTTGGCGCGACAACAAAAGTAAAGTTGTCGGAAAGTTTCCAAGCAACCCTACACTCTTAAAACAAAAGAGTGAAATCCACTCCTACAGGGGAAGTGCACTTTCTGCACCTGAAAGGAGTGTGGAAATTAACTCAAACTGAGTTAAAACCGGTCGTTTTAAGAGTGTAGGACGCAGATTGTTTTCTTTTATTTCTTTTACCCTCTCCGCAAAAAGAGTGAAATCCACTCCCATAGGGGAAGTGCATTTTCGGCACGGAAAGGTGTGTGGAAATTAACTCAGACTGAGTTAAAACCGCTCGTTTGTTTTAAGAGTGTAGTAAGCCTAAACAAACCGCTCACTCAATGTTAGTTCATGCTAAAACGCATCATTTTATTCCTAAAAAAGCTTTAATTAAAAATAAAAAAAATGAGTGTTTTGTTTACGTAGTTTTAGGCTGTAGCTAGAGGTCTGAATTATTATAAAATGGTATAGTAATTCCCTTCACAATTATGAAACATGCGTTGTAATGAATTTCTTTTTTTTTTTATGAGATAGTCTGAAATCGCCAAGTCGATGTAGTAAGCCGGGGAGGATGTCGTAAGGATGGCCCCAAATAAGCCCATTCCATTGAGCTAGAAGAAACGTGGAGTGAGGTGTGTGATTCACTGAACAGGGCAGCAAACGAGCCGGTTCAATAACGAAACGCGGAGGAATACACGACACTGCAGCAGAAACGAACCGGGCAGAAAACCTAGAAACTTGCCTATTTCGCTATTGGGTTCGTCTTCACTGGTTCTTAGTGAGTGATCCACACATGGTTATTTCTTTAAAAAGTTGGAATTTAAAGTTAAAAAAAGTTAATTTCTTTTGAACTAAAAATGTTAAAATACATTTAGGAGCCCAAGTCAATATGATAGAGGGGTCTCATACAAGCATTGCATACAAATGTAGGGAAAATAGTCATTTTCTGCCCTGTTCGCTCAAAAGGGTGTGAATGGGTTTTCGGATCGCTGACACCTCACTCCAGTTTCCCTTCTAGCTATATGGCCCATGCAAACCCCATTGTAGAATAGAGCCAAATAGCTGGCTGAGAGCATTTGTTTGGGCTTACTACAAAGCGATTGATGGCTTCACTTGTCATGAGGGTTTAGCCAACTCCCTCTGTATACAAAGCCGCACAAATCTCGCATCAACTTGCAGTTCTTTAATTTAACAGAGGATGTTACCATTATTTCTTTTTTTCAACATCAAGTTAGTAGTTACCTATATCTTTTATTCAATAGTACGTTAACAACATACTTAATAGTTAGTTACCAACCTCTTTTTGCATTCTTCCAGGTCAATGTGGTCGAATCCGACGGACATCGTAGCAATCACCTTTAGCTCTGGGCCTATAAAAATAATCACTATTTTATGGAGAAAATTGTAAGTGCTTTTCGCTTTCGTCCCTTGCTGTACTTTATTCACTTTTTGCAACATTTAAAGAAGGGGTGAAGTGGGAATATATAGATTTAAAAAAAAAAATCTAATATTTTTCAGCTATCAGAAAGCAGTTGTGTGGTAGCGCCGTCTGCGGGTAATCGGTTAGGCTATGTCCTATTTTCAATCATTTCAGTTAATTGAGCTAATTAATCCATTGAAATGAATAAAAGATAATTGAAATTTACTTGTTGTCTATAAAATCGATTATTAAAAAGAATACACACCGGAGCAGGAACTTAGATCGAAAACAAAACAGAGCACGTAAAACGGAACACATGGGCATCCTTAGAGTTGCACAAGCCGTCTGGTTGCGCCATCTACCGACTTCTTACTTGATAGAATTCGGCAGGCATTATTATGTAGAAGGCTATGTTCTCACCTGCTGCATCCAAGACCTCCTTGTCGATGGGATCAGTGAGCAGGCAGAGCAGCCCCTGTTTCCCGGCCACGCCCCTCAAGAGGGCGTCTCTTTGAATCGGTTTCTCTTCCCCGTAAACCTCCACGTCGAACCTGGAGGACAAAAGAAATCAGTAACAAGAAGTTCATAAAGAACTAAAATAGCCTACTTTCCTGTTACTTAAATACTTACTGAAGTTCTAATCGGGAAAAAACTAGGTTTCTAACAGTAAATATCATCAACAGCCGTTTCTACACTAGATTTATACATATTAGAAAAAAAATCGAAACACAGCATCCAGCTAATAATTTAAACTTCTAAAAGCCAAAATCAACTATTTTCCTTAATATTATTTCGCAAATCAATTAAACATTATTTATCGTCTGCTCGCGATTTATTTGTAGTTCGAGGAATAATTAAATATTTATTAATAACAAAAGTAATGAAACTCCAAACTGCATTTAAAAAATAAGAAATGTAAATTAAAACTTAGCATAATTGTATGCAAAAGTATGCCTTGCCGCTTTCTTGTTAGATAATTAATGAATAATCAAGGAATCAAATTGTGCTACATTTTATGACGTCATTCCAAACTGATTAATGAAAATATTATTTTGCTTCAAATATGTTTAAATAAATAAAGTTTCTCATGCCATTGTTGATTTGGCAACAGTGATTTAAATGACTCAAAATTGAATTTCAATGCTAATTCAATGGGAAATTCGCCGACAGATAGTAGATTTCTGTCCGTCCGGACGTACAGACAGACAGACGGACAAAAAGTATGAAAGTTGGGTATCTCAGGTCATAGCTTTCTAACAAAAAAAGAATTTTTAAGATCCGATGGATAGAACCGATTTTGGAAGGGGGGTACGGACAGACAGACAGACGGACAGACAACGACAGACGACAGACAGACAGACGGAAGACAGACAGACATAAGAACAGGCAGACAGATGGACATCAACCGCATTTCAATACCTACAGTGATTTAAATGACTCAAAATTGAATTTCAATGCTAATTCAATGGGAAATTCGCCGACAGATAGTAGATTTATGTCCGTCCGGACGTACAGACAGACGGACAAAAAGTATGAAAGTTGGGTATCTCAGGTCATAGCTTTCTAACAAAAAAAGAATTTTTAAGATCCGATGATTAGAACCGATTTTGGAAGGGGGGTACAGACAGACAGACAAACGGACAGACAGACGGACAGACAGACGAAACAGACACAGACATACGAACAGACAGACAGATGGACAGACAGACAGTTGGACATCAACCGCATTTCAATACCTACAGTGATTTAAATGACTCAAAATTGAATTTCAATGCTAATTCAATGGGAAATTCGCCGACAGATAGTAGATTTATGTCCGTCCGGACGTACAGACAGACGGACAAAAAGTATGAAAGTTGGGTATCTGAGGTTATAGCTTTCTAACAAAAAAAGAATTTTTAAGATCCGATGATTAGAACCGATTTTGGAAGGGGGTACGGACGGACAGACAGACAGACGGACAGACGGACATCGACCGCATGTCAATACCTACTTTTTCATTTTTTTAATTCTTTCGAATTAAAAAAAGAAAAGTAGGCTAAAAATGCATTAGATCAGTGTTCTCTCGCTTTTGACAGATGGCGTTGGTCCTTTCTTTATCGGAATAAGGAGGCGTCTCACTCATTGTCCACCCGTGCACGTATTTACAATGGAGATTTCCTTAGACACTAGCGCCACACACAGAAAACAGGTTAAACTTGCATCATTTGTAGAATAGCAATACACGTATTCTGACTGTATACACATTGCAGTTGTTTGACTTTTCGATCGTCGCGTGGTCGTGTAGTCTTTTTTTGCAGTCAATTCTCCGATGCCCATCTCCCTTCATCCCTATATAGTTCCAAATTTCAAAACGTTTTCCGTAGGCGGCGTTTTGAATACTTCTACAAATCCTGTTAGTGATACCTGTAACAATTACGCTACGCTAGACTAATGGATGCGAGCCACCAGTTGAGAAAAGCTGCATTAGATCTACAGAGTCACTATACTACATCATAGCTTGCCTAGGGTGACCAGATATTTACACCATTAATGCAGTACAGCGTTAAATAAGCAAAAAAAAAAAGTTAATTTCACGGCATCACGTTTTTTATATTGTATTGTGGGATGCCCACAGACAGACCGCCAGTAGATGGCGCTGCACATTTCTACCAGTAATCTGATTAATGCTGAAAACAGTAGTATAAAAGATTCAGATCGCCACAAGAAACACCATTTTCCGAAAGCTTGCAAATCCATGTTATTGGATTATAATGGATAATTAATATATTTTTAATTAATTAGCTAAAATAGTTGAAAATTGGCCTTGGTTCCTTCTGACTACACATAGATAGCGCTACAAGCATCACCTTTTCCTGAAAATCCTATGAATCCAAGTTATTTTTTGAACGTGGAATGTATTGATTATGCAGGAGACTATGAATAGAACTACCTCTATTAGATCTATAAATCCATTCATAAGGAGGCTGGCTTTTTGTACCTGGTACCTTCTATTTAACCATAAACCTTTAGAGAAACTACTTATTATGTTTCTTAACCCATTTAGACCCATTCATTGAGCTAGAAGAAACGTGGAGTGAGGTGTGTGATTCACTGAACAGTGCAGCAAACGAGCGGGTTCAATAACGAAACGCGGAGGAATACACGGCACAGAAACGAACCGGGCAGAAAACCTAGAAACTTGCCTATTTCGCTATTGGGTTCGTCTTCGCTGGTTCTTAGTTAGTGATCCACATGGTTATTTCTTAATTTCTTTCGAACTAAAAATGTTAAAATACATTTAGGAGCCCAAGTCAATAGGATAGAGGGGTCTCATACAAGCATTGCATACAAGTGTAGGGAAAATAGTCCTTTTCTGCCCGGTTCGCTCAAAAGGGTGTGAGTGGGTTTTCAGCTCGCTGACACCTCACTCCAGTTTCCCTTCTAGCTCAATGGACCCATTAGCTAAAACATAGGCCACCTGTTTGTTCTCGCATGTTTATAATGTGTCTAAATATACAAAATATAAGGCTAATGAAGTCTATATAGTCCTCAACAATAAATAAAAGACAAATTAAGTTACACGAAAAACGAATTTTAAACATTCAAAGTTGACGTTTTCATTCGGTAATGAAAGTATTCACAAAAGAGTTATTATTCATTCAAACTTTTGTCGTTAAACTTATTTTTAAATAAAATCATTAAAACATCCATAAAACTGCAGGAGATTTACAAAATAGTCTAGAAATTTTTTTATTTAAGAAATATGTGTTTAAATGCATTTTTCTTTTCATATATTTTTAGTTCAGGTATAAACTAGTCCTACAAGCACTTTGATTCGAATTTCGGCTTTTCTTTTGCCACTCGTTTTTCTAAGTTGAACGTTCAAAAAAAAAAATATCTAAAAGATTTTTGTCCTTTCAATCTTCACATCGTAGTTTTTTCTTCACTTTTTCAATGAAGAATGAAAATTCTCCACGTAATCTGCTATCTGATTGACCTTTTGACATCTCCCATAACAAGTCTAGAAATTTGTGGAGTGGTTTTTATCATAAAACCTTTTTTTTTACAGTCAAACCTGGTTAACTTGAACAAGAAGGAAATTTCATTTTAACAGTCAGGAAAATTGTTTAGTGAATCGTCACTTAAGTTCCCACATGTGCTATCTCAACTAGGCAAACATATAACAGTCCCTGGACAAATTATTAGACGCACTGCAAGATTTCATGTAAAATATTAATTACCGGGTGATATTGTACCGTTTAATTATTTTAAATTGATTTGTTTATTATTTTTATATTATCCAATCAATTACCGATTTATCTGACATAAATAAAACATCACTCATTTAGAGAAGCATAAGTTTATTAAGTTTTAAAGAAAAGTGAAATGAATGTTAGTCAAAGTGTCAATATTTAGTTGAGCCACCTTTAGCCGCTATCAAAGCTTTCATTCTGCGCGGCATGCTATCAATGCAAGACTATACCGTCTCCTGCATTTGAGGATGAGGATTCCACACATAAATAATCTTATAATAAATAATTAATATAAATTAATCTTAATCATAATTTTCTTAAAATAAATACAAATATGTAGTCTACAACAATTCTTTTAAATAAAAATCAATAATATTGTAGTTTAAATATACCATTATTGCATAAAAACTCATAAAAAAAACATAAAATTACTTAAAAAAAATACAGTGCGTCTAATAATTTGTCCAGGGACTGTAGACCGCAAAGTGAGATAGCACATGTGGGAACTTAAGTGACGGAATGCTTTAAAGGGGAATAAGTCCGAATGAACGCGGGTCTCCAAACCAAACTGACTATTCGTTAATACAATGGGAAAAAATTATTCTAAACATCTTTTCTCCCCGGCTGTATTAAAAAAAAATACAAACGGTTTTTTATAATAAATGTAGCTGCCTTACAAGTATCTATAATCCCACATTTTGAAATGGTTTCGAATATTTTTTATTTATTTTCAATAAATAATTTTTCGACAAAATATTCGAACCGATTTCAAAAAGTGGAATTATTGACCCCTGCAAGTCAGATACATCTATAATAATAAAAGAAAGAGTCTGTCTGTGGATCGTAAAAGACCTACTTATACTGCCCTCAGAAATTCGTAATTTTTAAGATAGATTCCATTTAATACCAACGTGTGCACCTGAGGCTTAGTTTTTTCATATTTGTTCCCTTTTTAGAGAAAATTCGAATTTTCGGAAAAAAAATACACCACTTTCATTTTTCCCTTTCGTGTTGCCAAATGAGAGAAGAAATTAAAATGAACACAAAAATTAATTAAAATTGAAATTGCTTTTATTTTCTTGCCGTTACCTTCAGAAACTAAATTAATGATTTGAAAAATAATTGAACGTGCCAATGAGCTAATTTATTTATAAAAAAAAACCAGAATAGAGGTTTTGCCGTGAAATAACATTGTTATACAATTATGGGTAATTTTGAATTTATCAGGAAAATTGTGATGACAGTAAGTTCATATTGAGGTAGATTTTTGTGATATGAGGTTGTGCATTTTATAGTGATGTATTTTTATTTTGGAATTTTAAAGCAATACAAGTAACAGGATTTTATTCTTTACAATGAACGGGAACAAAAGCAAAGCTTATTATCCTATAGCAAATTAAATGAAACATATACTTGGATCAATTTGATATTCTTTTAGTCCGTGCGAAGAACGGGTATTTATTTGCTAGTTTATCATAAAAACAAAACCGTTTGTAAAAATATTCAATACAGCCGGAGAAATGTGGCTTAGAAAATATTTTTTTTCCTATTCGATTAACAAAATTGCACTTTGGTTTGGAGACCCGCGGTCATTCGGTCTTTAAAATATGAATAGAAGTAATGAAAATTAGTTTAAGATATGATGTAACCATAGATATCACAATTAAAGTATTAGATTGGCTGATCACGTGACCTCCAATGCTAACGACGGGACGCGCATGGAGGCATTTTATGAGGGCAAAATGGCCAGTGTTGCTGCCACTTTAAGGAGAAAAATACTACGAAAAAAAACCATTTAATTCTAAATTTTTTTAAAAAAATAGTAGAAAAGGATTTAGTCACTAAAAAGATACCAAAATGTAGCTAGTATTTCTACGATATTTTTAAGGAGGATATTAGTATTTTAGAATAATTCTAAAATTACAAAAAAAATATCGTAACAATATTAGCTGCATTTTGGAATCTTTTTAGTGACTTTAAATCCTTCTCTAGTATTTTTTTTTGTAATTTTTGAATTAAATGGTATTTTTTCGCAGTATGTTTCTCCTTAAAGTGGCAACAACACTGGCCATTTTGCACTCTTAAAATGCCTCCATGCGCGTCCCGTCGTTAGCATTGGAGGTCACGTGATCAGCCAATCTAATACTTTAATTATGATATCTATGAATGTAACTTATATTTTATGAGGTTTTCAGAATAAAACAGCAATTGGAAACAAGGTTTGAAAAGAAAAGATGGGTCAATAAATTATTGTAAATTTGAGAAACATGAATGGAATGGTTGCATGAATTGTTTTTGAATGCATGGACAAATGAATAAATCTAATAAACTAATAAAAATAAATGTAATCAGAAAATATAAAGAATAAGATAAATTTGATGCTTGTACGATTAAATGAAATTAGGAATAAATTTAAAGGAAATTCTGAATATCAATGAAAAATTGAATAGTGGGCTTGTTTCAACACTTTGCCACAAAAAACAAAACAATCAATGGCATCGCAGTTCGGATCGCGTGACCTTTTTTAAACCAATGAGCTGTTTCGACTCTTTGTCAAAGAGAACCATATAACCAATGAAATCGCAGTTTAGAGAGCGTGACGTCAGAAGAAATATTCCCATTGAAAATAAAATTATTTATAAAAATAAAAATGAAATTAGTAATAACAATGAAAATGAAATTATTAATAAAAATGGAATTATTAATAAAAATCAAAATGGATTTATTAATACAAATGAAAATGGAATTATTAATAAAAATAAAAATGGAATTATTAATAAAAATAAAAATGGAATTATTAATAAAATAAAAATGGAATTATTAATAAAATAAAAATGAAATTAATTATAAAAACATAAATGGAATTATTATTAATAAAAATAAAAATGGAATTATTATTAATAAAAATAAAAATGGAATTATTATTAATAAAAATAAAAATGGAATTATTATTAATAAAAATAAAAATGGAATTATTATTAATAAAAATAAAAATGGAATTATTATTAATAAAAATGAAATTTTTCATAAAGAATAAGAATGGCGTTAAGAATAAATATATTTATTCCTAACACCACTCTCGTTCCTTATGCGAAATTTCATTTTCATATTTATTGATAATTCATTTTTATTACTGGGCTTGTTTCGGAAGACGAAGTTTCCCGCTACCGGAGCCTACCTCTTTCGCAGTAAATCTATCCCCTCTTTCGGTACACTGGGTCGGGTGACGAAAATTTTCGGTCGGCTCATGGCTAAAAAAAAAAAAAATATTCCAAATTATCTGACTGATGTCTACTAGGGTCTAGTTCCAGGCAGCAACAACGAAATATTGGACAGCGGAACTTTGATGGGAACTTATCTTGATGCATAGAGATAGTAAATCCGTGCGCCCTTGCACACTTTCTAGAGAGCCGAAAGAGAAAAAAACGAACTACACTCTTAAAACAAAAGAGTGAAATCCACTTCTATAGGGGAAGTGCATTTTCGGCACCGGGAAGGAGTGGAAATTAACTCAGACTGAGTTAAAACCGCTCGTTTGTTTTAAGAGTGTATATGTACCTTTACACACTAAATCGAAAGCGAAATAGGCTAATATCTTTTAAACTATTCTATTTTCCTTTCAACTTCGGAATCCGGGAGGAGAGGGTGCACTTGCCCTAGCAGCGACCATGTTTGCTACGAATTATTAGTACTATATATACGTTTACGGTTTACGCATTAATGTAAATTATTTGTTTTCTTTCTTAAAAATATTCGTATCTTTATAATAATTTTTTTTTATGCCGAATGCGGCTTTAATTGGTAGTAAAATTTGCCGCTCTGGGCTACAGCCTATACTTAGCCTATTTAGAAATCCGGCCCTGGCCGAAAGAAAAAAAACGAACTAGTACTTCGTACAAAGTACTAGTTTATATAGGTCAGGTTTTAATTATAGTAAGGTGCAAGGTTCGGGTCTGGGCATCGCCAAAATAACTGCCGACCTATAAACAACCCGTTCAGGCAAATTGTCCGATGAATCCGTGTAGAAGAAGTGCACGTTAAATATGCTCCTTAGTCCTGTCGTCCCGTACGATGCCGCCCTTAAGAAAAGCGTTGGGTGCCCTATAATCAGGGGTAGGCTCGTCACTTGACTGTGGTTCTAAATTATGACGCCCGTCGCCAATGTGTAGCTCTAGTGCGAAGATAATTCAACCTAACCTTTATCACGCCATGTTGAGGTTCGCTCGGGGAGTTGCGTAGAATAAAATAGTACTAAAAATGCCCTATATATTAGAAGAAGCTTTTATATCAGAGACCAGAGTCTATGGCTTGTAGCTTTTTGAAATTTTAGTACCGTTTCATTTTTCACAACTCCTCAAACGATCCTCAATATGGCTGCCGTGCGAGCACAAATTCCCCTATTAGTTTTCCATTACGTGCTCCTCTAGTTTAGTTTCAATAATCGTCGCACTAGAGCTACACGAGGGCTATTGGCGGCGGGCATCGTATTTTCGAACAACAGTCAAGTGACGAGCCGACACCTGAGTAGGCACCCAACGCAACCGTGAAGGGCGACATCGTACGCAGCGTTAGGACTTTGAAGGATATTTAACGTGCACTCCCTCCACACGGGGTATTATTCGTCGGACATTTTTGGCTGCACGGGCCGGTTATAGGTCGGCAGTTATTTTGGCGATGCCCGGACCCAAACCTGGGACCTTCCGCATGCTAGGCGAATGCCTAACCGACTGGGCTCCCCAGCCCCACGTGCTCCTCTGGAAAGTGTGCGATAGCGCGCGGTTTTACTATCGCTATAGGATCTGATTTCAGATAGAAGCTCTTGTTGACGGTCAAAAGAATATTCGGAACAAGTGTGATGGGTCAAAGATCTTAATAAAAAATATGTGGATGGGATGTAACGTTTATATAAGTAACGTTGAAGCAGGGCCGTCTCGGTAACTTGGTGAGCAGGGCACCGGGATGCTGCTAAAAACGGGGCGCCAGTAAAGTTTTTGAAAACATGCATATCAAGAAAAATATCAAACTAAAAAAAAAATTCGAAAAGGCCTTATAAAAAAATTTCTTGATAACAAAAAAAATCGACAAAGCATCTTAGCAATCTCATAAAAAATGAGAATTCAATACTATTTTGTTAATAATGAAGCTTTTACACCCTTGACTGAGTCAAATTGCAAATCAATTTTAGAAAGGTTCTAGTTTTATGGGCTTTAATGATAAAATTCACTTATATAAACAACGTTAATGATTTAGGTACATTTCAAAAATGAAAGCTCGTTTTCATGAAAGACCGTTAAACCGTAAATACGATGTTTTCTCCACCGCGTGTGAAAGCTATAATTGACTTAACATTACAACTGAAGAATTTAGTGGAAGAACGTGCTAAGTGACATTTTTGAAAATATTGAGACGATTGTTGTCAATGAACATATTCCAAAATCCTTTAACGATGACAAGTTTCCCCCTTTTACATAAACTTTAAATTTAGTATACTTTTTACGGTTTAGTTTAGAAGTACCATTTTCAACAGTTTCTGAGTGCAAAATAAAAACATTAAAGACCATTTTCTCGCTTTCACTGTGTCTTAGCACGTTCTTCCACTAAGCTCTTCAATTGTGGAATGTGTGACACAAAGTTGTTGGATGTTAACGTTAGCAGAATCGGTTTCTGTGTACCTCCTATTAAAAAAAAAGTGACTTTTAGGACTTTGTCATACCATCTACTAAAAACTTGACTCGCAGGTGACAGACAAAAACGTCATCAGGTTTTTTTTTCTGTATATAACGTCATAAGTAAGTAAAAAAAAAAGATTTCTTGTTTGTGGGTGAATGTCTTTTACGAGACCGGTATTGGCATTGAAATCAGCCCGATTCGAGTGAAAGTGGTGTACTCGCCCAATAGACAACAACCTCGGAAGTATCTCGTGTAGCTCTAGTGCAACGATAATTCAACCAGACCTAACTCGGTTGAGCTCTGTCCTCCCCCTCCTAAGTGAAATTATCTCTTGCACTAGAAAAATGGCCGTAGTGAGCCTAGTGGTCAGCGTCTCGGTCTCGGATCGGAAGGTCCTGCGATCGAGTCTCGGTACCACTGAAGACTACCGAGTATATGCGGAGTACGTGCTCGTTAAATCTGTTGGGTCCGAAAGTCCTCTAAGTTCCCATACCAATCAATACCTCTGGGGTGACAAGCCAATTCTGGGGATCCTCTAGTTGGCCTCTGTCTCTAAAAATTAGAGGATCCACTTATGTGTGTGTTGTCTGTTGTGTCTGTCTTACTTGACGAAGGTTATAAGCGGTCGCTGACCAAGCACACAAACCTGAATATATATGTCTACCAACCAACCAACTAGAAAAATAAAATTTCAATGAATACACGTATAATAAATGGACTTTAATAAAAATGATAATTTGAAGATTTTCACTAATTTGAAATGGCAATTATGGAATTTTATAGTTATTTAAGCAACTAGTGCTGGAAATAATACTTTATTAAGCGAGTGGCTTTTATTTCACGAGACCGTAGGTCGAGTGAAATTAATGACAAGAGCTTAATAAAGTATTATTTGGCACGTGCTTGCTTACAATATTTTTTATAATAACGTGCAACAACTTTTGTCTTATTTAATTTCCGTTAATAATTTTTGTAGTACTTGTAGTTTCCATGGAGATATTAGAAAATGCAAAAGTAATGAACCAATAGAAATACGTGAGTTTCACGACATCATTTAGTTTCCATGGAGATATTCGTGACATCATTTAGTTTTTCTACCAATCAGATCTACCACTCTTATTTACTTTACGGCACTAGTGCCGAAAGTATTACTTTCGGCACTGTCTGTGACGTAAACACGTAAAGTGTCATTTTAGCAACGATTTATGAATCAATATGATATAAAAAAAAGTTAACTTTTTTGCACGTTGTTATAAAAACTCATTTTAATGGATGATTAATTAGCTCCATTAATTAAAAGGGTTGAAAGTAGGTCTTAGCACCTCCCATGCAAAAACTTAATTTATTAAAACTTTTATTAGATATTTTCTCCTTAATTCTATTATAGCACTACATAGTTTCCACAAAGAACTAGGGGTGTGTAACACTACACGACTATCAATTACTGCTCAATAAATAAATTCATTTAAAGGTAATCGGGATGGAAATCCAAAAAGACAGAACTAGGAAATACTCCAGCTGCAGAAACTGCCCCGACTCGGAACTGGATCCAAAACATCTTTTTTCTTGTCCAGCCATCCTGGCAAAATAGCAGCAAATCACCAACTCGCCCTACGAAGACCTTTATGAGGACCACTGTCTGCAGATCGCTGAAGCAGTCTATGAGACCTTTGGTACCATATAATCGCTATCCATGGACACATCATCATCATTATTTAAAGGAATTATAAAAGGTTGAAACGCAGCTACTATTTAGGAATGCGCGATTTTCTCGAAAAGCTGATTGTGATGTCTTACGGAGCACTCGTGGATCAAATTTGAAGTTTGCAGCATTTTCGTTTTTTCAGCAATACCTTTGAAACCAAATAGTTTTATGGTAGCCGCAATTTTCTCGAAAACCTTAATAACAGGTACTGGAAACACGTGCACCAAATTTGAAGTCCTTAGCTCTGTTAGTTCGAGCTGTACAGACGGACAGACAGACCAATGGTCGAAAAGAACCAAACGTGACATCTTAAAAGCAAAATGCAGTGTTCACCCTTAGGACGAAGTGCATTTTGCAACGAAAGAGAATACTAGAGATAAAGGTTTTAAGAAGACCAATTGTATCTTTATTTCTTTTCTAAAGAGGAAATTATTTTGGAGATTCCTTCGGCACGAAAGATGGAAATTAATCACAGTTAAAAACCCCAAAGTGTAGAAACACAAATTCGATCCCGTCGCAATGCTCTCATTTACTCCTTAACGATCGGTTAATTTTCGTTTTTAGCTTGAAATTAAAAAAGTATATTCTTAAAAAAAGCCAACAACATTACGTTTTAAGACCGTCTTTTCACGTAAGGGTTAAAATACATTTTATATTAGGCAATTGCAAGTAAGAAACCTATAAAAAGAACGCTATACACTTATACCATTTTCCCGATTATTTCCTTCTCATAATAAAAAATAAAACCACCACCTCAGCTGGAACTAGTGAGGCGAGAAAAAAGCCGACCCTCATCATTCCTGGCTGAGATGTTGGCCGTGGTCGGTGCGGTCGTCGTGTTTGCCCAACTGATCGACACCCATCAGTTCGTCGGGCCCGGCGATGACAGGCGACAACACTACTCGGGGTAAGTCAAATTTATCAGTTGTTGCGTTGGGTGCCAGCCAGCTTGTAAAATTATTTATTCAAAAAACTACATTCACCACAAAAACCCGTTTGTAAAAATATTCAATACGGCCGGAGAAATGTGGCTTAGAATTTTTTTTCTTCCTCCACATTCGTTTAAGACAGCGAGAGTTGAGTTGAATTACCGTCGCACTAGAGCTACACTAGAGTTAATGGCGACGGGCGTCATAATTTAGAACAACAATTAAGTGACGAGCCGAGACTGGAGTAGGCGCCAAACGCAACGTTTAAGGCCTCATCACTTGACCGTGGTTCTAAAATTCAAGGCTATTCAAGGGTCGGTAGCAGTTACGTAACAGCTCTTGATTACAAAAGGAACTCTTAATTTGTTACTTAACTTAAAATTTACTGATTTATTAATATATTATATATTTATTATAATATTAATATATATATATATATATATAATATATTATATATATATATAATTTATTATTTATAATAATTATATATATATATATTAATTATATATATAATATATATATTATATATTATATTAATAATATATTATACTATATTATATATATTATTATATATTATATAAATATATTATGATATATATATATATAGATTATATATTATATATATATGCGTGTTTCTGTATATTATGACATTAAATGTTTTTTCTATGACAGTACAGTCCGATAAATAAATATTTGACCCTTCCAAATACGTCGCAATAGCCATTGTGTTGCTCTAGTGCGAGGACAACTCAACCTAATTTCGTGTAGCGCTAGAGCGCCGATTATTCAACCAACCAAACCATAAATTTATCTGAAATGGGATCGTTTCAACGTTACAAAAAACAACTCGTATTGAGATTATTCAATATTACGAGTATATTTTTTTGCGATTTGCATATATGTATTTTGGTATGTAAATAGATTTTTTGAGTGATGAATTCATAAGTAATGAATTTTAATACTATTTATTCTTTTCAATGAGGTAATTTTTTGTTGTTATTTTGTTTTTTTAAATGGTATTTAAAAATCCTTCGGTGTAGGTTAGGTTTTGAAGGTGATACATTGTTTCATGTTGTTGTATGTTGATATGAAATATTTTAGCTGCAGAGCGTGGAACATTGCATATTTATTCTTTGAAGTACAAATTAATTTAGCAAACGATACAGAATAATAATTGATTTTTCGAAAGAAAATAAATGAAACTATAAAAATTTAGCGTGTAAATGTTTAATATAGAATTAAATGCTGTGTTTCGCTCTTGCCTTTTCCTATTTACTATAAACGTTTTGTGGAAGCGTCTAAATGACAGATTCTAACAAACCTACTTGTTTGTATTTGTATGTTATTGATATAATTAATAGCGATATTATAAATTTTTTAGGTACAGTGTGTTTCGAATGGTGCCGACCGATGAAGAGGAACTCTCTGTTCTCAAATCTATGGCGAACAGAGATGAGTATCAAGTATGTTATATTATTATACTACTTTTAAACCAGGGGTTTTAAAGTTACTTTTAAAAAGTAACTCTGATACAGTTATTTAATTAAATAGTAACTCTGTTGCAGTTACTTAGTATGAATAGTAACTCTGTTGCAGTTACTTAGTATGAAAAGTAACTCTGTTGCAGTTACTTAGTATGAATAGTAACTCTGTTGCAGTTACTTAGTATGAAAAGTAACTCTGTTGCAGTTACTTAGTATGAATAGTAACTCTGTTGCAGTTACTTAGTATGAATAGTAACTCTGTTGCAGTTACTTAGTATGAATAGTAACTCTGTTGCAGTTACTTAGTATGAATAGTAACTCTGTTGCAGTTACTTAGTATGAAAAGTAACTAGTTACAGTTACTTTTAGGAATTCAAGGATGTAAGAAAATTTTAAAATGTAACCATTTTACAGTTTTCCCAAAAAGTTAACCCTTTCAGTCCCAATGACAATTTGACATAATCATTTTAGAATTTTTTTTTCTGATCGCCTATAGCCATTTATGATATCAAAAAGCACATCATTCGATTCTTCAAACTTTTTTCTATTAGAAAATATTTGTTATTAATCCCAATAGATGTCAACCCTATTATTATTTTTTTAATTATGATCAGAAACATGATGATGCCAAATGGCATCACTGAGACTGAAAGGGTTAAACCAGGGGTTTTAAAGTTATTTTTAAAAAGTAACTCTGATACAGTTATTTAATTAAATAGTAACTCTGTTGCAGTTACTTAGTATGAAAAGTAACTAGTTACAGTTACTTTTAGAAATTCAAAGACGTGAGAAAATTTTAAAATGTAACCATTTTACAGTTTTCCCAAAAAGTTAAGAAAGAAAATTCAACGTTGATTTAAATTAAATTTTAAATAGTTAAATTTAACGCCGAACTGTCGAAAATATCCGTAAAGAGCGGCGTGAGAAGTATCGGAAAAGTAACGAAATTTTTCGTTACCGCTAAAAGTTACCGTTACTTTCTGAAGAATGTAACGGCGTTACTCAGCTTTACCTAAAGAAAGTAACTGTTACAAGTAACGCGTTACTCCAGTCTCTGCGAGGCAGTTTAGGGCAGTGCCATACAGAGTTAGATGCATTAGTTTTGAAATCCCAACTTCTGCGAGAGTATTGCTATTTTCAGTGCCGGATTTAAAGACCCAGGGCCCCTAGGCACTAGACATTTGGGCCCCCATCTCGAAACTATTTTGGAAATTTAGCAAATTAATTACACTAATACAGAACATATAATTTGTAATCGATTTTAATAAACATCAGAATAATACAGTATGTTACAACAGTTATTCTATAAAATTTATAAAATCACACGGCGAACTTTCTTCTGTGCAAAAGAACAAATGAACAAAAAAGACGTCATCATAGTCAATTGACTGCAGTATTTCTGACTCTATGTACATTAATTACTGAGAGTGAGTTGAGCCTGATGTTCTCTTTTATGTTAGATCTTAAGTAATTCTTTACTCTCTGAAAACGACCGTTCTGCTGAGCAGTTCGACGCGATTTTAAATTTTTTAGGCGATTTTTTGGCGATTTTATCTTTTTAAGGGCCTCCTTCCTGACTGGGCCCCTAGGCCCGGGCCTTGTAGGCCTAGGCAGAAATCCGGCACTGTTTAACCCAATAACAACCCATTTGAGTACTATTAAATGCCTTCCTCACCGAACATAATTGGTAACTTATAAGTTTTTAAAAATTATTTTCTGGTGGAACGCAATTTTTCCTACGTAATTTCTTCAGTACTAATTTGATTTTCATTTGTCCTGTATTTTTTTCATTTAGCTAAACTTTGGCATAAAAATTTATTTCACATGGCAAATGTACTTGCCAATCGTCGGTGACCCCTTTTTTTTGCTCCCCTGAAAATGACTGGGTGAAGTTGTTGGCTTTTCCAAGAATTTTAAGATTAATGAAAATTTCAAAATGAATGTATAACTATATTGTTCATACACATTTTTTTTCAGAGACCTAAAAAAAATTGGCTCTTTAATTACCGTTTTCTTGAAAATAATGTTGAAATGCGTAACCAATACAAATGTTTATAGTATATTTACTTAGTGTTTGCATTAATATTATATAGATGGCAGCACCACTTTAATCTTACGTGACTTAATCACGTCATTGTATTTCTATCGTTGGCATCACTTCGAATAAAACTACCTGTGTTGTGAAGATGTGTTGTCTTAGAGTTCTTACCTTATAACTTATTTAAGATGATTTAACCTTTTACTAAATAGACTTTTTTATAACTTTATTTTCCAACAAAAGATTATGAGACTGAATGTTCCTGCTACTTCAACAAATAATCCTATCATTAAGACGGACTGTCAGTCCCATAGATCTAATGCATTAGTTTTGAAATCGCACTTTTTTGCAAAAGAATTGAGTTGCCATGTTATCCCATTTTCACCAGGTATGGGAATCATCTTAACATCCATTTAAAACAAAATTGAAAAGAAAATAACATCCGGTTTAATTATATTGATAAAGTTTTAAAATAGTGTCGCCATCTGCTGTATATTTTTGGCATTTTAAAACTTCAAAAATATATAATTAAATAACTAGATAACATTCTCGTTCAAAAATTTGTTTCATTACGATGTTATGTTTATTCCCATACCGGGGGAAAAGATCTAACATGGCAAATCAATACTTTTGCGGAAGTTGTGATTCCAAAACTAATGCATTAGCTCTATTTGACTGACAATCCCTCTTAAGGAGTAAATGAGTTAACAAGGTTCTTTGTGTGTGTGTAGTTTCTGGACTTCTGGAAGGGGGGGGGGGGGGGGGGGGGGGGGGGGGGGGGGGGGGGGGGGGGGGGGGGGGGGGGGGGGGGGGATCAAACTTTGGAAGTTGATCCAAAACTAATGCATTGCTCTATTTGACTGAACCCTCTTAAGGAGTAATGAGTACAAGGTCTTTGTGTGTGTGTAGTTTCTGGATTTGGAAGGGTCTACGTAGGAAACCAGGCTCGACGTGATGTGCCCCGGGAAAGGTGGCTTCGTGAGCACGTGCTCAATAGCGCACCGCATACCCAGGGCCATAGTCATGTACGACATCGAGAGGTACGGCAAACCTTTTCTGGAGAATATGCAGGTCCTCTGAAGGCCTGGTTTGTAAGGACTGAAAACACAACGTCACGGCGTTGAAAAACGCCCTGTTCCGCGGTATCAGTCTTATTTTAGCCTGGGTGGTTTGTTAGAATTCACGTCTAGGGCGATGCGTCCGCATCTTAAGGGCAGCGCAGTGAGCGAAGGCCACTGTTTCGAATAGGCAAAAACACCAACTATTTCGAACGTTTCGGTCGCTCTAATCAGACCACGACTGTTTCGAGATTAATTACGAACGCTGATATCAACGTTATTTTTGGTGCCATGGTCGGTCACGTGACAACTAAGGCCAATAAGAAAGCAGAGAATTCGAACGCACGGCTCAGCGGTCGATTTTGTGTTCGAATACAAACCAGGGCTTCACGGACCTTTCCAGTTTCATTACCTCTTATTTGTTGTTGCGTCCAATCCTTCGGGAGCTAGCAGCAGCTAGATCAAATCCATGAGACTATGAACTCTAACAATAAGTCAAGCACCAGAAATGGGCTATCACAGACACATCCACAGGTAATCAAAGATATTTTCCGTTATTAGATGACACTTGGAGCTTGTCTCTCAAGATCCAGTGCGCCCCCTTCTGGTATTTCTTATACTGAACCGGGGGGGGGGGGGGGGCTGGGAGAGAGGAGGCGTTGCCAAGCGTATAATATAATAGTAATACATCACCTTCTGTTTCCATAATAAAGTAAACGATGGGACGGTATACTCATTTACCTACCTCGGAAGGGTACAACAATCTCGAACCTTTTCACAACAGTGCAGGTTCAAAACTTTCAGTTTCATCTTACAACACTTCTGCTTCTACAATAAAGTAAACGATGGGAACATATAGTCATGTGCGACCTCTAGAGGTTGTTAAATGTTAGTTTCACGCCTGAGGTTGACCACCCAACCAGAGCATATGCTTCGCCGAGGCGTGACCAAGGGGTCATGGAGAGCTTAAATGAAATGTGGTGTCGTACACAATGAGTTTAGTTTACATTGTGTAATGCATTAGACACTATTTTTTTTAATACATATTTGATGTTATTTATTATATATTTAATTATTATTAGGTACATCGCGAAGGAGCGCCTTGAAATGGAAATGCCCTCTTTCCTGTCTTTTCGTGGCAGTGACCCTTTCTTCTCCGGTTACAAGCAGCTGGAAGAGGCAAGTCAGAATTAAAAAAAAAAGAGGGTTAAACATAGATAGCATTTTATGTTCCAACTACCGGGTGGCCCAGCGGGTAGTGTTTGAAACAAATGAAAAAATAAAAACAAATAAGAGACATGAGAAGAGTTCAATGACGTTTATTGAATGGACATATTGGGAAATTAATGATAAAGAGGTTCGAAGTGCCCGTCATCTTTAACAAGGACAGCAGTTAGGCGGTTCTCGAATACAACCATACTCCATACTCCTTACAAATACCTTCCTCCATACTCCTTTTGTTTGGCCAATTCTTTGTGTGGGAAGCTTTTTTTAGCTTTTGTGAGAAGTTCCACAAAAAGAATTGGCCAAACAAAAGGAGTATGGAGGAAAGTATGGGTAAGGAGTATGGAGTATGGTTGGATTCGAGAACCGCCTAACTGCTGTCCTTGTTAAAGATGGCGGGCACTTCGAACCTCTTTATCATTAATTGCCCAATATGTCCATTCAATAAACGTCACTAAACTCTTCTCATGTCTCTTATTTGTTTTATTTTTTCATTTGTTTTCAAACACTACCCGCTGGGCCACCCGGTATTTTTTTTACCGTAATATATTTTTATTAATTGCACGGATAACTTTAAGTTAGGAAATGGCTGCAAATAACTAAAAATAAATCTTAATTACGCTCATAAACGGGTTAATGCACCTAAAAACCATCTCCATATGGTTCTTCTTTTCGGCAGATTTACAAGTTCGTGGACCAGTTGGCGGAGAGGCATCCAAACATCACGTCTGTCTTCTCGATCGGAGAGTCGGCAGAGGGAAGACAGCTCAAAGTCATCAAGGTAAGACAAACCATAACTGCTCTCCAAAGATGTGCTTCTTTTGATTTAATTTATTGAGCTGTACCAGATGACGTGGCAACCTCGAAGAAAGCGATGCATGGCCTGGAAATATCCCGGCGGTTAACCAATCCGGTGCAAATGCGCCTTCAAGGGAGCTGGTACAGCTCAATTTCCCGATGTGAGACAGCTGTGTTAGGATAGAATTTTGTACCATTCCCCAAAACTAAAAGTTTCCTACTGGAACTTCACCTACAGTTTCCTACTTTCAGTTCTTGAAGTATCAAGAACTGAAGATCCGTTAATGCTATTTTGTACTTTTAAATTTCGCTGGCGCAAATCTCACCGAACAGAATCTTTAGTGACAAACGGAATTTTTTCTGGCGAAAAAACTTAGTAAGCACATTTTAAAGAACACAGTAAAAGGTTACCATGGTTTGACCGCAGTGGTTGTACAGTTTTGGCGTATTTATCGCCTTTCTCCCACGAAATGGAAAATGTTATTCCTATCCTAAGACACATTACGTGGCACCAAAAATAGACGCAGCAAAAGCGTTAACTATTATATTATTTTTCCAGATTGGCTCCAAGTCGACGAGCGTCGTGGCCAAGCCCGCAATCTGGATCGACGGCGGGATCCACGCGCGCGAGTGGATCAGCCCGGCCACCGTGGCCTACATCGCGCACAGCCTGGCCTCCGAGTACGACGCCAGCGACGACACGCGACAACTGGTCGACCACTTCGACTGGTACGGTTCAGATCTAATAAGTATATAGATCATAGAGATAGGGCGAAATTGAACTGAAACGCTTCAATTCGCTCACGTTGGCTCTGCGATGCGATCAGTTTAAGCTCCGTCCTGCGAACGCTCTGGAAAAACAGTATTTAACTTCCCAAACCGTGAAATCGTGCTTAAGGGAGAGTTATTCGTGCATTAGTCAAGAGCACATCTCCCGCTTCTTTTTACGTGAAGTTGACCACTGAAAAAATACGAAAAACTCTAAAAATGGGTCGTCCAAATAGAAATGAGTCGGACCCGTTCTTTAAAAGATTCATTCCAAGCGTTCACGTTCCTTTTAATGATTCGTTCAAAAGCATTAATCTTTTGATTTTAGTTCTTTTTTTCGCCAAACGAGTAGGAACAATGCTTTATCCTAACCGCTATTTGCTGATAACTGCTTATCAGACAAATGTAATGGGTTTCCTCGCACAACTTAATATGTTTGGTCCTGGATTCCTTTTTTCTTGTTAAAAAATATATCTGACGTTTTTGCATATGTATTGAGTGTCAAAAAAGGAAACAAGGAAAGGTTCGCGCGCCATTGCTGGAATGGACGCAAAATCTTCGTAACTCCACCCATTCGCAGGCGTTTCAGTTCAATTTCGGCCATAATACGAGTAACTTTGTGCACTTTCGTACACTTTCTAGAGGAGAGATAGGGAGAGAAAAGGCTGACTCATTTCTTTGATTATTCTTGAGTTTAATAAACCAGGATCTGAATTTCCTCAATAAACATTTATAAACTGCCCGTAATTCGACTCTATCATTGCTTTTTTTATGTTTTTGAAAAATCAACTGCATTTTTCTCCAATTATTAGATTATAACACATTACATCTTTCTTTACAAGTTAATTTATAACACGTTTATTAGTTCTTTATTTCCCCCATAGATGACAGCAGCAACAAATTGAGCAGCGCCACAAATGGACATATAAAAATTTGCCGGACTTTAAATCGAGTTTTTAACAACATTAAAGTAAAATGAACCCACATTACCATTCAAACTATATCAGACAGTTTTTTTTATGGAGCTTAATATTTGATTTCACACCGAATAAATTGTAATTTTCAAAGATTTAAAGAATATACATCCTATTTTTTGGTAGAACTCATGCTACTTTTAAACATGATTGATAGATGGCAGCACTAACTTTAAATGGCGTGTGTTTGGAGAATTGGAGATGGTATTATGATTAGCTTTTAGAATTATTATTTTTAAAACCGTTTCTTTCGAATAATTTCGAAAGTAATCAAATTTTTTAACCGTATGTTTACGTAGAGGTAGAATTAAAATTACAAGATGTCTACAATTAAACTGACAGTTCTCGTGGTTTTTTGAAAGAAAACTTATATATGTGATATAATACTTACATATTCTCATCATTTTACCGAAAACCTATTAGATTTTTGTAAGATTTTATATCATCCTGAATTCCATAGGCCTAAAAAATAAACTAGTGGGAAAAAATCCAAATTTTGAAAGATTTTTTTTAATGGTAGTTCCCAAACTTATAACTTATTATATTGTTTAAAAATATTAAATGCATTTTAAAATTTGACACATTTTCTTTGCGATTAGACTTCCGTTCACCAAGATAATGACAACATAGGTGAACTCTACTGACTGCATCTTTCCTACTGTCTACTTAGTAGAGTCAATATGCAGTTACCCTTATGTGGGCCTATTGGGGAGAAGCAATAAATAGCTTCGCTTGACAAACCTTTTTTTGTACTGAGCAGCATCTTCTTCCTACTCTAACCTCTATTTAGCAGAATTTTCGTCTACGTTTCTTCCATGCGACATTTTAGCAGGATAAGTCCCTGATAGGCGAATTTCTTTCTGAGGTGTTTTAATATAGTGTGTTTCCTGTTGAGCATAAATATTGAGTGGAAGCGGTTTAAGTGACAGATTCTGTAATAAACCTACTTGGGTTTTTATTTAAACTTCAGCGCTATTTTAGGCTCATTATTGACGATTCATTAGCTCTCACTGCATAGTGGAAGCAAGTAGTAATCGTTTGGCGATTAAGTTTTTATCCCTAAGCCCATTTTAGCTATTATCGCTATTATATTACCACCATCAAAATGTAGAGCGTTCGCACAAGTTGAGATTATTTGCTCCTGTGGTATTTATGGTATTCATCTCACGATGGTATATATATATAGGATAAAGATACGATGGGTGATTGGATATTGGTATATATACGATGGATGAAGACGTTTCATTTTGTTCGACTTTTGGAATCATTAATTAACAGTAAGGTGGAGGCATAGTGTTTTGCTTGAAACTATATAGTCATATAATGTCGCCATTTTGTCAGGTACGTGTTGCCCGTGCTGAATCCGGACGGTTACGTGTACAGCCACTCTGTCAACCGGATGTGGAGGAAATCGAGGAAGGGTCCCTTGATATTCTGTCGGGGAGTCGACCTCAACAGGAATTTCGGATTCCACTGGAGAGGTAAGATATAGGACTTAAATTTTTGACTGTATAGTATCACAGTCTAACCAAAAGATCAATGAGATGATGTTCCGCTTTCATCTTTGTTGTAATTTTTGGAGATCATATGTAAACAGTACAGTGTGATGGCATAGTTGTTGTGTGACTGAACACTATCATAGATCGAGTAAGACCGTGCGCAGGTGCTGTTGTCAGGTAGTGTTGCCCGTTGCTGAATGCCGGCAGGTTACATAGCAACGAGTAGCTACACTCTGTAACCGATCGTAGCAGGAGCGTCGTTGGAAGGGTCCCTTGATAATCTGTCGGCCAGTCACGCTCAAACAGAGAATTTCGGCATTCCTACTGAGAGAGGTAGATGATCAGTGACGTTAAGTTGTGTGTGAAGAACCGACGCACACCAGAGCGCAATCAAACGTTTGTCCCATTGCCTGCTTAGGGTAGTGACATTTCTTAGTATAGTAAACACCCTCTTATGCCTTATTTTGTAAGGACTAAAGACGCACATCAAGGCTCTCGACGTTCGTACCGTGTTGATAAGGGCTTAATAATGTAGGTAATAATTTATAGAAACTAATTAGCCTACACTCTTAAAACGAGCGGTTTAACTCAGTCTGAGTTAATTTCCACTCCTTTCCGGTGCGAAATGCACTCTCATAGGAGTGAATTCATCTTTTGTTTAAACTGAGTTAGTGTTATTTGTCTCTTTCGTGAGCACTCTTAAACAAAACCGACGGTTTTAACTCAGTCTGAGTTAATTTCTACTCCTTTCCGTGCCGAAATGCACTTCTCTATAGGAGTGAATTTCACTCTTTTTCGGAGTGGGTAAAGAAATAAAGAAAACAATCTACGTCCTACACTCTTAAACGAGCGGTTTAACTCAGTCTGAGTTAATTTCACTCCTTTCCGGTGCCGAAAATGCACTTCTCCTATAGGAGTGAATTTCATTCTTTTGTTTTAAGAGTGTAGATGTTCCTTTTGTCCTCTTTTACCTTGTGGCAGTCACAGAGTGTTGAAAAGTGTTTAATTATGCCTGTCCGGGTACAGAGGGCGGCTCCAGCGCCCGCCCCTGCAGCGACATCTACGCGGGTTTCCAGCCCTTCTCGGAACCGGAGTCTAAAGCGGTGTCGGACTTCATCCTCCAGCGGAAAGAGGTGTTCTCTGCCTACCTGGCCGTCCACTCCTACTCGCAGCTGTGGCTCACTCCATGGGGATGGACGAGCGCCTTGCCGCCGCACTACGACGACATGGTGAGTTGGCGACTTGTACTAATCTGTTGGGATATGGACACATGTAGCTCTAGTCGTGTCGGTCGTCGGCAACCATCTCCTACTGAGAGAAGTGCCGCTCGATTGCATGTTTTATATTTTCGATTGATGTATGTATTTCGAAAGAGTTTTGAAGATAGACTCCGAGAGTATCGTAGAGGTAGGAAGGAGGTGTAGAGAGGTCCACCAATTGAGAGAAATTGAAGCAGGGCTGTCAGGTTTTTCGAGCTACTGCGCTTAACATATTGGCACCGAGGTATCCCAAGGTGCACCGCTCTGTAGAGGTCTCCTCCAATTGAGATAATCTGAAGCAGGGCTGTCAGGATTTTCGAGCTACTGCGCTTAACATACTGGCACCGAGGTATCCCAAGATGCACCGCTCTAGCCTGCTTCATTTTTGTGCGCTACTACGCATATACAAGGACCTCTCTATTCTCCTTCCTAGCTCTATGGAGAGTATATAAGAAGACTTGTACATTTGTAAATATGGATGACTGATTGATTACTTTACTTCTCGCTTATGCACTCTTTGCTTAGTTTGTTTAATTTAATGTTATGCCGCCGGGTAGTGGTAATACATAGAAATCCGTTTTTAATTTCTTGTGCAAGATTAACACAAACACTTAAAGCTCCGGGGTAATAAATGAAGTATCCTGGTGGGGGAAAAACATCATTGACTAGATATCTGTCCTTACCAGGTCTGCTTGGCGCCGATTAAAATAAGAGAAATACAAGATTCTCAAATTTAGTCCTAAAACTACGATTTTTTTTTTACCGATCGCGATTCACGAGTGACACAGTCCGACAATTGTTCGCAATTGGATAAAGAAATTTAGGAGCAAGCTGTGCTTCTAACTTTAAAAAACTAGGAGCAAATGCACATTATCTAGGAGCATTTTTTATTATTGAAAAAATTGTAGACGATCTACATGTACAGTGTCCATGGTAGACGAACTTTCCAGACAATCGTGCAATGTCGTATGAGCGTTTAAAACCACTTCTTATTATGGAATTGTCTCAGATGATGTAACTCTACTGTTTTCTTTTTTTTGCATTTCCTGCAATTTCATTGGTTGTACCGATTTCACTCTCAAAATGGGCTTTTTCGTCTGCTATTTTAGTCTGTTCTATTTTACGTTTCTTTTACTTGAAACATGTTTTTATTCTTGCTATTTATTTAAACTTTATCGGTTTTAATTCAATTAAATTTCAACCAGTTTCAATTCGGTGGGTGACTTGGAGTTATCTAAAGCTCCAGCATCTATATAAATGAAGAGTCCTGGTGGGAAAAAACCCTTCATGGATTAGATATCTTTCCATACCAGGTCTGCTTGGCGACGATTACCATAAGAAAGATAAATTTTAAGATTCTTAAATTTAGAAGTCCTAAACTACGATCTTTGTACTGATCGCGATTCGCGAGAGACACAGTCCGACCCAGTGTTCGAAATCGGATAGAGAAATTTAGGAGCAAGGAGCAATCTGTGCTTGTGCTTCTAACTTTAAAAAAAAACTAGGAGCAAATGCACATTATATAGAAGTATTTTTTAAAAAAATTATTGAATAATAAACTTTAAGAATGAAACCTCCACAAACTTTGGAGTCTACATTGCAGTGTCCTGGGGATGGACGAGCGACTTGCCACCGCACTACGACAACATGGTGAGTTTTGGCGCCACTCAAGATTGGCTCAATATAATGGGGTTGTTTCAGATGATGTAACTCTACTGATTTCATTTTTGCCTTTCCTGCGACTTCATTCTCAAAATGAGAATGAATGAAGGTTTAGGCCTGCGTGCCAGTCTAATACGGAACAGTCTGTGTGCAATAATATATTCTCAAAATAAGAATGAATTAATTTTTCATGTACTCCAATTTCAGTTTGTTCTATTTTTACAGTTCTTTATATGATTTTTTTTTAATACTTACAATTTATTAAAACTTTATCTGTTTTAATTCGATTAAATTTAAGTATGCCAACCATTACTCAAAAGTCAATGTTGTCAGAAAACTTCAGGTTAGATGATGATCTTATGCGGAGAAATAAATGGGGTTGTGGGACAGCAATTTAACGGTGATTCACGAAAAGAGAAAATCTTTAGTTTCATTGAAAGAAATTTTTTACACAACATTCGTTTGGTAAGGTAAGGAAACATTGAATTGTTCAAAACGAATGCAATTCCAGAAGGACCAAGCATGAAAACAATTTTGCTGGGACTGTTGCCACTCACAACGTGAACTATGGCCATTGTAAGGCGGATGGCGACACCTTGGTTGGTTATTTTGTATGATTTTAATATACTTCAAAAGGATAATTTGCAAACAATATATATTTTGTAATTAGGTTTTTTTCTTTTGTGACAGATCAAAGTGGCAAAAGAAGCTGTCAAAGCGCTCTCTGAAGTCCACGGAACGAAATATAGAGTTGGATCTTCAACAAATCTACTGTGTATGTATATGCAGCATTAAGTCTTAACTTCAATCATCTTAGTTAATTGATCCAATTGAATTAATTATCTATTAAAATTAATAAAAATTACTTAATTAACCATCATAATTAAAACGTATTAGTTATCTAATAAATCTATTATTAAAAAAATACATACCGGAACAAAAAAATTAGATCGGAAACAAACCAAACGGGACACGTAACGTACTGGCGTTACTACTACGCTGATGAACTATGAACCACATGGCATTCATAGAGTTGCACTAGTCATCTGGTTACGCCATCTACCAACTTTCTAATTTTGATCGAATTTGGAAGACATTATGTAGGATTGTAGGGTGCTAAGGCCTCCGACCTCAATTTCATGTCCATTTTTTCCCCCTAGATGTCGCCACGGGAGGTGCCGACGACTGGGCGCACGGTGTCGCTGGCATCAAGTACTCGTACACTCTGGAATTGCGGGACACGGGCAAGCATGGTTTTCTGCTGCCAGCTGAGCAAATTCTGCCAACTGGAGAGGAGACCTGGGCCGGAGTCAAAGCCATGGCTAAGGCTATCAAGAGGGATACTTGAGGGCCATTAGGGTTAATTTATTATTTTTGTATGTTAATATGTTATGTCTATTACTATGTGATGTGGGTGTGCAGCATTCCTCACAGCTCCTTAAGAACGAATGAGCCCGATCGATCGCGGGTCTCTAAACCAAAGTGACTCAGTGTTAATCCAACGGGGAAAAAAAATTCTAAGCCACATCTCTCCGTCTGTATCGAATATTTTTGCAAACGATTTGTTTTAGTGATAAATGTAGATGACTTACAGGTCTCTATAATCCCGCCTTTTGAAGATACACGTAAAGGCGCCTAAAAGTGCCCTGCTGCTCGATACCAGCGTTTTATCTTAACTTGGTGGTTTGTTAGAATTTGCGTCAAGCGATGCGCCCTCATCTAGCGCATGCGTAGTGTGTGTTATCTATTCCGAATAGATAGATACATCATCAATTTCGCTCGTTTTAGACGCTCTTATCAAGCCACAACTGATACAAATTTTTACGAACGTCGGGATTAACGTTATTTATGACGTAGCGTTCGCGTGACAACTAGGGCCAATAAGAAATCGGGAAATTCGAACATACAGCTAAGGTGTCTTTGTCTTCTTACATGTCAGGGCTTTAGGATTTAAAATATCCAAATTACTGTCTGTAATTGTATGATTTGATACCAGAAAACCCCATCCTACAATAAGATCGCCTCCATTTCTAGAAAGAATGGTTTGTGCGGTGGAAAACTAATGACGTCATTAGTTTGCGCATGTTTTGTTATATATATGGCGAATGCCAATAATTTGGTAGCATAACCCATGTCAATAGCTTTTTAGACTCGGTCAATTTGCTATAGTCCTTCGGTTTGTAATACAAGCTTCCCCAACCCCTTGTATGGTTTTTCCAAAAACGGTGTAAGTGTTGCTTTTCTAAACATCTCCCGTTTGAGGCTCTGTGAAATGACAGCAGTGACTAACACATTTTCTTGAAATACCACATGAGGGAGCAAGGGAAGAAAGTGTTTTTGAAGCTTGCGTTTCAATCGGAAGGACTATAGTGGAATACGTAATCTATTCTGACTCGCCTAATTGCGCATGCTTTGCACCAACTATATTATTGCTAATTATTATTTTAACTTTTACCCTGAAAGATGGCTGATACATTTATTCGGAGATAGAGATATCTTATTGTAGGTGGTTGTGGTATGTGTAAATTGATATACTGTACTAATTTTTATCAGGAATTCTAGGAATCTACTCAACAGTTTTTCTTTTTTAAAGGAGTCGAATTATTTTAGCGGTCAGTCTCATAGACCTAAAATATATTAGCTATGGAACACTAACTATTGCTTTACAATTAGTTTTTTTTCACCACTATGTATGCCAGTTTTTTATATTTTGAAAGAAATTAAGAGGGACTGTCAGTCCCATAGAGCTAATGCATTAGTTTTGAAATCACAACTTTTGCAAAAGAATAACTTTGCCATGTTATCCCATTTTCACCAGGTATGGGAATCACCATAACATCAATTTAAAACAAAATTGAATAGAAAATAACATCCGGTTATTTAATTATTAATTGATAAAGTTTTAAAATAGTGTCGCCATCTGCTGTAATTTTTGGCATTTTAAAACTTCAAAAATATATAATTAAATAACTAGATAACTTTTTCGATTCAAAATTTGTTTCATTTCGATGTTATGTTGATTCTCATGCCTGGGAAAAAAAGGGCTAACATGGCAAAGCAATACTTCCGCGGATGTTGTGATTAGAAAACTAATGCATTAGCTCTATGGGACTGACAATCCGTCTTAAATTCAATGTAAATGAAAGAAACCTAGAAATTCTAACAAATGCAATGTTGAACAGATTTTTTTTAAAATAGTGTCATATTAAATAACAACCAACAATATAATTTTTTTTGTTCGTTTATATGAAACAGAAATAAAGTCAGTTCAAACCAACACTTTTGTACAATCAAACCCTAACATGAGTTAAGATAAGGCAAATATTTACAAAATGTACAACCAATATATATTTTTTGGAAATAAATGGATTATATTTCAACGAATCTTAATTTATAACATACTTAGTCAAGTTTCAATTCATTTGAACTAATAAAAAATCCTTAAATAAGAAATAAGATCAATTCATTAAAATAATTACTTGTATGTGATACCAAGTTTTTATAAATATAACAACTATTCATTTTATTCATCATTAAAGATGAACACCGAAATTCTTCAACAAATCATACTTCCAAGAGATTTCGAGGAACTTTCGAAATCTGAATAAGAGAAAAATAACGATATGAGGTAACCCTTAGTAAAAGATCATGTATATGAAGTTAAATCACTTTTTGGAAAAAATTGAGTTGGTTAGCTTTTGATACAGGTATTGTAGGAAGGGATCCACCAACATTTTGATTTGCACAAAAAAAAGTGACTTTTGACAAAATGTGAACTTTTTTTGTGCAAATCAAAACGTTGGTGGATCCCTTCCTACAATACCTGTATCAAAAGCTAACCAACTCAATTTTTTCCAAAAAGCGATTTAACTTGTTTTGCACTTGAGCTCTTCATATCTATTTTTACATAATTTAATATTCCATTTGCAGATAAGGCCAAGAACAAAACAATTAGGTCAGTTGTTTGCTAACCAATTTAAAAGGCGAGGCTTCAAGTTAAAATTCTCAAGGGAATATGAATGTCTGAAAACGAAACTTTCACATTTTTATAGGATAGAATGTCATACGTCCACAATTTTTTACCTAATGTTTTCGAACCTGCTGGAATGCTTAGATATTGATAAGCCCCACGATTACAGTTTTTAAAATTGCTTCTAAGTTAATTAGAGCCATTGTTTTATAAGCTGACAAGCAAAACATGTTTTGGGCATTACAATAAATTCCAAAAACAATATCCAGGATTTTGCTACACACAAACATAGGGCTTATAAATGCCTGCAACAAGTTCGGAAGAAATAGGTAAACAATTGTGGACGTCAGTCATGGAAAAACTATCCGATTTCTCCATCGGTTAAAATTGGGGGAGTTCGTTTTGTTTTCAGAAATTCATGCCCCTTTGAATAAATAGATTTCAGATGATTTCGTAAATAGATCTAGCTTCAAATGTTATCCACACAAATAAACGCATATCCACGTAATAGGGTACTTGACTAAAAAAATTTTTTATTGGCTTAAAATATTCTTATGCCAAAAATATTAGACCCGTATTTTTTCTTTTTTTCAAATACCTCATAAAAGGGAGAAAAATGAATTTTAAAATTAGGACGAAAAATTACACCCGAAAACACTTTGTAGCTGTCACGTGGTATCTATGACGTCACTAGTAACTATAAACAAACTTTGAAACACCATTTTAGAATCTACTTTAAGCAAATTTGAACTATCCGCTTCTGTAAAACCTCCTTCCATTATCTATATAATTCTTATTTCAATATTATATTAGATCCAGTTTAATTGCAAGCAAAAAAAACATTCCACCGGTTTGTTTATATATACTAGTGACATCAGCCAAATCGACGTGTTTGTGGTCGCGTGACGTACCGATGAAAAATTAGCCATTTGAAAAGGATTTTTACTAATTATTTAAAGATTTATTTTGCGAAAAAATATATACGTTTGTTATTTTTGGGTTCAAACTATAATTTATTTCATATTGGAAGGTATTTTAGCCATACAGTCAAGTATCCTATTAGAAGCAAAAAAAGGATCATTGGCTTAGACTGGAGAAGCACAATATTTGCAGCAAAATTGTACAAACAAACTGTAAGATGATCACGGGAAGACAGTTCGGGTTTTTAAGAGCCATTCATAGATATCATAGTTAAAGTATTAGATTGGCAGATCGCGTGATCCCCAATGCTAACGACGGGATGCGCATGCAGACCAGAATAAGAGGGCAATTTGGCCAGTGTTGCCACTAGTTTTAGGAGAAACACTACAAAAAAAATTTCATTTGATTCTAAAATTACAAAAAAATACCATAAAAATTTTAGCTGCATTTTGGGATCTTTTTCGTGACTTCTAAAAAAACGTGAAACGCTTTGCTAGTATTTTTATGGTATGTTTTTGAAATTTTAGAATTAAATAGTATTTTTTCGTAGAGCATTTCTCCTAAAACTGGTGGCAACACTGGCCAAATTGCCCTCTTATTCTGGTCTGCATGCGCGTCCCGTCGTTAGCATTGGGGGTCACGTGATCTGTCAATCTAATACTTTAACTATGATATCTATGGAGCCATTAGACTCAATAAGTGCAGAAGCAAACTTGTTAAAACTAAAAAAATGTATTCTTATATTTATAGTTTTTTTTAAACAGGCACAATTAAAAAACTTTTTTGGGAACACTATTTACTACATAGGCTAAACTAAAAAGTAGCTTGATAATTGCACATACCATATATATAACAAGAAAACTAAAAAAAAGCATTGATTAAAAATTATAACAATTTATTTTAAAGTATATAAGGCAAATTATTTATACTTGCATTCTTAATACTAATATCAAGACGTTAATTCTTCACAACATTGCAAATTTGATAACAAAACTAAAATAACTTTCGACATCATTTACACCATTAACAGCAATTTTAAAGGGTCTTTGTGGATGCCCAAACACATGCGACCTTCAAAACAACCAATCACTACATTTTAAAATAGGCCTGGTCACAAATCAAGGACCGTTTGGGAACAGTCGATTTTCATTGTTGAGTTATCATTGTTATCTTAAAGAGTGTTATCTATAAGAGTACTAAGTTTCTTAAATGGAATTGTTTTTATAAATAACTCATTTTGCAAATAAATATTATATTGAATTTAATATTTTTTTTAAAGTTAAACATTTATTTAATTTTTGAAATAATTGTCAAATCACTTAGCAGAAAAAAATTTGCACTGCAACATTTGCATTTTTGAAAATTAAGGCCAAGTTTGTTAACTAATAAAGTAAAAATTGACATAAGCTAAAAGTGCAAACTTGCTGTCACTGCTTAGGATTTAAATTTGATTTATATTTAAGATTTTTTTTTATTATTGTAAATAATTTTCAATTATAAAAAGTTTCCCAAAGTTATAAACTTACATAATCGTATGATTTCTAGTATTTAAAAAAAAACAGCAATTAGTTTTACATATTACAATTTTAGACAGATTTATAAAGTTTTAAGGACAATTTATGAACAAAAAAAATTTTAGAAGAATGTCAAATTTTACAGAAGCCAAAAAATAAACTAAACTCTCATTTTTTAAGTCCTGACTAGATTATTAGGAAGAAGGGTAAGGCACAGTTAAAAGAAATGTTATGTCAAATAAAATCTACTATTGCATTTGTTTTCTAAGCACTACTAAAATAAATAAATTTTCCAACAATTTGAGGATGCAAATAGAAAGAAAAATCAAAGATAACTTGTCAAAAGGCTTAACATAATTATTAATTAGCAGTTTAAAAAGACAAATATTAAAAATATATTTTAAACAACTATGGGCTACTCAAATATTCAGATAATTTTAAATAACTTTTTCATCTACAGGATATCACTGATTCCATAATTCCCTTACATTCCTATGTTTATCAACATAATAAGTCTTTTTGGCTTTAAAACATGTCAAATTAAACCCTACAATGGGTTTGTTAAGGCATAAAAATTTATTATAGTGTATTAAGAATGTGTTTTTTTTCTAAAAAAGTATTAAGATTTATAAACATAACACTAAATTAGATTTCCCACTTAAAAATTTCAGCTAAATTTAGGTATTTTTCAGAACACCTAGATTTTTTAAGTGGTATATATTTGGGTATTCAGGACTATTAGGATATTGTTAAAAAAATTGCGTAAATTAGAATAATTTGAATCACTGAAATAATTTGTTAGGCTAAATATAATTAAGTTAGCAAATAAAAGTGGAAATATTTCCCCCCATTTTAATGTGTTTTTAAAAGTATTTTTTAAAAATATTTTTGATCGTTTTTAATGTACATTTTAGGAATTATTTGAGTTAAACTTTTCATTAAAAAGTTGCACTGCATAAGCTTAAGAAAAGATAAAATTAAGGATCTCTATCAATAAGATTGGCAAAATAATAATCATCTAAACATACTAACAATGTACCAGGACTTTTTATGATGGTATTTGTCAAGATGAAACTAAACTAAAACACCAGTATGTGAAAAAAAAATGTTTTATTTTCATAAGTCATTTATTTTATGTATTATTTAAAATAATTAGATTAATAAACATTTAAATAAAAGTAACAAACTAAAATTTTTAATGGGAAAATGTTAAATTAAGTAAAAATAAGTAACGTTAGATTAAGTAATATGACTCAACCTAAAATAAAATAATCTAGTCCCATGAACAAAATGTAGAAATATTTCCAAGATTATGTATGCCAGTAAGACCTTTTTAGCCTATTTGTAGTAATAGTTTCGTAACTTAGAGGCTTTTTAGTAACTCTATATGGTTTTATAATTTAGTGGCTCTAACCCAGTTTTATAATTTTAGTGGCTCTAACCCAGTTTTACAATTTTAGGATTTTTGAGGGACCTCTTTACAGATTAGGAATTTAAGGACCCTAATAGCTTTAAATTTTAAAGCTTTTTTTTAAGGCCCCCGAGAACGCTCATTCAAGACAGATTTTTTTAATGTTTACAAGTAGTTATATTTCAATAATATCTCAAGGTAAGAAAAGTAAGAGAAATAACCACTTCTCAAATAATTAAAAGAAAAAAAATTCACTAAACCGACTCTCTCGATATCTTGAAGCGAATCCTGCCGCAATTTCCATTTCATCGCATTTCACTTTTGTTTTATCACTAAGGGGGATCTCCCTCGATACACAAGCACAGTACTGTCTGTCTGACGCGAGAAAAGTTCCCGCCACAGATTCAAATTCAGATAAATTTAACCACTTTTTTGGTTTCTCAATTCTATTCTGAGTTGTTTTTTTTTGTAAGAAATTTTAGGATCAGATTTACTGTATGGTCCCCCTTGGCGCGATTTCTTCGATTTGGCGATAAATAATTTTTTCTGGCAACCTGTCTGACTTGGACTGATGATTCGAATTCTATGACTTCGCACCGATGACGTTTTCCGGCAACCCTATCGGGCCGTTGGTCATAAGAAATATTCCCATACGATCTTTTCTTTAATCAGGGTTTTTTTAAAAAAAGTCGCCAAAATACGGACTTTAGGCGCGATTTTGGAAAGTTCGCCAAGGGGGACCGCACAGTAAATCTCTACCAAAATTTTATGAATATAAAAAGTTGGCATTAATATTTTTATAAACTGAATACAACTTATCTTATGCTTGATATTTTTTTTAACGAAAATATTTTGAAAAATGATTGACCTTCTGATAAGTAGACCTGACTTTTTCTGTAATTTAGGCATGAGTGCATTCTAGCAACAGCCTTAAATTAAAAAAATAACAAATTTGTATTTATACTCTACTTTTTTCCCCCCCCATTAGAAATGATTTTAGAGTCATCTCTTCAAAAATAAACAATTATGATTTGTTAAACAAAAATGTTACTTAACAAATATACACTGCTCAAAACAATTAGAGGAGCACTTTGTGTACTATTGTTTACCCTTTCAGTTCCAACTTCTTATTTTTTTTATTCTAAAAATCTAAAATTTGTGAAATAGATTCATTATACATCCAGAATGAAATGGTAAAAAAAAGCGGTTGAAAAAACTTAATTTTTTAACTAAAATTTAAGGGGGGAAATATTGGAATCAAAACTTTTGAATAAATTATAACAATTTTTTCAATACTTTATTTGTAAAAAAAAAAGGTAAAATCAATGTTTAAACATCTAAGAATGCGAGCATGAAGAAATTAGGGTAAATTTGTTTCATAAAATTTTTTGGGGGTGGATTTTATTTTACCACGCTTTTCATATTTTCATTTAATTAAAACAAATATTATTTAATTCTTCAAATGACATGATTCTTCCATCTAACAATAAATAAGTGCGAGCTCAACTTAGTGAGAGAAAAAATCGGAAGCTGATGATACCAAATGGAAGCATTGGGGGTGAAAGGTTTTAAACCATGCATTCCCCTAATTCTTGTGAGCAGTGTATATAATTATGCAGAGGTTAATCATGCATACAGCTGAGGAAAAAAAAGGTATAGTAGATGCATTTCTATATATGCAATGGTTAGAAAGTTTATTCTTGTTAAAACTACTATAGCAACACCTTTCTTAAAAATATTCTTAAGCCCTTATCCATCATTCTTGAATATACTTATTTTTACAACCAAGTCGATATTCACAAAACAAATTAAAAACTTCAAATTTAACTAAACATATAACAAACTAAATAAAATATTTTCTCATAAACCAAAAAAAAAAAGGAACATTCGCCGGCACATACTCCCTTACTTCCTAACTGAAACCACCAAGTCTAATCGCCATAGCAACTGTCAATATAGCGGGATCTATCCTCGCGACAGACAGACTTTGGTGAATAATAAGATTGGAATGGGGTATGCAGCAGTTACCACTCCACTTTATTTCAATTTTTAAACAGTTTTTTTAGGGGGGAGTAAGGGGGGGTCTCAAGATTCAGGGGTTTCTTCTGTACGGGGAGGGGGCGCAGCTGTGGCAAGGCGACGGTGTTCGTAGTTCACTAGTCTCTTCCCTACCAAATATCTGAAAAAGTAAGAAAAGTATTAGATGATATCAAAGTTCGGAGAAAACTATTAGTGCTGTGTTGTTTCATTCAATTGGAGCTTTGACTTTTTTTTAGAAGTAGACTTACAATTTTATCAGACTTGTTGGCTAAAGTACCCTAAAATTGGGTAACTTTGGCGCAAACATAAAAACCGGGATTGGTTCAGTTTAGTTTGAATTATCATCGCACTAGAGCTACAAGGAGGGCTATTGGCGACAGACGTCGTATTTTAGAACCACAGTCAGGTGACGAGCCGACACCCGAGTAGGCACCCAACGTAACCCTTAAGGGCGACATCGTACGCAGCATTTGGACTTTGGAGCATAATTAACATGCACTCCCTCTACACAGGGTACTATTCGTCAGACATTTTTGGCTGCACGGACCGTTTATAGGTCGGCAGTTATCTTGGGCTCCCCAGCCCCCAAACCAGGGATTGGAGAAACGCAATACTTGAAAAAGTTACTTTTTTGGGTAACATCTTTCAGAAAGTAACTGTAACTTAGTTACTTTCAGTGCAGGGGTGAAACTGCCCACCACTGAAAAATCCTGCAACCAAAAATGAGTCATACCAGGAGGGGGGGGGGGGGTAATAAAAATAATTTGAAGATAACTAGAGCAGGGGAAGAGTGAGAAATTAAGAATTTATAGGATTTTTTCAAACATATAGGACAATATAAATCATCAAATAACTGCATACAGTTGATCATGGTGTCCACAGGGAAAAAAAGGTTAAATAATTATTGATGACTCCCTGTATATCGTAATTTTACGTCAGTTTTTTTTTAAGTTTCACGTGGTTCATAAAATTATTAGGAAGAAAAAAAAATCAAGCACTTTTCGAATAAAGTTCGAGGAATATAAATTGCTAAAATCATAAAATCGGAATAGATAAAGGGTTATAAAACGAACCTCAATTCTTTTCGTTGAAACTAAAACCTGAATAAAATCCGAAACCCCAGCATAGTAGGAAAAAAATGTCTAATAAAAGCTTCAAACAAGGATTTATTTTTCATTCAAGCTTTTCTTGCCATCACAAGGTTACGACTCACGAACCCTTGAATAGAACCCATAGAACAAATATTGTGGAATTAAAAATTGTATATGAATTTTTTTTAAACATTCAAATCAAATTTAAAAAGCGCTATAACAGGGACATTTCAGTCACCAACATTTATCATATAAAAAAAGTCTGTAAAAATATTAAATGCATCAGGAGTAATTCGGCTTATAAAATAATTTTTTTACTTTGGAATAACACAGAGAGAAGACACCAGTTTGGAGACATGGCTACAGCTTTGAATTCCCTCCTAAATTGCTTTTTCTGCAATAATTTCTAATTTTTTAATACTTTAAAATTAACTAATTTTTTTAGTGGTAATGATAAATAGTAATGTTAAATGGAATATTTGACCAAAACAAATTAAATTAAAATTTTATTTTTTTAAATAAATGGAAATTTTGAAGAAATTTGCCTTAAATATAAGCCTTACGCAAAACGTCATAAGTAAAAAAATAATTCATTTGTTACCTAAATATTAGGCAGAGTCATTCATTTGACCTTCTTACATGTTTTGAAATGAGATTTAAGCAAAACTCCTAATATTTTAGGAATTACATGGTATCAAAGCCATGTTTATAGAAATTTTTCCAAAATCAAGGAAATTTTAATATTAAAAAGTCCATAAAATAAATTCTATCAATTATTTTACTTAGATCTCATTTCAAAACACAGATGAATTTATAATAAACACGCAATGAAAATCTTATTACATTATATCACATAGTTTTTGAGATATCAGGTTTTAAGGAAACATTGTTGTTGTAAAATACTGTTCTTCAGAAAACGTGTTTAAAGTATAAAGTTTTATCTTCCACTTCCGGTTTGGTTAGGGCAAAATTTGACACACAATGCTCTACTGAAATAACCATAACATTTCATTAAACTATCGTAGAATTAAAATTTTAACAGTTTTTTTAAACGTAAATAATAGGGCTTCTTTTTAAAACAATAAACAAAAATGTGTGAAAATTGTCAAAATTTGCCGGTTTTAAAGGTAGGAATATATCTTAAGAAACTGTAAAGAGGTTAATCATACAAACACAAAGTAGTACTCACTTATCATTCTTAATATGCTCGTAGAGGCGGAAAAACTGCCGAATTTGGAAAACTATTGCACCAACGGAGAGGAAAATCGCCAATAAAGCTGGATATATCCTACGCAGTACTAAATTCTGAAGCTCAAAACTTGATGCTACAAAAAAAAAAAAAAAACAGGTTTTAAAAAATTAATGTTTTGATTTACAAAATTGCAATATCATTTTTTTTTTTAGAACTGGGTCCTAATTCAAATTTTTAAACAAATTTAAGGAATTTTTAGGTTCTTAATATAATTAGGGATTAGATTTTTATTTTCATAAAAAAGGAATTGAATTTTTATAAATAAGGCCAAGAAGAATTTTTATAATAATATTTTTATTATTTTTATAATAATATTTTTATAAATAATATATAATAATTTTTATAAATAAGGCCAAGAAGAATTTTTATAATAATATTTTTATTATTTTTATAATAATATTTTTATAAATAATATATAATAATTTTTATAAATATTATATATTTTTATATAAAAATAATATAATTATAATTTTTTATAATAATTTTTTTTTATATATATATGCATAAATTTTTAAAACTGGGTCGATATACAGATTAGGTTTAACGATTTATTGAATAATTTGTTCTTCATCAGAGTTTGAACCACTATATAATCAATTTATTTTACGACTGGGTAATTACTACCTATTTCTAGGTGTTATTGGTGGATGTCGTGGAAAAATTGCTAGGAGATAAAACTCATTATTAATATTGGTCACCATAGGCAAAGTTTCTCATAGAAATTTTCGTCAAAATTTAGGGGCGTTTAGGGAAAATTTGTTAATAGGATACGAAAAAAATATGTTAAGGCTATATATGGTCATCATTCCAAGTAAAAAAAACTAAGAACAGACTTTTAAATACCACATTACTACATTTTAAAATTCAGTTTTAGGTGAAGTAGAGTATTGTTTCAACACCTTGAAAATGAATACCAAAAGGTAAATAATATTTGAAAATAAGTTGAACTTTGAATTTTTTAGAAAGTGATTTAGAAGCTTCTGTTGTGATTGGAAAGACCATAGCCCCACGCACCTTCAAAACCTCCTTTAATTTGAAAATGGTTTTAGGAGACTCTGAAACCCCCCCAAAATTTCTTCTAAACAACCAAAAAAAAACCACCTAAATTTCACGGAAAGTCCCTTAAAATTTTTCAACTTTGTTCAACTTTTAAGTTCAACTTTTGGTTTATCTGTTGATGTATTTGCTTTTGAGGGGTCCAAACAATTTTGAAGCTTGCGTTGTAATCAAAAGAACTACACTGCTCAAAACAATTAGGGAGAACTTTGCATACTTTTGTTAATCCTTTTAGTCCCAACATTATATATTTATTCTACAAAAAATCTAAAATTTGGGAAATAGATTCATTATGCACCCAGAAGGAAATGGTAAGAAAAAGGGAAAAAAAATCTTAATTTTTAAACTAAAATTTAAGGAAAAAAAATTGGAATCATAACTTATGAATAAATTACAATAATTTTTTCGAAACTTTATTTGTTAAAAATAGTTAAAATCAATTTTAAAACATCTAAAATTGCAAACGTGGAGAATTTAGGGTTAATTGATTTAATAAAATGGTCTCAGAGTGAATTTTATGTTACCATGTTTTTCATATTTTCATTTAAATAAAATAAACAATATTTAATTCTCCAAAAGACATTATTCTTCCATTTAACGATACAAAAAGAAAAAAGACATTTATGGAGAACTTGATAAAACTTATTTCAAATGAGTGCGAGCTTAACTTAGTGAGAAAAATCGCAAGCTGATGATTAAAATGGAATCATTGGGGGTGAGCGGGTTTAAGAGGGACTGTCAGTCCCATAGAGCTAATGCATTAGTTTTGAAATCACAACTTTGGCAAAAGTATTGCTTTGCCATGTTATCCCATTCTCACCAGGTATGGGAATCATCATAACATCCATTTAAAACAAAATTGAAAAGAAAATAACATCCGGTTATGTAATTATTAATTGATAAAATTTTAAAATAGTGTCGCCATCTGCTGTAATTTTTGGCATTTTAAAACTTCAAAAATATATAATTAAATAGCTAGATAACATTTTCGTTTCAAATTTTTTCATTTTGATGTTATGTTGATTCCCATACCTGGGGAAAAAGGGCTAACATGGCAAAGCAATACTTCTGCGGAAGTTATGATTTCAAAACTAATACATTAGCTCTATGGGACTGACAATCCCTCTTAAACCATGCGCTCCCCTAATTGTTTTGAGCAGTGTATAACAATCAAATATGAAATTTTCCGTACTGAACATGGGCAGTATGCTGCATGCCAGAATGTAGGGCAGGGAGAGCGCCAGCCCTAGCACCACAATGACAGGAAGCGCCAGATCCATGAAGATGGAGTGGAGATTGATGTTGCGGATGCCCCCCAGGTACACCTGAAAACAAGGAACACTCATAACAGCGGTCGACAGGCTTACATTTGTACTCTTTTGTGTTAAATAAACTGCTCTCATTTTTAGGACGACACATTTATTTTTACAAAACATGCAAGACAAAACATGGAAGTCTTCTGGCCTATCCAAAAACGATGTTGCAGTTTCTATTTCTAAACAAGCTCTGACAATTCTATCACCAAGGCAACCACAATTTTTTAATACATTTGTTAAATCACTTCACGACATATTCCTTCTTTTTAATTCGAAAGAATTTTTAAAAAAACTTATGTGTCTCAAACAAGGTCAGCTTAACTTTTGTTGATCAACATAACCAAATAGGATCGGAATTTTCAAGGTCTGTATGGTTATAAAAGTCCTCAAAGACTTTTTTTAAAGCCAATTTCAAAGAATTTTAAATAGGAGCATATTTATTTTTTATAGAGGACGGGCACCAAGTTTGAACGATATGTGAAGTCAACCAAACCTACCACATTGTAAAACACTACTACAAGTTCTACTTTTGTAATGCTGATAAATGTGTTCAGAATAGGATAAAATGTGTGAGCGTTGAACTAACTGTGTTGTGTTTTAATGATAATAATTTTTTTATTGCACAAAAAATAACAGATATTAATTTGAGGGAAAAACAAATACAAAAGTAATAATACAGTAGACAGAACACCAAGAGTCACAAGGACCATATTGGCGAACATAAAAAAGTATATGATGCAAATTTACAAAACACAAAAAAAGAACAAATAATATTAAAGCACAAGTAAAAAATATTGTTATGGCAACAGAAGTGTCGGGGGTATATTTAGGATGTTACAGTTATTTTATTTCAATAACTGTTGTATGCATAATCAAAAATAGTTCTCTATATCGGGAATATCAAAAGATTTTTTAATTGCTTTTTAAAGGAAGTAAGATTATTTAAAGATTGTATTTCAAGCGGAAGATTGTTAAAAAACTTTGGTGCAAGATAAATAAATTTTTTACAGAAAATATGTTTTTTAGGTTTAGGAATGATGTAAATATTATTAAGTCTTCTTGGGTTCATCTGCTTATTGCACACATTCAAGATTATTAAAAATATATAAACAAACTTTAAGAGGTCAGTCCCATAGAGCTAATGCATTAGTTTTGGGATCACAACTTCCGCAAAAGTATTGCTTTTCCATGTTAGCCCTTTTTCCCCAGGTATCAGCAGAACATCGAAATGAAACACATTTGAAATGAATATGTTATCTAGTTATTTAATTATATATTTTTGAAGTTTTAAAATGCCAAAAATATCAGTAGATGGCGACACTATTTTAAAACTTTATCAATTAATACTTAAATAACCGGATGTTATTTTCTTTTCAATTTTGTTTTACATTGATGTTATGATGATTCCTATACCTGGTGAAAAAGAGATAACATCTCAAAGCAATTCTTTTGCACAAGTTGTGATTTCAAAACTAATGCATTAGCTCTAAGGGACTGAAGAAATAAATGTAGCGAATTGGTAGAATATTTAACAATTTATAATTTTCAATGTTTAAACTCACATTTGCCTTTAATAAAAATTTAACAAATCTATTTTGTATGTTTATAATTCTTTTGAGGTTTGTTACATAATCCCCTCCCCAGGCAAGGATTCCGTAATTAAACAAAGGATGTACAAAAGCGTTGTAAAGTAATAACATAAAATCATGGTTTATTTCTCAAATAATAAAATTGTATTAAAACGAATCTTAACTTGTTTGATATGTAATTGGCATGTGATTTCCATTTCAGGTTATTGTCTATAAAAACACTGAGATACTTAATGGTTTATTGATAATCTTGTAAGCTAGAACTAATTAATAATGAAAGACCAATATACATATCTTCATTTTTTGCATTTATCCACATGGACTATTAAAGTTACAAAAATTGCATGAAAATTAGAAATCGTTCTAACATTGACCAACATTTCAAATTGTTCAAAATCAGCAACTGGTACAACTACACCTAAACCTCCTTAAGGGGGACCAGACCCCTCTAAACTTTCAAAAATGACATTTCAATGTTTTTAGTGTTTCTTAAACTATGCAATCTTAGCTTTACAACGATGTCTTAAAATAAAAAAAATTCAAGCATTAAAAATTTTTACTAATGTTTTTTAAAAAATGTTTAGGTAAAATCCCCTTACGTTTCATAAGTAATAAACCACTGTTGTTCACTTTAAATGCTTATATCTCAAAACTTACTCTTTCAATGTGCGTGTACCTTTTTCTCAGATATACTATATGTATTAACCTGAAATTTTTTATACGTATTTAAGAAGTTGATTTCTAAAATGTGCTGGATTTGAGTATAACTATCTTACTTTTTTTTCTTTATAATATTATTGATGTTTTTTTAGGTCAAAAATATGTAGTTTCACTTAAAAATTTATAAATTAAAAACTAAACAAAATTTTGAAAAATGCTTCCAGCAAAGTATAGTTGAACATCCATTCAATAACTAGTAAAAATTTCATTAAAATGTATCAAATAGATTCTGAGAAAAAGGTCATTTTAACATGGGCTTCAATGGAGGGCTCCGGTCCCCCTTAAAGTTAGTACACATTACAAGATATTTTACAATAAGCAATTTCACAATAAAAAAAAATGAGACCCGAAAAAGACTGGCATAGTTTGAGAAGAATTTCATGTAAAATATGTTTTGAGTACAATTTTATGTTCATTTTTTCATATTAAAGAGATTTGACTATGTTTGTAAAGCTTTTTTTTCGTACCCACCTGTTCTATGACCCTTTTCATCCACCAGTTGGGACCCACCAGGACAATGGCACAGAACGTCTTCGTCAGCAGTACCCCTATCGCCCAGTCCTGAGGAACAAAAAAAAAGCAGTTTATATCAGATTGGTTTCGTTGAAAAGTCCCATTATAATACACAGATGATTATTTTTGGTTGAATTATCGTCGTACTAGAGCTACACAAGGGCTATCAGGAATTAGAATCACAGTCAAGTAATGAGCGGACCCGAGTAGGCACCCGCAACGTTTAAGGGAGACAGCGTTCGAGTCTTCTGAGCTTTGGAGCATATTTAACGTACACTCCCTCTCCCTCTACACATGGTAATATTTGGACTTTTTAGCTACACAGACCATTTATAGGTTGGCAATTACGAGGCGTGTTTAAGTAAGTACCGTTATGTCACACGGCGTCCGCAGCGCTTCCATCTGCGTTTTGCGCATGCGCACTGGGTACCTACATCTCTTGCCTACGCACTGACGCTATTACAGTCTGATTTGTCATTGTTTACGTTGTCTACTGAGTGTTTAAGAAGCCTCCGATAATCGTGAGTCCCGCCAACTGTGAAGTAAAGTTCTGTTATAAGATTTCTTAGTTCTAAAGGCCTAAAATAGATTGATATTCATCGGGAGATCTGTGCAGTTTACGGACAAAACATTATGAGTGATGGAATGGCAAGAAAGTGGGCGAGATCATTTAAAGATGGCCGCACAATTGTGCATGATGAACAACGGAGTGGGCGTCCTTCGGTCGTTAATGAAATTTTTGTGCAGCAAGTGGACAATAAGGCGAGAGAAAAACAAGTCAGGCGGCAGACTTCTATGAGGAGGGTATTCAAAAACTGGTACAACGGCATGACAAGTGCCTCAACATTGAAGGAAATTATGTAGAAAAGTAGATTAAGGTACAGCTTTCATGTAAAAATAAAATTATTGAGATATCTTTTCGCGTTATTTTAAATTTTAAAACGGTACTTACTTAAAAAACACGCCTCGTATTTTGACAATTTCTCGGCCCGAACCATGGACCTTTGACAAACAAGGCAAGCATCTTACCGACTGGGCTCTCCAGCACCCAGAGCGTTTAGGAAAGCACTGTATTTAAAAGTAGGCGAGTCCAACCCATTTGTCAATGAATGGGTTAAACGGGGGAAATTGCAATCAGCCCAGTCCTGACGAACACACACACACAAAAAAAAACAGTTTTCTTGGTTCTAGTGATGCAAAAGACCCAGGCATTTATTAGGACAAATGCTCAGTTAAAGTGCCCGGGCAAAAACCCCATTTCGCCTACACCTCCGAGCCTTTAGAGAAGCACTATATTTAAAAGTAGGTTAGTCCAACTGATCGGGCAAGGAATGGGTTAAACAGGGAAAATCGCAATCCTTACCTGCCAGATGGAGATTATGGGCGTTTGGTTGAGTGCCACACGAGCTGGCACAGTCAGGATTAAATCCAACAAAAGACCCATAAGAATAGGAATCAGCCCTAGTAGAACACTCATGGCGCAGATCATCTTAAAGGACTGAAAATAAAGAGAAATCAACACAACTCAGAATAATCTTCCTAATTAAAAAGCTGCATAACCTGTTATAGCATCATTCAAAGGACCACAATGTTTATGACGTTATAAACGAGGAACGTTGTAAACATGGTAGAATGTTAAGTATAATTAATCATGTAAAATTCATATTATGTACTTCATATTATTAATTTAAAGGTATAAAATTCTATCAATTGAATTGATTTTTACGCTATGTGCTATTAGTAGTAGTTTATTTTCACCTGCTCAGACGAATAATATTTTAGCGATAAATATACTTCCAATTTTAAAACATTCCACATCATTAGGCAAACAAATTAAAAAAGTTAAATTGATTGTTTTTCTTTAAAAAGGCATTTTTGGATATCATGAAAAGGAAAGAGTATAAAGTATAATTTGATAATCAGTCGAGGCCTAGAGAGGGAAGAGTAAAATTATGAAAGGATTTGGCGTTCTGAACACTAATATAAAAAAAATTGTCCTAAATCAATGTTAACTAAGAAAAGCTACATTTTTGCTTCAAGAAGCTTTTTTAAGTGTAACAGGTGTTTCCGTTTTTCTCTACCTCTAACAATTTTGTTTGGATATAACTGTTACCCAAAAAAAGTTGCGTTTCTCATTTTTTCTATGATTGATAATATTATGAATATTTTTTTAACACTCAGCTTTTTGAGTTATAATAATTAGCAATCCTTAAAACATAAAGTACATTGCACTTCCCTGATACAGGTGAGTATTTGTTACAAGAAAAACCAGAGTAACATGTTTTTCAGTAAACTTTTTTTTAAGGATAATTTTTTTTATAAAAATTATGTTTTAGGTATTGCTAAAAACTCATTTTTTACCTCAGTAAGATTATTTTGCAGAAAAATGAAAAAAAGTCATAATGTAACTAAACTGTTAAAAGGCAGAGAAAAACGAAATTAAGATTGTTGTTCAGCATCCATGGAATTTACAATGATTACATCCTAAAAAAACCCTTCAAATTTTGTTTTCTAGGTAACATTGATTTTTAGCACCTTCCTGACACAAATATGCGAATATCTCAAAAACTAGTCTTATGAAAGAAATTTTAGTGTGATATTTGTGTTCAGAATGTCTAAGTATTTCAGTATTTGGCACTTTTCTTTCTACAGGCATGAGTGTGCAGAAACATCAAAAAAGAGGAATCCTTAAATTTGTTAAAATACATGCATACGACAAATTAAATTATTAAATAAAGAGATTAAAATTTATTATTGAACGATTGATATTTTAATTAAACAATAAAATAATAAAGGCAATTAAGTTTATATGAATTGAATAACAAACATTTTAAAGAGTTTAACATTTTAATGCAGAAATTGTTTTTACATTACCAACAAGCAAAGTATTAAACAGATCTTTATCAATTATCAGTAAACCCCTATCCACTAATTATCAATTTAAACAGAAAAATAAGTAAAATCGAAAAATTTTGAAAATTAATGATTCACAAAATACCTCAAAAATTGGTAAATCACGAATTTCAGGTAGTCTGGAAAATTCCAAATTCTCAGAAATCGTTCAATTGTTATATTTCTGAAATCGGTAAATTGCGAATACCTTAAAAGTCGTCAAATCATGAACTTCGACCTTGAAAATCCATAAAATCAAAAATTATAAATCCAAAACTAAACATCAGTAAAACAAAGAATTTTCGTAAATTTGCTAATACGAACCGCTAATTCAGAAACCCGTAATCCGGACACTATAATTTCGGCGATTTCCCGTTTTTTTTTTAAACTTAAACTTCTCTAACAACAAAAACCCCAGTATAGGCCGAAGCAGAAAAAAATGCACACAAAAAAACGTAAACGAAAAAATCAAGCTGTGCTTGTGATAACAAGGTCACAATAATACTCACGAATACTTGATGAAAGGAAAATATTCTGGTTGGGCCGATTGGCATGAACTGGAGACACAAAAGTAACGAGGCGCTCTTCCGATCACGCAGACGCAAAAAAAATTATCAATCATTAATTATGAGCCAATGCGACCTCATTGGTTTTCGTGAAAATTACTAGGCAGCAAAATCTAAATCTGATCAGGTAGCATTATTGGATTGCATTGGCCGGTAAATATTTAAAGTCACAATCTTCAATTTTAATGAAACAACACCACTTAACATAAGATTCTCTTTTATATGAGACACTTTTTAAAATGTTAAAAAATAAAAGTTTATTTTAAAAATATTTAATTTAATAATCTTTAATAATACTAACTTGAATTTAATATTTTACAGAATTAAACTTTTTGATTGATGAAAAACCTTTAAAAATCGGCGAATCAAAATTTTTTGAAAATTAATGATTCACTAAATCTCAAAAATTGGTAAATTCCAAAATTTCAGGAAGTCAGGAAAATTGTAAATTCTCAGAAAACGTTGAATTGCGATCCTACAGAAATCGGCAAATCGCGAATGAACTTCGAAATCCACGTTTTGCGAACCATTTAAGCACGAAAAACTCTAAAATCCCGATCCCGATAATAGATCTATCATCAGAAATTGCAATTAACGACTCCTTGAAATCCATAAATTCCTAAATTATAAAATGTAAAATCAGTAAAATAGTGGAAATTGCGGATTTTCTGAAATTGGCTAAAACAGTACAGAATGGCTAAACCAGACACCCATAATCCGGACACATTTAAATTTCGGGGATAGTCCAATTTTTTAACAAAAAAGGAAAAAAGTAGTTATCTTAAATCAAAAACCCCAGAATAAGCCGAAGTAGTAGAAAATGCCGAAAAAATTTAAGACGTAAACAAAAAATCAAACTGTTCTTGTGATAACAAGAGGTCACAATACTAACACTTGATCAAAAGAACTATTCTGGTTGGTCCGATTGGCCTGAACCGGAGCTACAAACGTAACGAGACGTTCTTCCGATTACGCAAAAAAACTGTCAATCACTATGAGGCAATGCGACCTCATCGGTGGATTTGATTTCGTGAAAATTACTAGGCAGCAAAATAAGTAAATCAGGAAGCATTATTGGATTGTACTGGCCGTTAACTAATATTCGAAGACATCTAATTTCTAGCCTCCGTAAGAAGCTTTAACACAGCCAATTACGCCTGTAGTGGCAGCGTTTCCGATTTTGCGTGTTTTATATTAAAAAATAAATGACGCAGATTTTTTTTTAAATAGATCATACGCCGATTTTGGCTCGAATTTTTTTTTTAAAAAAGCAGAAATAATCAAAAATTTAGAAAACGCGGAAATCAGCGGAACCGCGGAAGAAACTCATGCCTGTTTCTAGGCGAAGAAATTTATAAAATGTATTGCAGTGCAATTATACCTTGTCTATCTAGAATGCGAGCCTCGAAAGCATTTTCCTCTCCCATCCTCGCATGTGGTTTTCTTCGAAACGGCGTGAGCATGTTTTTTCCCCACCCTACTTGGGTTTGAACTGTTCGGATTGTTAAACTCACAACAGAACCTCAAACACGTTAGGTTTAGAAAAGCGATGCTCCCCCCGTTTCCTAGAAAACCAAGCGAAGGGATGGGGGAAGAAAATGCTTTCGAGGCTCGCATTCTGGATAGACAAGGTATAGTTGAATCAGAAATAACTTTCTGAGGGTTAGACCTGGCTTTTCTGCATTATTTTTACCAGTCTTTCCAGCACTAAACATAAATGTCAAAATTTAACAAATACTGAATGATATTCTACTTTTTTCAATTGAAAAATTATTTTGAGATTATCTCTTGGAATATCAATCTATTTTCAGATTTTCTAAAGAAATATTTAATTCCCTAACAATTAACTTTAAAATTTAAGCAAGGTAAACAACCATACATTTCTTCATATTTTCAAACCAAAGATTATTAAAGACCAAAGATTTTTTTTAACATTTTTAGACTTCAAATATTAATCTATTTATGATTTTTTAAATAAATATTTAATTTATTAATAATTAACTTTAAAATTTACGCAAGGAAACCAACCAAACATTTTTTCCCATTTTCAGACCGTTCGGAAGGTTGATCACCATTATTTTCACAAAAAGGAACACAAAAAATATGTGAATATCCAAAAAAATAGAGCTAAAAAAAATTTTAGTGTGATATTTGTGTTAAGTTTTTGAGAATTTGATACCATAAATTTTATAAAAATTTGTTGCAATAAGTTTAATCAGAAATAATACTAAATAACTGTATCTCATTTTGACAAGAAGGAATCTTACAATGGTAATCCACTCCTTAATTTTGGCCGATATGGTAGCCCAGCCTCTCGGAATCCAGCTCCACAGAAGTGTACACAGCCGAAGCCCCACCCAGCACACGTACAGCCCACAGCCGAGAGTGTACAGCTCGTGGATCTTGGTACCCTCGCCCAGCCAGATCGACATCAGCCGACGCCCCACAAACACTGAAAACAGACAAAAACTATTTGGTACAACAGTAGTAGCTAAATTGTTAGACCTGTTTTACACTATTAAAATAAATTGAACAAATTTGAATTAACTAGAAAGGCCAACTTTCCGGTGACTTTAATACTGACTGAAGTTCTTACGGTACGAGTAGACGGCAGAAATAAAGTATAAAAGATACGTGTCCATAATAACCTTTTCTAACAAAAAATATATATGAAGTAGAATAACATCTACTTCACAGTAGAGCATAATTATTATTTAGTTAACTACAGAAATGAAGATAGTTGGGACGTCCAAGATCTTTTATTATAAAGAAATCATTTAAAGTATTTAACGGGACGGAGTCCGGAGCCGAAGCTCGGCCCGCCAAAAAGAGCACACAACCTTACATCTCGAAGTCTAATTAAAAAGTGACTCTATTTTTAATGGTTGTGAGAAGAGTGGATCAGAAGTCAAAACAAAATCTGCTGCGTCTGCTATTTCTGTGGGAAAGAATGTATTGACGCCTTTTAAAACGTGGGAACTGTTAGATGGATCGGCAAGACATTAACTGAGAGTTATTAAGAAATAACTGAATATTAGAATATTATAGAGATTTGTGTGGTTAATATTATAACTTTATAAAGATTTGTACGATATATCACATATATTTTTAAATTTTTCTGTTAGAGCTGAAGTTAAAACACACTGGCATAGGACAGATGGACGGGAAAGCATACAAAGAGAAAGACACTAAATATAAAAAAGATGGGTCTCTGAAGTCGTACCTTTCTAACAAAAAAGAATTTTTTAATTTGGAAAGTTAGAACAGAATTTGGAAGGGGGGTACAAACAGATGGAAATCTCTAAGATGTCGATATCTTCTCCATTTTTATAATTCCTTCAAATTTTAAAAAGAAAAAATTTTGGATTAATTTATCTATTCTGGTAATTTTACAAGAATTGGAATTATTTATAGCAGAAAAAAAAATCTGTACCAACAACCATTTTGTTTTGTGTAATATTTTAGGATTTGAGTTTTGGACTTTTGTGAGTTTTTCTCATCGATACATAAGCAAGGTAGTAATAACATATTAGGGAAATCATTGTTACTTAGTAATTCGCGAAATAAAAAAAGAATTCTCACCTGGAACCGTTATCATAACTAAGCTGCCAATTGTCAAACTGATGCAGATGAAGAATATCAAGCACATTATCTGAAAAAATAAAGAAATTTTATTAAGGGTTTTTGAAAGATTAACAAAAATATGCTTCTCTTATTGTAAAGATTTAGAAACGTTTAAAGAAGGCTTTTTATTTAGGGTATAAAATCAACAAAACTTGATTTAATATTACAGAATTATTATTTATCAACACTTAAATTAGGTCATGTGGAAGCTTTTCTATCAACTTGAATTTTTCACAAAAGGAGACTTTTAAGGTGGCAGCTATTCAACCATGACATTGTTGTTTGAGAGGCTCTGTCGCATTTAAAAGATATAGAAGTTCCTTGTGTTTGCTTTTATACCAGTGATGGTTGGGCAGGATGCACTACAACCCGCTTTGGCAAAGAAATCTGCTTGTTCATTGTCAAAGATGCCGACGTGCGAAGGAATCCACTAGAAATGAACATCATGGAACTCTGTGATATATCGTTACTTAGAATGGCTATGTTAAATTCAATTCTTACTACCGTAAACTGATAACAGTTATAAAAGTAAAATTGTATGTAAAACGCTGAGATTTCAGTTTACTTCTTGTGAAACAGTTCTATGAACATACTGCAATGTTGTTAAAAAATATGTTTAAATATTTTTAGAAATCATGTTTTACAAGAAAACTCTTAAGGAATTTTAACAAGCCTCAGAAATTGACTTTTAAACTTAAAAATTATATTTTTTCAAGAATTATATTTCTACACATATAAATTGCATAACTATCCACTTTAGTAAGTCACACACATCAGTGGAGGTGATAGTGGTGGTTTAGCTAATTATAGTGTTCTAGCTAATATAGTTAGCTAATATTATGGTTTACTTTTAGTGTTCATCAGTGGTTTAAGGATTTTTCACTGGGCAACATGACTTACATTTTTTTTGGGGGGGGTGGGGGGGTGGGGGCGGAGTGATGTGTAATAGGAGGTCCATTTCAGGGTAATCCCTTAGTGAAACTTTAAGATTTCATAAAAATATTGGCGAGATTCACGTACCTAGGTTCAAAGCCCATAAATTAAAATATATATGGTTCTAAGCATTGTTACTTATATTAAGTGAATATCCACTCCTCCCAATTGCCTTTATTTTAACTAGTTTTAAATAATGAATGAGAAGTCTGAGCCAAGTTGAAAAATTATTTAAATGAAACTATTTATTATTAAATTGTTTTTGGTGTGCAAAAGTAATTCCAAAAATAATTAATTTTTTCTCTTTATTTTTATTTTAAAAAGTTAATCCCAATTGATGAAAACCTCATTTGTGTTAGATTTTTACTTATTGAAGAGTTAAAAGTAGACTTAGAGTTTGTACATAGGGTCATTTATAATTTTTCGAAGTCTTATATTTCTCCATATTTATAATTTTAAGCATATAAAATAGTTCCAATGGGAACTAATTTGTTTTATAATACCTGCCTAAAAGTTACAAACTTTGAATCAGCTCAATCGTAGATTTGAACAATAGTATTTGAAACAATCCGACGCATATCTTCACTCTTTGTATTTTACGGACAGTAATTCACTGTGAATATTTTGAGAAATTATGTTTTTTTTTCACTGTCGCCCAGTGATTTTATTTTCATGTTACTAGGCGACTTTCACTGGGCGTCATTAGTGTCGCCCAGTTACTATGTTAAAAAATCCACCAGTTTTTGAGCTTAACCAAGACTTTCTTTTCCAGACAACTTTCTGTGCAAAATAGGTATGCGGATACCTTAACCCCTTAACGATCGGAAAACTTTCACAAAAAAAGTCTTAGAAGCGCCTATTTTTTTGTATCAATGAATATCATATGAAAAGACGTGTATGGACAATTTATCTATTTATTTTCAATTTTCCTTTTGTTTTTAGCTTGAAATTGAAAAATCATTAAATTTCTAGAAAAGGCCAACAACCACCCCGTCATTTTTACGGTAGCGAAGATCAGGGTTGCCACACTTTTTGGTAAAAAAAAAATCGAGGACTATTGAAGGACTTTTCAAGGATATATTTCTTCATTTTCAAGGACTGTATATTCAAACATGCAACACCTAAATTTCACGATAGTTTTTAAAAATTCATTTAGAAAACGACTAAGAGCTCTCTAACTTTCAAATGAACTTAAATATGTGTTAGAAAATAAGCATTTAGTTATTAAAAAATCAACCTAAACTCACTTCTTGGATTATTCAAACAACAAATCAAAAAATAAAATAGGAACTGATTCACATTGAAAAAGTTTTTAATGAAGCCAAAATTAACATTTGCAACACTTCAAGATAAATTCGTCAGCCCAAAAAATTAAGGACTTTTCAAGGTGGATAATGTTTTTCAAGCACTTTCAAGACCTTGAAAATCAATGTTTTTTTTTCAAGCACTTTTCTAGGTTTTCAAGGACCGTGGCAACCCTGGAAGATGAAGGGGTTAAAAGAATACTCAACAACCTGTTCCAAAATGCACCAACTAATAGGTTACCTTGAATGGCAGGAACCTGGGCTTCTTGTAGGGCTGGTACCCGGATGGGCTGACTGGCTGAAACAGGGCCTGGTGGGCAGCCGCAAGGGCCCCCCCTGCCAACACCCCCTCATTGGCGTCCTCTGGTGGAGCCTGGGCAGCATCTTCAGGTTGCTGCTATAGCGGGAAAATACAAGGGATCAGTTGTGCCATGAGAAACTAGGGGTGTGTAATACTACACAACTTTCAATAACCACTCAATAAATCAATATATTTAAAGGAAATTATATAGGCTGTAAGGGTCATGCTCAGATTTTTATGCGTTATTGTGAACGTGCAAAATAGGGTGTAAAAAAAGCATAGTTTTGGTGGCATCAGTAGCATGTAAAATATGGACAAAGATTAGTTTTCAAATACGCGAGTTTTGAAAAGTGAAAGATTTGTTCTTTTAAAATAAAGCAGTTAATGAAAAGAACTAAGTTTTTTTTAAAGTTTATTGAATCCCAACATTGGCCACTACATACCCTATAAGGCAATGTCGATAACTTTTAAACCTGAAAAGTTTGATGGCGGCTATCATTCGCGCATCCATGATTTTTTTAAAAAATGTTATGACATCCTTCAGGTACTAGGATCTCCTAAACCAAATTTAAAGTCCATCGCTGCTTTAGTTTTGATTTATCAAGTGGCTTTTGACAGGCGAACACACCAATTGTTGAAAACCACTTTTTCACACAGAATCAGCATCCTCCAAAGATCAAAACGTCTAGAGAACATAAATCGCCATTTCAGATTTTCAACATCAACACAATATTTTCATTTCTTTATATTTCATAATAAGGGAAAGGAAACTAAAAAGGCTAGAAAACTTGACTAGTTAGAACAGCAAAATTTAACACCCAGAGCAGAACCTATAAAAATTGCAACGCTTTTTTCAAAATTGCTACCCTCGAAAACACAATTAGTCTAAAAGAAACATTACCTGTTCGTTAACATTGACGTCCCCCAGCAGGTAAGACCTCAGGTCTAGAATATAAGATACGCCGATGCACCAGATTCGAACGAAGAACTTGAGCCACTGTCGCATGTGCCCTTGTTCTAGTAAAGCAGGCAGCACAACTTGGAGCAACACTAGCTCCAAGGAAAGCTCACTGTATGGCATCTCACTGAAAGAGAAGGTTGTTTGCAAATGGAATTTCAAATGTAAAAATATTTTCTTTATGTGGGAAAAGTTTTTATGTTGCTGAGAATTCATTTTTATTAACTTTCATTTTTGACAACCAAAGTTCATTTATAATTCTGCCAATATATTTCATTTTTTATTTTATACTCATAATAGAATAAATTTGAATTTTACAATTTAAAGTATTTAAATTATTCAGTTATTACAATTGCTCATCAAAATTAATTCATTAATCAATTAATACCTAAAAGTTCAATCACCATAGGTACGTTTTTAAAGCCTCGGTTTCATTTAAACCATTGAACTGTATAATTATTCTTGCTAAAGCAATAAAATATTTCATTATCAAAATTCATACATCAAGTTTATTTATCATTCAATAAATACACAAGTTCATCAAATACATGTTTTATTTTGTTATTTTTACCTTGAATTTATTTATTAACTTTCATTTTCGACACTTAAGTACATTTATAATTCTGTGAATATATTTCACTTTTAAATTTATATTCATAATGGAATAAATTTCAGTTTTACAATTTAAAGGATTTAAACCATTCAGTTTACACATCAAAATTCATATATCAAAGTTCATTCATAATTCAATTAATACCTAAAAGTTCAATCATCTTTAGTTTTTACATAGATACATGTTTATAAATCATTGGTTTTATTTAAACCATAGAGCTGTATAATTATTCTTGCTAAAGTAGCAAAATATATTTTACAAAATACACAACCTACCTGGAAAGCATCACATGGTACGGGAGAAAACCAGGGGCCACTTTCTCAATAATTCGGATAGGAAGCCAAACAACGAGCAAAATGGTTGTCCCAAAAGTGACCAGGGACACCAAGACCCTTCGAATGTGCCTCAGGATTGGAGAGTGGATCATCTGAAATGCAAGAAAAGTTATTTTACAGGTTGTTTTTGATTAGCCTCTCACTAGGGGTACATTACTGGAAATAGACATTTTAAAGTGGATTAAAGTAATAATATTGATAACTAAGCCAGTATCTCTGTGAAAACAGCTCTGCCAAAGAGATTCTAATATCTAGCTCACCAATGTAACAGTATCTAGGATGTTGTCAATATATACAGTCCCAGGACAAATATTAGACGCACAGCAAGTTTTCATGTAAAATATTAATTACCGGGTGATATTGTATCGTTTTATTATTTTAAATTGATTTGTTTTTTATATTATCCAATCAATTACCGATTTATTTGACATTAATAAAACAGCATTCATTTAGAAAAGCATAAGTTTATTAAGTTTGAAAGAAAAGTGAAATTAATGTTAGTAAAAGTCTTTATTTAGTTGAGCCACCTTTAGCCGCTATCAAAGCTTTAATTCTACGTGGCATGCTATCAATGCAAGACTGTACTGTCTCCTGCATTTGAGGATGACGATTTCACACATAAATAATCATATAATAAATAATTAATATAAATTAATCTTAATCATAATCATCTTAAAATAAATACAAATATGTAGTCTACAACAATTCTTTAAATAAAAATCAATAATATACCATTATTGCATAAAAACTCTTAAGAAACATAAAATTACTAAAAAAAATACAGTGTGTCTAATAATTTGTCCAGGGACTGTAATATCTAGCTCACCAATGTAACAGTATCTAGGATGTTGTCAATATACATCCAATATGGGTTTAGTTTAAATAATGTCTCACTATAGCTACACGAGGACTATTGGCTGCAGGCCTTATAATTTTGGCCGTCAAGTACCCATTTGGGAAATAGCAAGCAATATGCTTTCAACTGGCCAAAAAGGATTAAGTATAAGAGAAAAGTTATACAAGTCATCTTATAAGGACTCTGCAGCTAGATGAGTTACCTCCTAGATATGGTATAAGTCTCGATCCTTAAAGGATAATGAGGTAATACTAAGGTTTTAACCTCGGGCCAAAGTTATCTTAGAGTTTTCCCAATTAAGGGGACATGACATCCCCCATTTTAACCCTTATTCTCATAAAGTAGCATATATGCTACCTGGGGTTTTCCTCTACTTTCTGTTTGTTAAGTGACGTCAGTGAGTATGTTGCATTGTTATTTGTTAGAAGAACAGTATAGAAGCTTCGTTCAGAGTGAAAAAATGTACAAAGTTAAAATTATTTTTGTTTTAGAGGAAGGTAACTTGTTGTGTTTGTGCATCATGTCTCGTCGTCTGTACAAGGAAAGTTCATTGAATTATTTTTCATATTATTTTTCACATTTCTTATGTTCTGTAGTTTTAAAAAATTGCTTAAGTTGTTGGATTACCACTGTTTTTGGAAAAAAATACAAGCTAAAAACTGAAGGTTGCATATATGCTACCTTTCATAAAACTCTAATTAATTACTGCACTAATTATTTTAGAAACGTTATGACACTAAATAATCTTTATTTTAGCTGTAAAAAAACAGAAAAAAAATCGATGATCATGAAAATAAAATAAGGGTTAACTATGGAGAAATTGGATAGTGTTTGGCGACTACCATCAACAATTTTTTACCCTATTGGTTTGGAATTTGTTGGGGGATTCGTTATTGATATCATACATTTGTGTGCAGCTATCCTACATTTGTAAACACTTTGTTGCCTTGTAATTTGTTATAGGAATAGCATTAACCAATTATTACTATTACGGTTGTCTGGGCCGTTTTAGAAGTTAAAGAGTAAATGAGGAACTTATCAACGATTTAAGGATGTCTGGAGTTGCAAAATTTTAGAAATCACAATTTGCGATAACCGGACCATCTAGATATCACGTTTAAATTCAAGTTTTAGGTTTTTTTTACATCACCGTAATTTTTAGATTTTACTATCGCCAGTGTTTTGCGAATCACAGAAGTTCCGTTGGAAATTTGCACTTTACAGATGTTTATTTCCAACGAGGTAGATGAAAACCACTATAACAAAAAGTTGGTGTGGATAATCTTAAAGAACTATTCCACATAATCTCAAATAAAACCCTTTTTTACTGTCCCTAATTGGAAGGATTGGGTAGCATGTTGCCAATAGCGACCCTTAATTTCGAACTCTGATCGGAAGGACTATAACTGAAGAATCCTGCAGGTTTTGAATTATCGTCTCACTAGAGCTACACAAAGGCGATGGCAGTTGTAAATTATAACCACAGTCAAGTGACGATCCAACACCCGAGAAGGCACCCATTGCAACCGTTAAGGGCAACATCGTACGCAGCATTACGACTTAGAGCCCATTAGTGGGCCAAGGCCTGCCATGCCCATCTCAGCTTTCGTGACCTAGGCCTCTCTAGGCATATGTCCCGGTAAGGTGGTCAGCCTCACGCGAAACCCCCAGTGTTTATTTCCCAAGCATGCTAGGTACCCGATTTATCGACCCACTCAAGGGATGAAAGGATGGGAGCATATTGAATGTGCACTTCTTCTAAACGGGGTATCATTCATCGGACATTTTTGGCTGCACAGGTTAGGTTAGGTTTGAATTATCATCGCACTACAGCTACATGAGGGCTATTGGAGACGGGCGTCGTATTTTAGAACCACTGTCAAGTGACGAGCCGACACCTGTGTTGACACCCAACGCAGGGCGTTGAGGGACGTTAAGGGCGACATCTTACGCAGCGTTAGGACTTTGAAGGATATTTAACGTGCACTCCTTTACACAGGGTATTATTCGTCGGACATTTTTGGCTGCACGGGCCGTTTATAGGTCGGCAGTTATTTTGGCGATGCCCGGACCCGAACCTGGGACCTTCCGCATGCTAGGCGAGTGCCTAACCGACTGGGCTCCCCAGCCCTTGGATGCACAGGCTGTGATTGGACAGTAGCAAACGAGTTACCTCCTGGATAGGGTTGAAGTCTGGATCGTTGAGGTTCTTGAGAAACCAGAGCACTCCTGGCCGGAGCACCTCCCTCAGGAGGAGGATGAAGGAGGCGAAGTAGAAGACGTACACCATACCGGCCAGCCAGTGGACAAACAGGGAGGTGCCGGGGGCCAGCCGGAAGCCAGCCTCTCGATCGTGCAGTGAGGCGTCCAGCAGAGTCTATGGGATGAAAAAGAAATACATGAATTATTTACTACATTGAGTAGAAAGTGTACCGTATTTTCAGCCATTTCGAAGTTTAAGGAAGTCAATTAAAAATTCTTTAAAAGATTTAAAATTCTTAAATTTTCCAAATACTCCCGCTCAAAACGCTCTTAAAAAACTTCTTTATGACTATTTATTCCTTCATAGACTATCCCTGCCTTACTATTATAACTTAATTTCAAAATACAAATCTTCAAAACGTTTTCAAAATACTAAGTTTCAAAATAAACTAACTCCAAATTTTCTATTAAATCTCCACACTATTTATTTCAAAAACTCTGCTTAAATACTACTCAAATCGGGTTATTCTTCTGGGCGCAACTGGGCCCATAACCCTTAATAGCCTCTATTTAACGGCTAATGAAACAGCAGAGCGTGGTTGGAAGAATAAGTAGCATAATAATGATGAGCATGATTCACAAATAAACAGTTGGCTAAAAACCGTAGAAACTTTAATAAAATCTTTTTAAATATTGTAGACAAAATAAATAATAACAGTCTTACTTTGGAGAAAGGAATAAACAAACGTAAGAGATTGAGCAAGGAAAAACTTTACTTCATTTTTAAATTTAATAAAACTAATAAAGTTCCATCTGAACTTTAAACGCTGCGGGCGAAGAGAGCAAGTGAACAAGAGTAGAAGACGCCCACCACGCGACGAACTCGTAAACAACAACAACGTGGTCGACGCCTTCCCCGGGACTGCTCGTGACGTCACGACGTAAATACCGAACCTAACATCGTGACGTCACAAAAGTAAATAAAAGTCATCGCGGCACAAATTGCATGATAATCCTAACAGTACTGATTACTAAAAAACTGTCTTCTCGGAATTAACAACTAGGTAGGGTGACCAGACTTGACTAAACTGCATTTCGCAGATTAGTTCGTTAGTTAATTATGTAGTTATAAAAATTGTGCAAATAGTCTCCGCTTAACTTTTTCATAGTTTTCTCAACAAACACAACATAAATAAAATATGAATCGCAAAAATTAAATGGAGATTTCATGGTCGAAAAGTTTATCACCGTAACAAATCTGGTCAGGCTACATTTAAGCATAACAGTGCCATACTATGAATTCTACAACTCAAAGGAATTAAATAGAAAAATGGGAACATTAAACAACTTCTGCATGTCCGTGGCATCATAATCTGGGAAGCTAATGGGTTCCGGAAAGTGCATTTGTGGGTGTTGATGGTGGTGATTTAACACCCAGTCCAGTGTATAAAAAATTAATTTGTCACTAAATCACAGAATGAATTTATACACTTATGGGTTACGTTGAATTATCATTACAGAAGAACTACACAGGGGCTATTGGCATCATATTTGAGAACCACAGCCAAGTGACAAGCCGACACCTGAGTAGGCATCCAAGTTTTAAGGGCATCATCGTACACATCATCAGGACTTTAGAGCTTATTTAACATGCAGTTCTTCTACACAGGGTATTAACCGTTAGAATCTTTCGCTACACAGACAGTTTATAGGTTGGCAGTTAATTTGGCAATGCCTGAACAGCCGAACCCAGAAAGAAACATTACCTGCTCAACAACACTAACGCCCCAGCAATTATTGTCACACTAGAGCTGCACACAGGCTATTGGTGACACCCCCGGCAGGTAAGACTTCAGGTCTAAAATGCACAAGATAATCCTTCTACACAGGGTATTATTAATTATTTTATTCTTTGGCTGCATAGACCGTTAATACTCCTAACTCCTCAGCGCAACAGCCCATTAATGGGACAAGGCCTGCCGTGCCCATTTCAGCTTTCTTGATCTAGGGCTCTGGGGTGCTAGGCATATGTCCCGCTAAGGTGGTCAGCCTCACACGGAACCCCCAGTGTTTAGTTCCCAAGCATGCTTGGTACCCATTTTATCGACCCACTCAAGAGATGAAAGGATGGGTCAACCTCTCCCAATCCGGGATTCGATCCCCGGACCTGTGGCGTGGCAATGCGAAGCACTACCACTAAGGCACTGGGCTGCAGACCGTTAATAAGCCAGCAATTATTTCTGGCAATGCCCGGGCTTGAGTCTGGGACAAGGCAATTCGCATGCAAGGCAATTGCCTTACCGGCTGCTCCCCAGCCCTGAGAATGAACCCCCTTCCCCCCCCCCCCCTGAATCACAAAATTAATTTACACACTTATGGAAGCATATCACAATTACTCACCAGCGAGCATATGTCAAGCCACCACCCACAGACCAGAGGAAAGATTCCGATCTCGATGACAGACAGCAGAGACACTTTGATCACGACGTAGCAGATCCCAAGCAGTCGCCTAGTTTTGTGGAGTCTGATCAGCGCGGCCGCCCCATGTAATAATGCCAGTCCAATGCCGATGTTGATGTAGCCAAAGAGAGTCGTGAGAAGGCCTTCGAATTCGGGCGCCCCTGTCTGGAATTGTCAAATGAAATAAATAATTGATGTGATCACAGTGTCCTTTTATATAACTGTCAAAATCCTGGGTTACATTTATCACAACATATAGTAATCATTCAGCTAGAAGAAACGTGGAGTGAGGCGTGGGATTCACTGAACAGGGCAGCAAATGAGCCGGTTCAATAACGAAACACGGAGGAATACACGGCACTGCAGCAGAAACGAACCGGGCAGAAAACCTAGAAACTTGCCTATTTCGCTATTGGGTTCGTCTTCGCTGGTTCTTAGTTAGTGATCCACATGGTTATTTCTTTAAAAAGTTGGAATTTAAAGTTAAAGAAAGTTAATTTCTTTTGAACTAAAAATTTTAAAATACATTTTAGGAGCCCAAGTCAATATGATAGAGGGGTCTCATACAAAAATTGCATACAAGTGTAGGGAAAATAGTCCTTTCCTGCCCTGTTTGCTCAAAAGGGTGTGAGTGGGTTTTCGGCTCGCTGACACCTCACTCCAGTTTCCCTTCTAGCTCAATGATAGTAATATAAAAAAAATATACATAAAAGTAAGCCAAATTATATCTTTGTGAAACACATGGGGACGTTTTTTAGGAAAAGTGGCAGATTGCAATGGCATAAAACATTCTTAAATAAATAATCGCTATGATCACATTTATCATTTTACATACGAGCCAAAATCCTGCAATAAATTTAGCATGCTTATTGTTTTATTACTTCTTAACATTTTTAAACAAACTAATATCTGAAAAAAAATTCCTTTTAGTAAACAAGCAAAAATTATAAATTTTATTTTAGCAAAATGGAAAATGCTTTGGCAAAATTTAGAAATTCTTTCAATTGAGAAAAAAAAAATTATTTTAAATCAAATATTTATAAATTATATATTTGCCCTGAATAAATACAGAAAAAAAATATTTTAAGTGAACTACCACAACTCAAATAACATTACAAGATAGCAGTTTTATTTATCAAAACATCTTGGCTAACAATTCATGATTCTTGTATCTTTTAAATTTGGTCATTTTATTAATGCATCTTTGAAATCAAAAAGCTTTCTCTCTGGCCCTTATACATTTATAATATTATACTTACATTATTAGAAATAATTTGCTTCTTATATCTGTTTCCTGGCTAATCTTTTTGGAAAGCGGGGCCAACAGAAACTTCTGATTTATTGACTAACACATTTGGGGAAAATCTTAGGAATAAGGTTTTCACATTTTAGAGAAAACTGATTTATTTTCTTTCCTTTTCACAATTAAAAATCTTGAATTTTGCAAAAAATGCAACAGGGTTGTTTCACGGAGGATCTGGCAATAGCTCCGCTGTCTTGTTTTCCTGTCTCTCGAATTACTTTTGTTTTGGTTAAGTTGGTTGGTTGGACCTATATTCAGGTTAGTGCGCTTGGTCAGCACACAAACCTGATTATCTCTACCAACCAACCAAAACAAAAGTAATTCGAGAGAGAGGAAAACAAGACCGCGGAGCTTTTACCAGATCCTCCGTGAAACAACCCCATTGTAGTTTAATCGCTGATTCAAATACAAGTTTATTCTAAACAAACAACGACTGAAAATTATCACTATTACTCTTAACAGTACTGTTCTTATTCGTCAAAACTCTCAGATTAAGGTACAGCAAAATAATCATATCTTATAAGTACATAATTATAAATTAATATCTTACATATTCTTTTAATCCAAAGAAGGTGAAGGCAAACTGGCCAATGTGGTAAGGACAAAATGCTGCAAAAAAAATTGAAACCAAAATTTAATAAAATATAGTAAAGAAAATGTTTACTATTTAAAAAAAATCATAAATAAAGACGTAAAAACTTACCAAAAACTACAATGAAGAGAGTGTTTAAAGAAACCACCCAGAAGACATGCTCCTAAAAGCAGAGAATTTATGTCAAGGAAATGTTTAAAAAAAAAAGGAATTATTTAAAATATAAAATATTATTTAATATAAACTTACCAAGAATACAAGGGAACCGTCTAAGCCCAAAAGCTAGAACAAAAAGATTCAAATTTCTAACAGGTAAAATTACAGAAGAAAAAAATTTCTGTCACTTCACAGAAAGATACAAATTCTCTTACTTTTCCCATAAAAAAATTCTAGGTTAAAAAAATATAACTGCACAATTAAATGAATTTTTATTATGTTTGGCAAATTAAGAGTTTATTTAGTTTGGTATATTAACATTGTACTAGAGCTACCTAGATATGGTATACAGTTCATATAAAAAAATTACGAAAGGTTTTCTAAATTTACGGAGTTTTAAGACTATTGTTTCAATAAAATTATGTTCATACCCTGATTAAATGTGTTTTTCTATAATTCAATGGGTTACAATCATAAATATCATAGTTAAAGTATTAGATTAGCAGATCACGTGACCCCCAATGCTAACGACGGGACGCGCATGAAGACCAGAATAAGAGGGCAAATGGGCCAGTGTTGCCACTACATTAAGGAGAAAAATACTACGAAAAAATACCGTTTAATTCTAAAATTACAAAAAAATACCATAAAAATACTAAAAAAGCGTTTCACGTTTTTTTTTAAAGTCACTAAAAAGATTCCAAAATGCAGCTAGTATTTTTATGGGTTTTTTTTGTAATTTTAGAATTAAACAGTATTTTTTCGTAGTATTTTTCTCCTTAATGTGGTGGAAACACTTAAAGCCCTGGATTCTCTTTGACTTAAGTAGGGACACTATTTTCCCCGGCGCTTTTATGCCGCTTCGTTTCCCTATTGGACATCCAGAGTCACGTGTGAAAGATGTGACATCTTGGGTCTTTCTTGGCATGGGGATTCGGAATTGCGGTCTTGTGAGTGTCATCGGTTTTGTTTGAGCGAAAACTTGCTAAGTAAGTTTAGATAATTTTTTACCAAGCTAGTTTTTGATAGATGAAAGACTTTCACACGAAGATGCCGAATTGTTGTGCTTTTGGATGCGCAAACAATTCAAAAAAAGGATTTAAATTGTATCGCTAACCAGTTGGAAAACAAAATGAAAAACGAAGGAAACTTTGGTTGCAAAGGATTTCAAGAGACAAATGGATGCCAAATATACATACCAAATTGTGTGAGGTAAGTTTAATTTTTGTTCTTCACTTTTAATCGAGTTTCTTAACAGTAATTTTTCGAGTGCAAGTAAAATTATTGTGCAATAAAAAATATCACCTTTAAAATACACACCTGTCAAAATATATATTTCTGCTTCAAAAATGCAATTCAGGTGGTTACTAATGGTTAACTTAATTAACTAAAAATTAAAACGTTTTCATTTAAGTCTTCTGAAGTGATTAATATTAAATTTATTTCGTTATAAACTTATGATTCCAAACTATTTTTTGAAGCGAACTATCTAGGATATTGTTATTGTTTTGAAGTGTCGCTTAAAAGATGTTTAAATACATATGTTTATAAAGAAAATAGTAAAAATAATTAATGGCTTTGCAATTTTACATATTTTAATTATTTTTTTAAAAATAATTGTCAATAAATTGTTTCATAAGTTATTGTAATGTATTATTTTTTCTTCTAACATAATTTAATTTTTGAAATAGGTACATTTTACAGACGATCAATTTGAAAATCACACAGCTGATGACTTCTTAAACAAACAGCTGCACCTTCAATTTTTAGTCATCGACCATCTTTAAAATCCCTCCAAAAAGAAAAATAAAGCTTTGCAACAAAAAAAAGTTTAAAAAATTTCTAGCAAAAGCATTCGAATGAGAGTTGCTGCATCAGAGATAATGTGATCTATATATTTTGCTTGCTAATAGCTTTATAGCTGTGGGTTATTATTTATAAAATGTACACTTTAATTACTGTTATTAAATAAAATATGACATTTTTCGTAATTTCTGTGGCTTTATTTAGATTCTAAAGATAATTTAATATTGCATGTGCCCTAAATATTTGTTACAGGAGAATGTCTAAATAGAAATTTATAATTAATGTTAGAATGTGACTTTAATTTGAATTTAATTTTAAAGAAACATATAGGTTAGTAAAAATTTATGTATTTCAATCAGGATTTTAGCGGCCCTGCCACAACCCCCCAAAAGCCAGGTGTTTTTTTTATATAAGTATATAATATCAGTATATAATATTAGTATATAATATTAATTATTCATGGTTAAAAATTTATTACTCAGGATTAAAGAAATGCAGTTAATGTTAAATTTACAAGCAAATCGATCATTTTGGCTGCTAAACGCGAACCATTTAAGAATCGAAGGTTTGAGATTTTAACTTCTTAATAAATCAAAAATCAGTCAAAAAGTCCTTTTTATGCTTTAAAAGAATGAAGTTTTATAAATTTAATTCGTTAAATATAAATTTAATAGTCTTTAATCAATTTGTAAAGAAAAGAAAGAAAGCGAAGTACGAGGAGAAAAACGAAGCGTAGCCGTTCCCCCCACTGGGAGACCCAAGATGGCAAACGATTGAGCTTGTCGCTACTTAAGTCAGGGAGAATCCAGGGCTTTAGAAACACTGGCCCATTTGCCCTCTTATTTCTGGTCTCCATGCGTGTCCCGTCGTTAGCATTGGAGGTCACATGATCTGCCAATCTAATACTTTAACTATGATATCTATGGTTACAATACTATCTGGGTACGTTAAAGGACTTTTAACCTACCCACAATTGCATAAGCACAATATTGCCAGTTTATAATTTTTTAAAGACAGTTTTGAAGATTTAGTTGGAAACACATTTCTTTATATTAAGATGCAGTAATTTAAAAAGGGCTGATATTAATTTTTAATAAAACAGACTAAATTAAAAATTGTTAAATAATTTTGAAAAAAATGATGACATTTTTTGGAATATATATAATTGTCTAAAATACAGAATTAGGAGGGACTGTTAGTCCCATAGAGCTAATGCATTAGTTTTGAAATCACAGCTTCCGCAGAAGTATAGCTTTGCCACGTTAGCCCTTTTTCCCCAGGTATGGGAATCAACATAACATTGAAATGAAACAAATTTGAAACGATAATGTTATCTAGTTATTTAATTATATATTTTTGAAGTTTTAAAATGCTAAAAATATACAGCAGATGGCGACACTATTTTAAAACTTTATCAATTCATAATTAAATAACCGGATGCTATTTTCTTTTCAATTTTGTTTTAAATTGATGTTATGATGATTCCCATACCTGGTGAAAATGGGATAACATGGCAAAGCAATTCTTTGGCAAAAGTTGTGATTTCAAAACTAATGCATTATCTCTTATGCAGGGATGTTAGTGCTTGTTGAACAAAAAAGCTGAAATCCAAACCAAAGGCTTGGTTTGGAGAACCAAAAAAGCTGAACTAAGCGTGACCGATAAAATTTAAATTTTAACAATTTTCACGACATGACAAATGTTAATAATTATATAATACTACACTACTAAATGTACTTCTAATTTCTTTATAAACAGTTTAAAATAAGTACATTTTCTTTGATTTATGGTGTTTGGGGGCTCATCTTCAATCTTCAGATTTGTCTGTGTGTGTGAACATGCTTTGCTGTTTATTTGATGTATTAACATCAAGTTTTGGTCGTTTAGTAGTTCCATGAGGCTAGAAATTTAGGCACCAGGTTTTAAAAAAATCTTGATTGCCCTCTTTAGGATTAAAATCCCCAACTTTTGGTTTTTCAATGCATATCCTCATTCAACATGATTTATACATTTGTTTTTAAAAAATCAAGCACTTTCCAGAAATACCCATGGACTAGAAATTTACTAGCAACACAAAATCTAAATATATAAAGTGTATAAGCCGACACTTAAAAAAAAAAATGTCTAAAATCAGAAACCCAGTATAGGCCGAAGTAGAAAAAAAGGTTTCAAACAAAAACAAAAAGTATTTTAAAATTCAAGCTGTTCTTGAGATAACGACTCATCGACACAGTGAGTCAGACACTTGATAAAAAAAATGCTCTGGTTGTCCTTTTGGCCTGAACCGGAGCTACAAGATTAACGTGATACTTTTCTGATCACGCAGAGCCAGAGAACTGTCAATCATTCTGATGCAATGTGACGTCATCGGTAGATTTCATGAAAAATTACTAGGCAGCAAAATAAGTAAATCAGGAAGCATTATTGGACTCCTAATGGGAGATTGCACTGGCTGGCCTAGATTTGAAGACATCTTATATTCCATCTTAATTCATTACAATTTGATTGAAATTTATCCTTCTTAGATCTGATTTTACTTGAGTTTTGAAATTAAGTTAGTTTACCTAAAGTGTAGTGGGAAAAGAAAATCTTTATCAAAAAAGGCGCCGCAGTTTAGCGAATCTGTTTAACTATGTATCGCAGTTTCAGTAATTATTAGATCAAAAATTGCAATCATACCGCAATCAACCCTGGTTTCGACCATGTACAGCATGACATGTACGCTTTCGTAAAATGGGAAGGACCGGGATGGATGTCAACGCAGATGGATTTTAGATTTATGACAGCATGGTGTGAACAAAGCGTTAAACAAATAAAAATACTTTTTTCGGAAAATTAAAATGAAAATTTTGAAAATGCGAATTGTTTTAAGAAAAAAAAGCTAATTTTTTGAAATAAAAACAAAAAGCGGATATTCCGCTCAAAACTGAAGATGAATCCCTGCTTGGGATGGATAGTCCCTCCCTTTAAGTACTAAATAAAGAATTTTAGAATTCTATACTTAAACATTAGCTGTTATAAGTCTTGTTTTTGATTAAGAATAAAACTAATATAATCATACCTACAATTTTTCACATGACACTACCATGTTAATGATGTTTCCTCATATCATATCTTCACAATTTCAGGTGGATTTGCTTGAATGTTGTTATTCGCAAACTCCATTGGATGATCTATCAATTTGCTGATAAAATATAACAAGTAGTTGTATAGAATTTCATTAACCTTAACAATGTTTTTTTAAAGTAAAACTGCAAAACAGCATGATTTAAAAACATTTACATGACATTAGTGTTATTATTTTTTGTAATTCATATTACTTATCGGTTGAAAATATAATTTTATTCAAAGAAATGGTAATATTCTGCTTTAAAATAAATAAAATAATTTCTTCAATACAAAAATCTCGTGTGAACTATAACTTGACGTCATTTTCAAACAAGTTCAATTTGCAAAAATATTAGTTTATTTTGTCAAAGAATTAAGTTTCAAGCGATTGTTACGAATGACAAAGTGATTAATTCTAATAAAAATGCTTCTAAGCTTTAATGACATTCAAGATAAAAAATTGAAGTACTCGAATCGAATTTTTCTGAAATTTATGTATTCTAATTATGCGCTGAATTTTTAGTTAACACTCACTTTGTATTCAGGCTATGGAATGGAGACACTGAATGAAATCTTCATTTTAGTTATAACAGGGAAGCCAAAGTAAATTAGTAATTAATGGATATTAAGGAGAAAGAAGAACATTAATCCCTCAAACTTAGTATCAGGAATGAAAGCAGATTTTAACACAATTACTTTTTGCTAGATTTATAAACGACAGATAAGGAAGAACCCTTCATTCTGGAATCAGTCTGTGGTGAGATAGCAAGTCAACCTAAATGGTGTGAGAAAAAGTTTGCTTTGATCTCATCATGCGTGCACAGGTTCCACTCTATAACATTTCTCCCTAGGTTCTCTGTGACCACTCAGTTTCTGGCTGATAACCGATATAGCGGTAGTATTGCTCGATGATAAGAGCCAAGCAAACTGGTTTCTCACACATTTAGGCATGCGCTACCTTGCTCAAGCGACCCTGTGACAGATCCCGGTCAATGAGAGGTGGTTTCCGTCCAAAAACTAATATTCCATGGAGAAAAATGGAAAACTTGATGAAAAAGGAAATACTTCTTCTTTCAGAAACACAAGAAAATACCATCTTCTCGGATCATCTATCTAGAAATCCTTTAATAAAAGTTTTTTAAAAGTAAACCAGTTTCTCTTGTTACATCCACATTTGTATTCTGCTGCTTGCAATTGTGCCCCTGTCGTGTGGAGATCACTTGTTAGCTAGCTAACGTTTGTTCCCCCTTATCTTAATAGCATTATAGTTTGTTAGAGCTAGTAAAGTTTTTGATTTTTTTAGCTAGTAGACATAACTCAAATTATTTACCATATAAATATTTTAATTAATATTACCACAGACAATACTCTAACAATTTTATGTTTATGCAGAGGAATACTCAAATAATATCATAAAGTAATGTTAATAATGTTACAGATGTCAAATAACTAAAAAAGTTGTATATTTTAAAAAATAATTAAGGCCATATAAATATTTATAAATCAAAATTAAATTATTTTAATTCACCATATGACATTTAGTAATTAAATTGTTTCAATTATCGAGTTTTTCAGAGGAAAAACATAATTTTCAAAGGAGTAAATACGATTTATACCATGGTATTTACCGGGGGGTAGTAAAAACCATGCCAACCCTGCAATGAAGGGGTTCTTAACGTGTTCTTTTCATTTGTACTTTACCTGTTCTTGTTCCAGCCAGTCTGGCCCTCCCCCGTGCAGAATCTGTTCTCTGAGCCACACTAGACTAATGAAAGCACAGAGGGTGCAGGTCACCACGATACAACCATACAAGCTATCTGAAAACACATTCTCCCTGAAATAAAAAAAAAATAAGAATTTTATAAAAAGATATTGTGCAGATTACTATTCGTGAAATTTACTTTATTTAGTGTCAATAACTTTGATTAAGGATTGGATGTATTGATATGCCCAGGGAAGTGGTTGACAAAAAGTTTTAAAAAAAGAAAGAAATTCAAAAGATCAGCTTGAAAAAAAACTTAGAACACGTAAAAACATGCATTATTAATATACAAGAAAAGTTATCACGCATCTAACTTTAAGAAATTGTCATCATTTTTAAATTGTACAATTAAGTTAGTTTAGTTTAGTTTGAATTATCGTCGCACTAGAGCTACATGAGGGCTATTGGCGACGGGCGTCGTATTTTAGAACCACGGTCAAGTGACGAGCCGACACCCAACACAACCGTTAAGGGCGACATCGTACGCAGAGTTTGGACTTTGGAGCGTATTTTAACGTGCACTCCCTCTACTAACACTGGGTATTATTCGTCGGACATTTTTGGCTACACGGGCCGTTTATAGGCTGGCAGTTATTTTGCCGATGCCCGGACCCGAAACTGGGACCTTTCGCATGCTAGGCGAGCGCCTAACCGACTGGGCTCCCCAGCCCCTGTACAATTAAGTTAATGAAAAGTGTTTTCTTCCCAAAATATACTCTTGGCCCACTATGCAGATTATTCAATTTAGAAGAACTTGGTAAAAACAAGTTCATTGATTCATAAAAATTTGAAAACTGAAAAAAATCAACAATAGTTTACTTTGGTAGTTTAAACTACCAATGGGTTAAAAAAAACAGTGCTTAAAATATTTTGTTTCATTAAATAATTATTTCTTAAAAATGTCTATTTGTTTCTTAAATAACATGATTTCATTATTATTATTTTTAATTAAATTTTTTTTATTAACTTTAATACTTAAAACAATATTTTGGTTAAATAAAATGACACTAATATGACAAAATATAAGTGTCAATTAAGTGTACATGTTTTTTTAATACAGGGTCATTCCGTGTCAAAACACCCAGGCCATGTAACCCACCGACTCAGATTTTCTTGAAACTTTGTACATTTGTTCTTCTATATGATTTAAGAATATATGCCAAATATTTTTGGTTTCTTATTGTAACTTTTTTTTAAATTAAATTTAAAAAATTGGGATTTCTCGGAATTCGTTCTCGCCCTGATCGCTGGCCAGAATTGTATCAATTTACAGAAATGCTTATAACTTCAGTATTTATGGAGCATTTGGCTTCAATTTTTTTTTTAAACTTTATGAAACCTTATAGTTAACTTAGCTATAGCAAGTTAAGGGGTAAAGTAATATTAAAAAATTACAAAAATGTTGATAATTCAACTTTTTTATATTTTTCAAAAAAAACATGACTATAGAAATGTGCTAATAACTTTTTTCTACCTCCTCTCAGGAAATCGATTTTGGTGTCTATAGATTCCTTAGGTTTTAGGCTTTAAAATAATAAAAAATCAGAATGGTGTTTTGCCTTAATGGATAGATAATCAAGTTTAAAAACAGAAAAACGATTTTTTGTACATCAACATTCAATTAATGTTTCGAAGCCAGTTTATATCTTACTATTTTTGTTAAAACTCAAAACTCATTTCAGTCAACTCATTTTGTTCAAACTCATTACAGACAACCTAAAACTCATTTTATTACTTTTAAGATAGTAATTGTATTAGATGTCCATGAAACTTACAAAAGTGCTATGTACCTAGTAAAAGTGCCATGACCATGAAACTTACAAAAGTGCTATGTACCTACCCATTTAAGGTTGCAGAAAAAATTATTTTTATCTTTTCTAAACTAATAATATCGTATAATTTATTATCATATAACTGTAATTTTTTGTAGATGTTCGTTTAAGTCATTTATAGTTCAAAAGGCCTAATTATATATATTTGAAATTTTTTTAAATACTTCAGGTATTCTTCCTGATGACACATGAACATACTTAAGTTTAGTTTTTTTATCGTTTGTATATTTTGTCAGATCTAAATTATAATTTCTATTATTTTAATTAAAGTATTAGAAGTTTTAAATAAGCTAGCCATTGTCTACTAAAAGTGGATGTAATAAAACTTGCCAAAACTCTTCACACAATTCAACATGTCTGATTTTGTAATTCTTCAAACAGTTAAAATGTAACAAGTTTCAAAAACTTATCTGGCCTAACATCTTTACTTGGACTAGATACTGAATAAGTAGATTGGTAGCACAAAGCAGGAACATAAAAGATGCAAAGGAGCTCATTTGTTTATTTCAAATCAGCAATTCAGAGAGGCCCTTTAAAGGGGACACCTCCTTGAAAAGGCAAGAGGCTAGGAAAGTGGCATACCATGTGCAACCACTTGACTAAACTAAATTTAATTTTTGCTCATCTGCACTCACTTGATCATTAGAAACTGAATAGGAAAGTCAGCCCTTCTCTAGTTATTTAGGATTTTCAAAGCCATTTTTGCTAAAAAATTGCTTGAAACACATGGATTTGTACAGCATTGGAAAATTGGGTGAAACATCATGAAATTTCGAAACATACACCTTAGTAAAAACTCTTCAAAGTTTTTCAGCATTGAGTGAAGAGCAACAAGAATTAATATTACTTAGGTCCGGTGAAAATTGTTCAAAAAGCTAAAACATTTAAACTATAATAATAGTACTAACATCATTAGTACTATTATTTAAAAGCATGTGAAACTCGTCCAAATAAAATTGTTGTGATCCTACAAACATACATAAGCTGCCTGTGAAGAAATCCTTGTGTTCAATACACTTGGCTTCATCTAAATTGTTAAGAGAAAGAAAATCTTTGTAAATCCAGGATAAAAGTTACGCATAACTTATTAACCTGTCGCAAAATTGCTAAACTCAGTACAGTACTGAAGAAAGTGACTTGGTAGATGATCCAGATGTGACATTTCATCTACCTGAGATGTATAAGTATAGAGAATGTGAATAAAGTTTAGATTCTTTAGGGTGTTCTCCAATTAAACTTCATGCTATTCAAGCTCCATAAGGCATCATATGGAAACGAAAATTAGGAAAGTTAATAATGTTTTAAAGAAAAAAAAAACTCTAAAATTAGATATGATGACATAATGCTATTATTAAAAAAAAGTTTCCAATGTAGGGACATCCAAAAAAATTCAAATTTAACTTTCCTCCATCTTGGACAAGAAAGGATTGTCAGAATTCACAGTGGTGACTATGTAGTTGCCAAGCAAGAAATTTAAAACTGAATCTGGTATACTATCAACCCTAAACCAAAAAAGGGCAAAATTATACATGACTACATTGTCAAATTAGTCACTGATTTAACCACAATGATGAATATTTTGAATGTTTACTGGAACTTAAGATAAAGTTAGTGTTAATATCACTGTGTAAATGTAAAAGAAGTATGTTCCTTAAATGCAACTTAAAAGAAGTTTACTCCGTTTCAAACTTGAATATTCTAATATTAAAATAGGTTTTTCAAAATTTTGTGAACCACACTAGGGGGCTAATGAAAACACAGAGGGTGCCCGGTCACCACGATACAACCCTACAAGTATCTAAAAAACATTCTCCCCGAAATAAAAAAAAAAAAAAGAATTTTTTTAAAAGAAAAATTGGCAGATTAAAATATTCGTGAATTTTTTCCTTTATTTGTTCAAGAACTTTGAAATTAAAGGATTGGATGTATTTATAAACCCCGGGAATTTTTTTGACAAAAAAAATTTTTAAAAAAAAAAAAGAAAATTCCAAAAAATTTAGCTTTAAAAAAAAATTAGAACACGTAAAAACCCTGCATTATTAATATACAAAGAAAAGTTATCCCCGCATCTAACTTTAAAAAAATTGTCATCAATTTTTTTAAATTTTACAATTTTTAAAAGTTTTTGTTTAGTTTGAATTATCGTCGCACTAGAGCTACATGAGGGCTATTGGCGACGGGCGTCGTATTTAGAACCACGGTCAAGTGACGAGCCGACACCCAACACAACCGTTAAGGGCGACATCGTACGCAAAAGTTTGGACTTTGGAGCGTATTTTAACGTGCACTCCCTCTACTAACACTGGGTCTTATCGTCGGACATTTTGGCTACAACGGGCCGTTTATAGGCTGGCAGTTATTTTTGCCGATGCCCGGACCCGAAACTGGGACCTTTCGCATGCTAGGCGAGCGCCTAACCGACTGGGCTCCCCAGCCCCTGTACAATTAAGTTAATGAAAAGTGTTTTCTTCCCAAAATATACTCTTGGCCCACTATGCAGATTATTCAATTTAGAAGAACTTGGTAAAAACAAGTTCATTGATTCATAAAAATTTGAAAACTGAAAAAAATCAACAATAGTTTACTTTGGTAGTTTAAACTACCAATGGGTTAAAAAAAACAGTGCTTAAAATATTTTGTTTCATTAAATAATTATTTCTTAAAAATGTCTATTTGTTTCTTAAATAACATGATTTCATTATTATTATTTTTAATTAAATTTTTTTTATTAACTTTAATACTTAAAACAATATTTTGGTTAAATAAAATGACACTAATATGACAAAATATAAGTGTCAATTAAGTGTACATGTTTTTTTAATACAGGGTCATTCCGTGTCAAAACACCCAGGCCATGTAACCCACCGACTCAGATTTTCTTGAAACTTTGTACATTTGTTCTTCTATATGATTTAAGAATATATGCCAAATATTTTTGGTTTCTTATTGTAACTTTTTTTTAAATTAAATTTAAAAAATTGGGATTTCTCGGAATTCGTTCTCGCCCTGATCGCTGGCCAGAATTGTATCAATTTACAGAAATGCTTATAACTTCAGTATTTATGGAGCATTTGGCTTCAAATTTTTTTTAAAACTTTATGAAACCTTATAGTTAACTTAGCTATAGCAAGTTAAGGGGTAAAGTAATATTAAAAAATTACAAAAATGTTGATAATTCAACTTTTTTATATTTTTCAAAAAAAACATGACTATAGAAATGTGCTAATAACTTTTTTCTACCTCCTCTCAGGAAATCGATTTTGGTGTCTATAGATTCCTTAGGTTTTAGGCTTTAAAATAATAAAAAATCAGAATGGTGTTTTGCCTTAATGGATAGATAATCAAGTTTAAAAACAGAAAAACGATTTTTTGTACATCAACATTCAATTAATGTTTCGAAGCCAGTTTATATCTTACTATTTTTGTTAAAACTCAAACTCTTTCAGTCACTCTTTTGTCAATCATTACAACACCTAAACTCTTTATATTAAGATAGTAATTGTATTAGATGTCCATGAAACTTACAAAAGTGCTATGTACCTAGTAAAAGTGCCATGACCATGAAACTTACAAAAGTGCTATGTACCTACCCATTTAAGGTTGCAGAAAAAATTATTTTTATCTTTTCTAAACTAATAATATCGTATAATTTATTATCATATAACTGTAATTTTTTGTAGATGTTCGTTTAAGTCATTTATAGTTCAAAAGGCCTAATTATATATATTTGAAATTTTTTTAAATACTTCAGGTATTCTTCCTGATGACACATGAACATACTTAAGTTTAGTTTTTTTATCGTTTGTATATTTTGTCAGATCTAAATTATAATTTCTATTATTTAAATTAAAGTATTAGAAGTTTTAAATAAGCTAGCCATTGTCTACTAAAAGTGGATGTAATAAAACTTGCCAAAACTCTTCACACAATTCAACATGTCTGATTTTTGTAATTCTTCAAACAGTTAAAATGTAACAAGTTTCAAAAACTTATCTGGCCTAACATCTTTACTTGGACTAGATACTGAATAAGTAGATTGGTAGCACAAAGCAGGAACATAAAAGATGCAAAGGAGCTCATTTGTTTATTTCAAATCAGCAATTCAGAGAGGCCCTTTAAAGGGGACACCTCCTTGAAGAGGCAAGAGGCTAGGAAAGTGGCATACCATGTGCAACCACTTGACTAAACTAAATTTAATTTTTGCTCATCTGCACTCACTTGATCATTAGAAACTGAATAGGAAAGTCAGCCCTTCTCTAGTTATTTAGGATTTTCAAAGCCATTTTTGCTAAAAAATTGCTTGAAACACATGGATTTGTACAGCATTGGAAATTGGGTGAAACATCATGAAATTTCGAAACATACACCTTAGTAAAAACTCTTCAAAGTTTTTCAGCATTGAGTGAAGAGCAACAAGAATTAATATTACTTAGGTCCGGTGAAAATTGTTCAAAAAGCTAAAACATTTAAACTATAATAATAGTACTAACATCATTAGTACTATTATTTAAAAGCATGTGAAACTCGTCCAAATAAAATTGTTGTGATCCTACAAACATACATAAGCTGCCTGTGAAGAAATCCTTGTGTTCAATACACTTGGCTTCATCTAAATTGTTAAGAGACAAGAAAATCTTTGTAAATCCAGGATAAAAGTTACGCATAACTTATTAACCTGTCGCAAAATTGCTAAACTCAGTACAGTACTGAAGAAAGTGACTTGGTAGATGATCCAGATGTGACATTTCATCTACCCTGAGATGTATAAGTATAGAGAATGTGAATAAAAGTTTAGATTCTTTAGGGTGTTCTCCAATTAAACTTCATGCTATTCCAAGCTCCATAAAGGCATCATATGGAAAACGAAAATTAGGAAAAGTTAATAATGTTTTAAAGAAAAAAATACTCTAAAATTAGATATTGATGACATAATGCTATTATTTAAAAAAAAAAAAGTTTCCAATGTAGGGACATCCAAAAAAATTCAAATTTTAACTTTCCTCCATCTTGGACAAAGAAAGGATTGTCAGAATTCACAGTTGGTGACTATGTAGTTTGCCAAGCAAAGAAATTTAAAACTGAATCTGGTATACTATCAAACCCTAAACCAAAAAAGGGCAAAATTATACATGACTACATTGTCAAATTAGTCACTGATTTAACCACAATGATGAATATTTTTGAATGTTTACTGGAACTTAAGATAAAGTTAGTGTTAATATCACTGTGTAAATGTAAAAGAAGTATGTTCCTTAAATGCAACTTAAAAGAAGTTTACTCCCGTTTCAAACTTGAATATTCTAATATTAAAATAGGTTTTTCAAAATTTTGTGAACCAAGACCAAAATGGTGTGTTTTAGCTGGTGCTGCAGGTACACATTCAGTGTGTCCATTGTCTGCACCAAAATGTAAAGCTCCTCTTATATGCCTTCAAAATTCAATAAAAGGATATTAAATTAACAGAATTTTGTAACTTAAAATGGAATAAGAACCAAAGTACTATAAAGAAACTTATCTAAAATGTTCATCAGTTATTATAAAGTTAAATTCTCAGGCAGCCAATGGTTATCTTATTTAAAAAATAAGTTCAAATCTGGTTACAAAAAGGGACAGGTGAGTGATTTTGTTACATAGATATCAACTGCAATTTTTTTTTAATTTAATCTATTTTATCATGTGTTGGTTAATATTTTTCATAATTATTTACTGGCTACAGAATGCTTATATTTTTTACAATCAGAAGAATGCAGTACTTAATTTTAAATGTTTTTAAAAACGATAATATTTAATTTTGTAAAAATTTACTTTCCTATTTATGCGTTGCATAAAATTGTTATTAAAGCATGTTATTCTATAATATTTGTTAATCTCAGTGTTTTCTATAATAGTTGGATTATTTTCTTATCATACAATGTAGGAAATTAATGCATACCAAAATAATGCAATATATATTTAAAATATTAGTTTTATTTTTGGGCGAATATAAAGACCTTGTTTAAGCTAAAAAAAGATGCAAATCTTAATTAATTTTTTTTAATATATTTTAAGTGTGTAATTCTTCCAGAAAGGTTAAATTGAATCTTTCAGGTATGTAGATATTTAGAAGCATTGAAAGTTTCCTTAAAATTGCAGTAATGTTTTTTTCTTTAAAAAGAATTGTAAAAAATAAATATATAATCAAAGACATTTAATACAATTACTATCTTAAAAGTAATAAAATGAGATTTTACAAAAACAGTAAGAAATAAACTGGCCTCGAAACATTAATTGAATGTTGATGTGCAAAAAATCGTTTTTCTGTTTTTAAACTTGATTATCTATCCATTAAGGCAAAACACCATTCTGATTTTTTATTATTTTAAAGCCTAAAACCTAAGGAATCTATAGACACAAAAATCGATTTCCTGAGAGGAGGTAGAAAAAAGTTATTAGCACATTTCTATAGTCATGTTTTTTTTGAAAAATATAAAAAAGTTGAATTATCAACATTTTTGTAATTTTTTAAAATTACTTTAGCCCTTAACTTGCTATAGCTAAGTTAACTATAAGGTTTCATTAAGTTTTAAAAAAAATTTGAAGCCAAATGCTCCATAAATACTGAAGTTATAAGCATTTCTGTAAATTGGTTCAATTCTGGCCAGCGATCGGGGCGAGAACGAATTCCGAGAAAACCCAATTTTTAAAATTTAATATAAAAAAAGTTACAATAAGAAACCAAAAATATTTGGCATATATTCCTTAATCACATAAGAGAACAAATATACAAAGTTTCAAGAAAATCTGAGTCGGTGGGTGACAAAACACCCTATTTTTGGGTGTTTTGACATGGAATGACCCGTACAGTAAGTAATGTCACAGAAAAAAAAAGGACGGGATCGACAGCTCCGATACTGAAATACATATTTTCAGAAAAAAACTAATAACATTATCAAAATTACAAACTTAATAAGTTCATAGTTATTAAAAATAGTTATTTATGCAACTAGTGTGAAAAGTAAGGCTTTTTTAAACGAGTTGAATAAATTATTTCACGAGCGATTAATTATTTTATTATCACGTTCAAATGATTTGAAGGTGATTATTTATATTAATGGTTATTTTAAAATCACCTGCAAAAAGTATTTCTTAGATTGGCATTGGAAATAAGACGCCAAATAAAGAATCACGTTCAAATAAAGAATTTTACACCAATCACAAAGCCACCGAATAAAATATCATGCTCAAATAAAGAATTATACACTAATCAGATGCTCTTATTTACTTTGTCGCACTAGTGCGTAAAAGTAACTTTGAAACATGATTTCGTTAAAAGCATCACTTTTGCCACGATTATTGATTTGAAAAAGTTAATTTTCTTGCACGACATAATAAAAACAATATTTAAAAGACACGAACTTACGTGGATAATATATCAAGAGGTAAACTTAAAATTGAGCTTAAAGAACCAGTAAAAAGGCATCTATATATTCTACCTGAAAGATAAAGAAAAAATATGTTTAAATAACTAAGTTCAATACAGTTTACATCAAGGTTCGAAATTTGTTGCAGAAATAAATAATCAAATGAATGGTTAACTTTTTTATGTTCATAACTTAAATGGCACCTATATTATATACTTCTTCTAATTACAACGCAAGCTCCATAAGCACTTTCTTCCTCTGCCCCTTCATTTGATTTTTCAAGAAACAACATGAGTGTCGCTGTTCTATAACCTACTTTAGGGTGGTAACAAAATCGTTAAAAAAAGTTCCCTGCTATTTCCATGATGTCCCTGATACTTTCAAAAAAAATTCCCAGATTCTACGATTACTTTTTAGTTGAGTTTAGTTTGAATTATCGTCAGACTAGAGCTACACGAGGGCTATTGGCGACAGGCGTCGTAATTTAGAACCACAGTCAAGTGACGAGTCGACACTCGAGTAGCACACAATGCAACCGTTAAGGGCGACATTGTACACAGCGTTGGGAATTTGGAGCATATTTGGCGTTTGATAATAATTGACAGTTGTTTGCCTCTGCATGATAGGAAGAGAGTAGAGTTTACTTTCGTAGCTCTGGTTTAGGCCAATCGGACCAACCAGAATATTTTCTTTTGATCAAGAAGTGTCCGCTAGTATAGTGATCGCAAGAACAACCTAAACCTACTGTTTACATAATCCGAAATGGAAAAATTCTCCGATATTTAGCAAAATTTGAAAAATTCCCTGATATTTCCACAATTAAAAAGTTCCCCGAGAATTCCCTGATTTCCAGGTTCTGTTACCACCCTGTACTTTGTTTGAGGCTCTGATGTGAGGTTAATTTAGTTTAGTTTGAATTATCGTCGCACTAGAGCTACACGAGGGCTATTGGCGTCATATTTTAGAACCACAGTCATGATGTGAGGTTAATTGCAATTGCTTTCCAAACCCAAGTAGGGTGGGGAAAAAACGAAAAATCAGCCATGCTCACACAGTTTCCTAGAAAACCACCCGAGAGGGGTAGGGGATTCAGAAGCTTGTTTTGTAATCAGATGGAGTATAGTAAATGCTTTTATAAAAAATTTCTAAAGAATGAATCAGTATTAAAATAGTATTATATAAAATAATCTAAAATTGGTCACTCTTTCCTAAATGTCATAACAAATTCTTGTGTATGTATACCAATCTACGTAATTCTAGGAGAAGCAGTAGATACAAGTTTAAATTTACTCTAATTTCCAAATTTTTGCTCAAAAACTAAATGTAAATGTAATCTCTACAGAACATTTTTACGGTATTCACTTTTGCATGTCGTACATAGTCTCTCCACCATATTAAATCATTAACAGCAGTTGGCAGAATAACTTGAAGAATCGTAACAATAAATAATTTAACCCTTTCGTAATAAGGAAAACATAAACATTAAACTACATTTTTACAGGATTCTCTTTTCGTTACACTAAGTTGCTGTTAATGGGTCTATAGCAGGGGTTCCCAACCTTTTTGCACCTGCGTACCACTTGACTTTTTAAGAAACTTTGGCGTACCACCAGAATAAATGTATAATATTTACTCTTTTAAAAGTGTTCAAAAGCTTTTTGAATTAAATTCCTGAGGAAACTTCATATTTAATAGTTAGATATGTGTTTATTTATAACATGCTAATAATATAGGAGAAATAAAAAGTTCAAAATAGCATTAATTTACCGTTTTATTTATTATTCATAGGTCTAAAAACAAAAATAAAAAAAAATCGTACAAACTCGGCAAAAAATTAATCAGCATACAAAATATACTTTTATAGTCTTTAGTGCGAAACTTGTTGTTGTTCGCCCATGATTAAAATAGCAACGTTAAGAGTAATGAAACTTATCTTCACTCTTAAGTCTTCTTCAACACTTATTCTGCTTTTATGTTTATTATTTATGTACAAGAGTTCTGAAAATCCACTCTCACACAAGTAACTCGTAACAAATGGCATCAAAAATAGCAGAGCTTCCCGGAAGATCAAAGGGTACTAGGTTTTACATCCGATCCAGAAGTTAAAAATTTCTCTTTAAAATAACGTTAATATTTAAAATAATGAGTAATATTTTTGCGTGCTCACAACTCAGTCATACAGAAGATATAAATAGCATCAAGTTGCTCACATCACTCATCGTACCACCTGAAATTTTCCCGCGTACCACCACCGGTTGGAAACCCCTGGTCCATAGTAACATAAAATCTGTTGCAATACTCACATGCTGTGAGTGGGACTATGCCTAGCCAGGCAACCGCTACCAGAGTATAATGCAGCCAGAATCGTACGGCTGTACCGAGGCTCCTGAGGAGGCCGCTGAAAATATCTTTTATAGGAAGCCTCTTTGGCATGTCTGGAGCATATACTGCAGGAGAGATAAGATGAAACAATTTAGAATTAAGATAACAATTGAATATCTTAGAACACTTACAACTCACATATTCTCTTAGAACTTACATATTTGAAAAATTAAGATTTGTAGGGGGGTAGGGGTAATTGCTTGCGCGACGTAACGATTCGGAAAAACTTCACTTTTACAGGGAAAATCTGTTTTACAAAAAATTACAAAGTTTTTGAGAAAGAAATCAGAAATCTTTTTTTAATCGTAAAGAAACACTTTATTTCAGAAAGAGGATGGGGAGATTGTTGTATGCCACAACGTTGGTATTATTACCCTTCTACATTTTACAGATGTTTTCCTAACGGTACTTCGTAACACGCTAAATTGTGACACTATCTTGACAAATCAGAGGATTAGCAGCTTCCTGGATAAAAAACAAAAAGACCCAGAACTAGACGGATATGATTGCCCCCAGACCCCCTTTTTTTAGAAGAATTAGCAAATGGCTAGTTGGTCCTTGGACGACGGAAATGTAAATACAATGTAGGTCCATTCCTATGAATAAATTATTTAACCAAGATAAATTTAACTTTTTTCTTTCAAAGTTAATTTTTAAAAAATACATAAAAAAATATGCATTTTTTCATATTTCAGAAACAAAGGGAAATATTAATATTAACTTTTCTTTGAAGGGGGGGGGGGGGAGTGCAAGAACGTCACGTAATTTTAGGGGGAGGGGTTAAATCAAACGTGACATAGGGGGAGAGAGGGTAAAAAAAGTCAACATTTTGCATGACGTAATTTATGTATGTCCGCCAAATATGAATTGCTTAATCTTCTACAACGAAATGTTACGCAATGGTTTATATTGATAAGGTTGCCATAAATTGTGCTATATCCTTTACTTGTAATTTTTAGCGAGCGTTGTGCATTAAACAACAAGTGCCCTACGATTCAAGGTTTCTAAAAACTACTATAAAGAAAAAACCCTCTACTCACTGGGCATGAAAGAAAACCTGTGATTGCATAGTTCACAATATTCTTTTCTACTATATTTCAGCCATTGTAGTAAGCTGCAAATGAAAAAGGTATTAAAACAATTCTGCAAGTTGCAAAAGAAAGATTTTAGAACAATTCTGTAAGCTGCAAGAGAAAAACAAAATTTGCACAATTTTGCAAAACAAAAACTGTTATGAAAAAAATTCTCACTTAACCTGCATGAAACCAGCAATTGCTTAATTTTATTTAAAATTATATTTCCGGACATTTTATAAATTTATAATAAGATTTTATGATAACTTAATTATTTAACTTAATTTATAATAACTTAACAATCAAAATAAACTTATATAATGCAGCTTCAAGAGCCAATGATTAGACCATACCAGCCTCACACTATTAAGATTAATAGCCTTAAGCATAGGAAGGCACTCATATTTTTGCGCTTTCAGTTAGTTGATAAAATGAGGGCAAAGTAAGCTTGGGAACTAAACACTAAGGGATCAGCATGAGTTGGACCAATTGAATGGAACACCTGCTGCAGCACCTCCTTGAGTTTAGTCTCTAGGCAACCTGAAATGGGCACGGCAGACTTTTGCCCATGGGGGGCTGACGTGCCACTGTAGAAGGTTAGGGGTTAGATTGAATTATCATCACACTAGGACTAGCTTGATGGGCATCATAATGTAGAACCACAGTCAAGTGACAATCGGACACCTGAGTAGGCACCCAACGCAACTTTTAAGGCCGACATTGTATTGGCGTCAGGACTTTGAGCATATTTAATGTGCACTTCCTTTACACAGGGTATTATTCGTTAAACTTTTGGCTGCACAGGCCATTTATAGGTTGGCAGTTATATTAGCAATGCCCGGGCTCGAACACAGGACCTTTTGCATGCAAGGTCGTTACCATCCCTCACCAACTGGGCTCCGCAGCCCTATATAGGTGTTGAAACCTTTGCTTACCATTCTTGGTGGATAAATTTGATGCTCCCGGTACATATACATGGGTGGTAAAGGGGTTTTTCCGGTGTTGCCTCGGACCGGCACACACGACAAATATCTAAAAAATATCAAAATATCTTTTTGAAAAAAGGGCTTATAACACTACAAAATATTGGCTACACTTCACTTAAAAACACACAAATTTGCCCTCACAGGGTTAAATACTATCACTTAATGCAACATGAAATAAATAATTACTTCAAAACATTTATAAGAAACATATAATACCATGATATAAAACTGCACATCTTTGAACATTTCATTTGAAAAGGTTACTTTTGGACATCCAGAATGATGTAAAACGTCCTTATTCTTAGGAGAAAACTGAATCATTTCCCAAATTTGAACAAATTAGCAATATCCAAATGTATTCTTTATACCGTCACCTTGCACAATTCATCTTGTAACAAGAAATCGAATCCATTTTTCTCAGCCTGCGATGGGTGGGCAATACTGCAACTACTTTACACATTTTACAATTTTACTTTAAGCTGCATTTTAGAACGACGCTATTTCAACTGCTCTATTCATCCAGCCCTTTTTATTCTTGTTCATAAAAGCTCAATAAAATTTAAGTCTTTAGTTCCATAAAAAAATTCTCTCCAAATGTGCAGCACCCTTTTAATTACAAAGAGCTGCATTTCTTCAGTAGATTTACTGTATGGTCCCCCTTGGCGAACTTTCCAAAATTGCGCCAAAAGTCCGTATTTTGGCATCTTTTTTTAAAAAAACCACGATTCAAAGAAAGATCGTATGGGAATATTTCTTATGAAAACTCAACCAACGGTCCGATAGGGTTGCCGGAAGACGTCATCGGTGCGAAGTCATAGAATTCGAATCTTTAGTCGAAGTCAGATAGGTTGCCAGAAAAATTATTTATTGCCAATTCCGATAAAATCGCGCCAAGGGGGACCGTACAGTAAAAATCTGAATAATCTTCTATACATACCTAGGTGATGTAAATTTTAGATCTAAATTAAATTGCAACGAACTATATAGGTCTTTTCATTACACTTATCATATAAAAGGAATCGAAGTAGCAGCACAGTAACACTATCTCAGTAACTTCAGATATCTAATAATTGCCCAATTATACTGTTATTAAGAAAAAATTCTTCTATTCACTGATTGCTATAATTTTAATGTTGTTTAATTCAGATTAAGGTCTTGAACATTCCTCCCCAATGCTAAAAGCCCTACCTATAATTGCAAAGACTAATTTAGGTACATTCAATACAAATTTAGGGTTTTGATACTCCCAATGAAAACAGATATAACGGCTGGTCTGTTTATTGCCATGCTTGAAAATTTAATGTTGATTTGTTAAACCTATCCAGTTGTATGAAATATAAAATCGAATGTTAACCACATTAGGCAGTTTCATTTCTTGGCAGGGTAAGGCATATCGCCAAATCGTGACCGGCTAATGTATCATAGCTGTTCCGGATCAGATTTACAGTACGGCCCCCCTTGGCGCGATTTTTTCGGATTTGGCGATGAATAATTTTTTCTGGCAACCTGTCTGACTTCGACTAAAGACTCGAATTCTATGACTTTGCACCAATGACGTTTTCCGGCAACCCTATCGGACCGTTGGTGAGTTTTCATAAGAAATATTCCTATACGATCTTTTCTTTGAATCGTGTTTTTTTGGTAAAAAGTCGCCAAAATGCAAACGTTTGGCGCGATTTTGGAAAGTTCGACAAGGAGGACCTTACAGTAAATCTCTACCCTTTACTTATATGTACATGTCTCAATCTCTTTTTATCCAATGTCAGAATTAGTTTCCAGATGAAATTCTAAAGAATTTTACATTCCCAGAAAAATGTTATAATGTTTTTCTTGCTATTTAATGAAACAATCTATGATGGATTTACTTGAGAGACAAGCTTCTTGACTGAGTGCAGAGACAATTCGGTAGTTATACATGCCTGTGCAAAAATAGTAAAACTGCATATGTAGTTCGTTACGAAAGGTACAACATTGACCTATTCGGCTTACGAAAAACAAAAAAAAGACTTATTTATTTTTCAAAATATCAAGCTGCGCAAATCATTTAATGCGCAGTGAATTTTAAACTATCCAATAAAGGTCTATGGTCTGTTGATAATGCATGATAGTAGGACAGCAACTAGAACGATCTCAAATACCAGAACTAGAAAAACAGATGCGAAAAGATAACAAATTTGACGTACATTTAGAGTTAGCAAAGAGCAAACATATTGGCTTGTTTGAATGCCGTTAATAGAAACATTTATTGAATACGCAGCAACAGGTAGTTAATTAAGGAAAATTTTTGCAAAAATTACCTTGCATTTGACTCTCATCCATCTTGTACATTTCTATTTTCTCGATTTTACGTTTTTTTTTGTTGTTGCCAATCAAGAACGAATAACAAATTCGACGTACTTTCAATGATCGCTGCCAAATTTTAGGAACAAAATAAGAGATTAGAATGAAATATTTATTAAGATCAAACTTAAACTTAAGACATTTTTTATTCATGTAAAAATACCAATAGTTTCAATAAAGAATCTGTTTTTGTTAATGAACACTCTTATTCCAAATATTCAACTTTTGAGTGGAATCGGGAGCAAACAAAATACATCTTTAAAAATTTATTTCAAACATTTCTACTTAGAAAAAATTTTCTAAAAGATTTTTGAGGTGTTTAAAATAATTTTAATTATGCAAAACTCATTTTCCTTAACCGTATCCTTAAATTTTTCTCAATTTAAACTGTAACCGAAACGGCTCGGTCCTTTTCTTTTCCGCACCACCTTGAGCGAAATTTGCGTTCGTGGTCTTCCCCCCAATTTAAAAACTCGCTAAAAACTTGACAAAATGATTATCTTCAAGGACCTCATCACCGGCGACGAGATGTTCACCGACTCCTCCAAATACAAGCTGGTCGACGGCTGCCTTTACGAAGTGGAGTGCCGACTCGTCTCGCGAAAGCATGGCGACGTCCACATCGACGGAGCCAACCCCTCTCAAGAAGAAGGAGATGAAGGGACCGATGAAGTTGTCGAGTCTGGACTCGATCTCGTGCTCAACCAGCGGCTCATCGAGACCGGGTTCACAAAGTCCGACTTCAAGAACTACCTCAAGACTTACACCAAGACCCTCCAGGTAGGGTGACTGACCGGGATTAGGGCTGACTGTAAATGTCACGTTTTCTGCCTAGTCCGGTTGTCACTAAATGTCATGCTTCCAAATAACGCTTCGTAGCCAATCGTCATACTTAAGTTAGAACAATATCAATATTGAATGTAAAACATGTGTTTATTTATAGCTATGTTGGTCCCCTCAAATTTAGGTTAAACGGTAGAGATTTACTCTACGGTCCCCCTTGGCAAACTTTCCAAAATCGCGCCAAAGTCCGTCTTTTGGCGACTTTTTTTAAAAACCACTATTCAAAGAAAATATCGTATAGGAATATTCTTATGAAAACTCAATTAACGGTCCGATAGGGTTGCCGGAAAACGTCATCGGTGCGAAGTCATAGAATTCGAATCTTCAGTTGAAGTCGGACGGGTTGCCAGAAAAAATTATTTATCGCCCAATCAGAAAAAATCGCGCCAAGGGGGACCGTACAGTAAATCTGATCCTAAACTATGAGTATTAAATAACAACAGGGTTGCTGACCTATATTTTTGATATCGGAAAAGTATATTAAATTTAAAGCCTATCATAATTGGTTCAGTGTCACTTATAATGCTCAGTTTGTTTCAAAATATGCCTCTAAGCAGCACCATGTACATATTGGACTGGTGCCTTTAATTTGTCAGTCCTGCTGTCACCATGGATGAGTTGGGTTTCAGTGTTCTCAATATTTGGCTACGCTTAGATACTGCGAGGCTGTTAATTTTAATCTCGGTTACTTTAACCTGGGCTACTTTTTAACATACAATTGTTATATCTGGTATTTATGTACATCATTACAAAAAATGGGTTAAAAACTTTGAGTAGTATGCTTCCAGACTAGAGTATCAAAAAATCTATAAAAGTGTTTAGAATTTGTTTTTGGACATTGCCTAGCTCAATGTCGCCCATTTTAATTTTAAGCTTTAAAACATGTAATAGAGGTATGCTGGTGTCTGCTCTTTATTCTGCTCCTATTATGACACAAATGTCGCTCTTGCATTTTTTATGCCTACTTGGGTGTCGGCTCATCACTTGGTTGTGTTTGAAATTGTGGCACCTGTTGCCAGTGGTTCCTCTAGCCCACTAGTGCGAAGTTAATTCCACCCAACCCTATTGCATAATGCGGAACAACAAAATTACAGGGTGGCAACAGAACCTGGGGTTCAGATTTACTGTACGGTCCCCCCTTGGCGCGATTTTTTCGGATTTGGCGATAAACAATTTTTTTGGCAACCTGTCTGACTTCGACTGATAATGGATTCGAGTTCTATGACTTCGCACCGATGACGTGTCGCCTAAATACGGACTTTTGGCGTGAATTGGAAAGTTCGCCAAGGGGGACCGTACAGTAAATCTCTACCGAACCTGGAAATAGGAATACTCGGAACTTTTTAATTCTGGGAATCTCATGGAATTTTTCAAATTTCGCAAAATATCAGGGAATTTTTTTTTTTTAATTTTGGATTACTTAAACAGCAGGTTTAGGTTGTACTTGTGATCACTACTAACAGACACTTGATCAAAAGGAGAATATTCTGGTTGGTCCGTTTTTCCTGAAGGACCAATCTTGGAGGAAAGATGAATCTCTCACAAATCATGTTATAAAATGATTTTCTGATCACGTGGTTCTTCTAAACTTATTAAGATTTTCGGAAAAGTTAGGTAGGCTGACCTATAATCCGGAAAATCTTAAGTCCCGTGATGTCGGGATTAAATTTTCTGTACTGCATTGAATTGTGTGTATTGTATATTTTCTAGGTAATTGGTAAAATCAGGAAATTTTTTGCGAAAGTATCGGGAAAATCACATCAGGGAAATTTTTTTCTAGGAATTTGTTACGACCCTGAAAAACTGATCGGGTGGAAATTTAAAATAAAGTAGATTGTCCCAACAGTCTTGACTATAACGGTTCAAGGATTATTTTAATTATGTGATCCTATCTTTCAGGATAAGTGGAAGGAGAACGAGCTGACCGACGAGCAGATGGCAGAGGCCAAGTCCAAGTTCACTGAAGCCGTCAAGAAGGTCCTCCCCAAAATCGGCGATCTCCAATTCTTCATGGGCGAGAGCTCAAACCCAGATGGGCTGATCGCTCTCTTAGAGTACCGCGAAACCAGCGATGGTGGAGAAACGCCCATCATGATCTTCTTCAAGCATGGGCTGGACGAGGAGAAAGTCTAAAAGAAAATCTAAATCAATTTAGAACTCTCAAAATTCCATTTAAAACAAAGCAGCTTACGTTTATAAAATTCAAATTCTATTGTCTAAAAAGAAATGTGCCTTTTCATTAATTTATTACAGCTGTTATATTCTTGAACCCCCATTTGAAATATTTATATTGGCTAGACTTTTTATTATCTAAGGTTGCGGTGTGTCCGTGACTTTATCACTTTAATTTTATATTTTCTACCTTTGATGTGCGGAATTTCGTTGCTTTGCAAGTGGTTTCAGCCATGTTAATAAAATTTTTTACATTCACTTTTGCAGTCTTTAGTGTTTTCTCTTGCATATTCATTTGTGTGTTTATCATTAACCCTTATTCTCATAAAGCATATATGCTACCTGGGGTTTTCCCCTACTTTCTGTTTGTTAAGTGACGTCAGCGAGTATGTTGCATTGTTATTTGTTAGAAGAACAGTATAGAAGCTTCGTTCAGAGTGAAAAAATGTACAAAGTTAAAATTATTTTTGTTTTAGAAGAAGGTAACTTGTGTTTGTGCATCATGTCTCGTCGTCTGTGCAAGGTTCATTAAATTATTTTTCATATTAATTTTTTATTTTACTTTTAAAATATTTTTCACATTTCTTATGTTCTGTAGTTTTAAAAAATTGCTTAAGTTGTTGGATTACCACTGTTTTTGGAAAAAATAAAAGCTAAAAACTGAAGGTTGCATATATGCTACCTTTTATAAAACTCTAATTATTGCACTAATTATTTTAGAAAGGTTATGGCACTAAATAATCTTTATTTTAGCTGTAAAAAAAACAAAAAAAATTAAATTAGAAAAATTTAAAAAAAAATCGATCATGGGAATAAGGGTTAAATATTTCTCGGCATGCAAGTAACCAACTATCCCATGCAGTTATATTTTATGTATTATAAAATATTGGCCTCATACTTTCAGAGTTCTATCAATTAAGACTGATTTGGTAAGATATACGCACAAGCTTCTTCCCTAAAACCAGGAAGAAAGGATTCTTTAATGGATTTGACCTCTTTTTGCAATACATGATTGATTTGCTACATTCGCTTTTCTTAAGGTCTGTTAAATGACCATTTGCTAATTTTTTTTGCAGTAAAAAAATACAAACATTGGATAAAATAGCACATTAGATAGCTTAAAGTAAAAGTTGCAATAAGTTAATATAAAGATAATAAAGCTTCAAGTCATTTTTACAAATTTTACTTGAACCATGTTACAAGTTTTACTTTAAACTTGATTTTTACAATTGAAGGCTATGATTTCAAGATATATATTTTGTTAACATTGTGTTCAAACCTCTACTTAGCATTTTAGGGGGGAAATTAAAAGTTATTGCTTCAAGAAATTTGCTTGTACGACATGGGAAATATCAGGGATTGGAAAGTTACTTTAAAAAAGTAACTGTTACAGTTACTTAATATGAAAAGTAACACGTTACAGTTACTTAGTACGAAAAGTAACGATTCACTGTTACTTTTTGAAATTTCAAGTTATGAGACAAATTGTAATTTAGCCATCTTACCATTTTTCAAAGAAAATCATTATTAACGAAACAATTTCACAACTCTGGCTGCCGTTAGCAGCCAAAGTGGACAATGCTAGTTTGCTTTTTCCCTCCCAAGAAAAGCTCAGATTTCGGGAATGCGAAATGTTCCCTTCTCTCTTAGGAGTGGAATTTATAAATAAGCATCAGACAGCCTTCGGAAAAGTAACGCAATTTTTCGTTACTTCGTTACCGCTAAAAGTAACTAAGTTAGTTACTTTCTGAAAAATTTAACGGCGTTACCCGACGTTCCTGTATCTTAATTATGACAGTTCATTATGGTGAGCCCATTCAATGAGGCGGTTGCCTTCCATGCAAAAGGTCCAAACTGCAGACCTATGATAGGTCTGTGCAGCCAAAAAAGTCCAACTAATCACTTGACTTGGGTTCTAAATTTTGATGCCTATCAATAGCATTTGTGTGACTATAATTCAACTTAACCTAACGGCTAGAAATTGATCCATCGCACTTGAAGAGTCCAGGGGAAGACATTGGAATCTTCCCGTATTCAGGTCTGATTGGCGACATGAAACCGGTTTCTCCCTTGGTTCTTCTCTCGATACAAGCGTTTCAGGGTTGTGGCGAGAGAAAAACCAAGTGAGAAACAGGTAAGTTTCCTTACACCAGTTTAGCCGATGACACGCTATGATCGCCAAAGAGGCCTGATACAGAGGGATATCCAGTCGATGAAAGGGTTTTCCCCCCTGCACTCTTCACTTGTCCCTAACAATGGACGATTGGAACGGGAAGGAATGTTTGATGTAGCTAATATGCCATCATAGGCGTGGCCATTCTGTGTTTGAACAAATTTGTTAGTGGGTTATAAAGTAGCATTTGTGACGTAACCGTGACATCACCATAGGCGAAGCTGTTCGATTTTTCATTGTAATTTGGAATGGAATTAGATGACTAACAAAGTAAAAGAAAAAGGTACGACTTCAATTTTTTCAAAAAAATACAATTAATTTAATATGAAGACATTTTCTTTGTTCCGAACTACACATTGAATTGACTATTGTGTTTTGGTTTAAAAATCTTATACAACGATCCGTAACCGAAACAATATTTTATTTGTATAAAAATAAAATTGCATCTATTTACATCAAGTTCAATATGATAACTTTCAGTGCAAAACAGGATGAGCACATTCAATTCAAAGCATAACACTGTAAATCTGAAAGATAAAATTATTAATGTAGCCAATTAAAGAAATTCAGACTAAATTTACAATTTAAGTTACACAAAAAGATGGAAACAAATTGAAAAAGTAAATTAAATCATTTAAATTAACATATTACTTATTTTTTTTAAGTAGTACGTATATCTAAAATTATAGTAATTGTGTGAATAAATAATTTTTCTTTATTTACAAAAATGCAACGTGATGCTTTAAAAGTTTTTTTTTAAATTCTTATGTATTAATGTTTGGTTTAATATTAGTATTAGTCCAAAATGTTGATCTACATAGAATGCTACAGGTGTTAATCCCATAGATGGAGCCTTGAGATGATGTGTTATCTGTTTTAGGTCCAAAAGCCCCTACAATTTTAATATGGGTGCCAGCTTGGTTGTGGACCTTTTAAAAAATTATCAATGTGTATCGGCGGTTTCATTAAATCTTTATATATTCGTATACACAGAAGAGAAAAAAAACAGACTAGAAAAAAAAAATACATGCTAGCATATGAAAATTTATTTAGATTACAGAATTACCCTACCACGTAAAAATTCAATAGATTTCAAAGTGTACAAACCTGTTAGGCAACTTATATTTGCTGTTTAAGAAAAACTCATTGTAAAATCAAAATTTAAGATTTATTTTTATACAAAATTCTATTGCCAATGGGCTGTTTCAGAGGATTTGCAACAGCTGCTGCGTTATATTTCATATCAGAATTACTTTTGCCTTGGTATTCAAACTGACTTTCTAAGAAATTTTAGTATTTAAATTATTTAAAAATTGCCATTGCTTTTCAATGCAAGATTTCCTTGAAAGATTAAAACAACAACAGCACAGACAAGAAGTGTATTTAACAAAATAACAACTAAAATAAATTCTTAGAAAATCAATTCGAATAACAACAAAAGTAATTCGAGAAAATGAAAACAAGACCGCAGAGCTGTTACCAGATCCCGCGTGAAACAAGCCCATTAAAAAGTTCAAATTGATATTCTTCAATCAATCTGAGCTTTTAAAAAAAAATTGTTGGAAACGGCTGTTATTAGTCAATATTTTTTATTTTTTCCACCTTTTTAGAATGAAATCTGATAGTCTTTTTTTAAAAAATCTAAAATCCCTGAAATTTTGTGCATGCCTTTCTTTTAAGTTTTGTATATTATATTCTTCACAGAGTATTTAACATTCACTGTAGTCTCCGAAAGAAAAAAAAGTAGCAAAAAGAGAAAAACATACAAAAAATTATACCTTTTAGCAAAGGTTCCAGCGCAGATGGATCCCAGCATTCCATAAATTTATTCGTGTCTCCGCCAGAATCCAACAAGATGAGAGAAAAGAACCTGCAATTGTGACTCCAAAGTCAAGGATAATCAACATATTAAAAAAATATTCGAAGTTTCAAAAAAATAGTAAAGTCATACGAAACCACTGCGATAAATTCAATCAGAAAAATCAATTTTATCTTTGGAATCTGTATGGATATTTTAAAAACTGTCAACTTGTACAGGTGTAGACGCAGTAAGAATTTCGCTGAAAGTAACCAATTAGTGAAAGAATATAATAGCTTTGGAGTCAAAGGTACATTTAATAACAACTCACTGATCAATATAGGGTGACCCGGGGTAATTGTTGGACACAGAAAGTCGGGGTAATTATTGGACATGGTCCAACAACAATAATGCATTATAAATTATTGCGTCTAACAAACCAAAATTTGTTAATTGCATATCCAGCAATGCTCTGGTTAATAATTGGGATTAGATAAGTATTTTTTTTCAAAAAATATATTAATAACCCAAAGCGCTTGAAAAAAAGGCTTTAAACTTTTGTTCAATCGATGCAAAATGTGTATAACTATTTTATTTTACATGATCTTGAATTTTCAGGCTTAGAGTGTTTATGAGGTGGTTTGTGGTGAAAAACAAAATTGTAAGATGAATTGTAACATTATGACATGCATGTTTAGTTACGAGGTAATTATTATAAGGCAATAATATTATTACATAAGGGAACATGAAGGCGATTAAGCGCCTGGAACTACCAATTGTAACCAGATTGATATCATGTATTGGGTTGGGTTAAATTTTTGCCCCACTAGAGCTGCATGAGGGCTGTTGGGGACTGGTATCATAAATTAGAGCCAAAGTCTAGTGACAAGTTGACACTTTAGATAGTCTAAAGTTAAAAATGAATATCGAGCAAAAATGTTACAGAAATGTTTAATCAAATGTATTAGTATAGCAATTAAAATATAAACAAGTAGGTTTGTAACAGAATCTGTCACTTAACCCGCTTCCATACAACAGTTGTATTTAACCGGTAAAAAGGCGCCAAACACAGCATTAATTCTATATTAAACGTTTACATGCTAAATTTGGCTAGTGTCTTTTATTTTATTTCGAAAATTCAATAATTACTTATCGTTTGCAAAAATTAATTTATATTTTAAAGAATAAATGTGTAATATTCCTCGCTTTTAAATAAAATGAAAAGATTTCATATCAACATACAAAGAATCTCGTAGTGGAATATATTTGACATCATTTCAAACGGATCGATGTTGCAAAAATAAATTTATTTTAATTTATTGTCTAAAAGAATTTAAGTTTCTTGAGAGATTGTTGCGAATGGCAATGGTGATTTAATTCTCATAAAAATAGTTTCTTATGCTTTTTAAACGAGCAATAAATTTTGCAGTTTTTTAAGTAATTGAAGTACTTCAAATTCTTTTCTGAAATTTTCAATGTATTCTAATTTCGATACGCCGAATTTTTTGACGTATCACACTTGTCCGTAGTGTGGAAGCTAAAACTATACACACTTGAATGTAAAAAATATACATAAATTTTTTTTAAATTTATTGGAAGAAGGAACTATGGAGTTATCATGAAGTTTCAAATGCTTATTTTATATGCTATGAAAAGGATACTGATCATAAAAATTTCTTTTGAAACGATCCACAGCCTCAATTTTTTCAGAAACGCTAAAGAAAGTTCCTGTGCGCTCTGCGATTTCGTGCAAAGAGAGGTTACGTCTCTCCTGGTTGAACACAGTGTGGACCTTATCACAGTGCTTTTCCATGGCATGCATCAGCTTTTCTAAATCGTCACTGCAAGAGAAAGGTTAAAGGAATAAATTTGTGACTGATTTGTTAGTTGAGCTTTAATTATATTTACACCAGAGCACCAACCATATTTGGAACATAGAGGTAGGAAGGAGAATAGAGAGGTCCTTGTATGTGCACAGTAGGTATACGCAGGGCTGTTGGTCTACTTACTGGCCACTGCACCCTTAAAAGGCACCTTACCATTATGAAGGTCCTCGAACTTGTAGAGGCTGTAAGGACAAGGATGAATCGGTCACCCACATTCTCTGTGAATGTGAGAATTTCGCAGCTCACAGATTTGAGCATCTGGGGCATCGCCTACTTGAGCCCTGGGAACTCCAGGATATTCCTATCAGATCCTTGCTGAATTTTGCTTCGGCAACGGGGCTCTTCTTATAAGAACGAGGGATTTATTTCTTGGGGATGGTACGATAGCGCAGTGCTTGGCTCACACAGAGCCCCCCTCCAAAGTCATAAGTCAAGTCATGTGCGCAGTAGCACACTAATGAAGCAGGCTAGAGCGGTGCATCTTGGGATACCTCGGTGTCAGTATGCTATGCGCAGTAGCTCGAAAAACCTGACAGCCCTGCTTCAATTTCTCTCAACTGGTGGACCTCTCTACACCTCCTTCCTACCTCTAAGATTTGGAACCACAGTCAAGTGATGAGCCGACACTTGAGTAGGCACAAAATGCAAGTTTTAAGGGCGACATTGTACACAGCGTCAGGAATTTGGAATTCCCTTTCAGTCCCAGTGATGCCATTTGGCATCATCATTTTTCTGATCATAATTTTAAAAAAAATAATAGGGCTGACATCTATTGGGATTAATAAAAAATATTTTGTCATAGAAAAAAGTTTGAAGAATCGAATGGTGTGCTTTTCGATATCATAATTGGCTATAGACGATCAGAATTTTTTTTTTAAATGATAATGCCAAATTGTCATTGGGACTGAAAGGGTTAACGTGGACTCCATCTATACAGGGTATTATTCATCGGATTTTTTTGTTGCACAGACTGGTTATAGATCAGCAGTTATTTTGGCAATGCCAGACTCAAAATGGGAACCTTTTGAATGCAAGGTAAGCACCTTACCGACAGGGCTTCTCGGGTTTCACTTTTCTAAAATTGCAAAATCATGCTGAAAGAAAGCCAATTTTAGTTTTACCTCTACGTCTGCTAATAATCCACAATGTTTACATTTTAAACAAATGTTTGCATGCCGAGATAAATAACAGAGTACGAAATTAACATGTATTACTAAAATAAAGGAAATAGTTCATTGAAAAAAAACTAAAGCAAATGATAATAAAATCTTAAGTGTATTTTAAAAAAAACTTTTTATGTATGTGTTGTAACATGTTTGCCAGAAGAAGAAATTGCATACTTGATGCAATTCTTAATAAATCTGTACTAAAAGTTTTGTAAAAGGCTACTTCTATTTCTTTAAGATTACACGTACAACTTTGGGTTGGACCATGTACAGAACATAGTGAATAATGAAAAGTGTGCACTTTAAACAAAAACAAACCAGTCATTCCGCGTCAATTCAACACACTTTTCGGCAAAATTCTACCTCACCGTCTCAGATTTTGCTGAAATTTGGAACAACAGTAGTGTTTATATAGTTATTTGTGAAATGAAATGAAAATATGGCACTTTAAAAGTTTTCTAGCAACCCGATTTCTATTTTCCTAAAATGCTGAATTTCTTGCTGCTTCCTGATTTTGTTTATAGATTACAATTTATTGTCAAATTCAAAGTTTGAGTCATTCCACGTCAAATCAACACACTCATTAAACATCACCGTCTCAGATTTTTTTGAAATTTGGAACAACAGTAGTGTTTATATAGTTATTTGTGAAATGAAAATTTTTATTCACAAATATTGATCCTTTTAAAAAATATGGCACTTTAAAAGTTCAAAAAATTGGTCAAAAAACCGCATCCGACCAATTTTCAAATTGACCTAGAAGCTTTCCTAATTAAGCTAGAGACCTGGGATAGGTGTCATCTGACAGAGATTTGTATGAACTTTTTAATGATATGTAACACACTTAGGAAATAGAAGATTTTATTTAAATTAAAATTTAATTAAATTTTAAAATTTAAATTAAAAAAAAATACATAATTTAAAATTTCGAAATTAATTACATGAATAGTTAGGACTCTTTCACATCATCTGACAAAATATCATGTTGGGATGAGAAGGGGTTCATTGATAAAAAAATTCAAAACTAAAGCTTGTTTTTCATAAATAATTGTTTTTACTAATAAACTTGATCAACTAATTTTAAAAATGACCCAGATGGTTTCCTAATTAATTTAGAAATGGTGTTAAGTGCTAGTTTACAGCAGTTTATGAGACAATTTTAATAAAATATAACACACTCAGATTATAGAAGATTTTATTTAAATTAAAATTGAATTAAAATTTTTTTTTTTTAAATGCATACTTAAAATTTTAAAATTATTTTCATGAATAGTTGGTATTTTTTGAAACAATATATGGGTAAAATATCTTTCTGGTATAAGAATTGGTTCATTGCTAAAAAAAATCAAAACTGAAGATTGTTTTTTATTAATAAATGTTTTCACTATTAACCTTGATGAAGCAATTTTCAAAAGGACGTAAGAGGTTTCCTAATTCAGTGATAAACCTGTGGTAGGTTTCATTTTTCAACAATTTGTAAGACCTTTCTAATGACATGTAACAAATTTAGAATATAAAAGATTTAAATTAAATTACAAATAAAAAAGAAACAGTAGAGCTTGTTTATCCTTATTGTTAGTTAATAATTCAGCTTAGGAATAACACAAGAATACTAATATTAACACTACCTTTATAATAAATCTGAATGATAACCTGAAGAAATGTTCATTTGTAGTTTAAAAAAGCCACATTTGTTTGGAAGACATCACTTTGAAGTAGAACATAACTTCTTCCAGTGGGAGTCACAGGATTAACTTTTGCTATAATGTCCACTACTGACACCCACAAAACATCAGCGTTTCTTGGATACGAGAATGAGGCAGCTGGCCCAAATGGGTGAAGAAAAGTTATCTTTACTTCATCTAGTTCATTTTTCTCCAAAACGTACCCGAGCCACCAGTTTCCTGCATACACCGAGACAGATTTTAATGTAAAAGCAGAGTGGCACTTTTAAGCCACATCGCATGGTAAAGGACCTTGCGACAAAGTTGGAGGCTCAGTAAAGAGACGGAGATTGGAGAAAAATGAACTTGATGAGGTAAAGATAACTTTTCTTCACCCATTTGGGCCAGCTGCATCATTCTCGTATCCAAGAAACGCTGATGTTTTGTGGGTGTCAGTAGTGGACATTCTAGCAAAAGTTAATCCTGTGACTCCCACTGAAGAAGTTATGTTCTACTTCAAAGTGATATCTTCCAAACAAATGTGGCTTTTTTAAACTACAAATGAACATTTCTTCAGGTTATCATTCAGATTTATTATAAAGGTAGTGTTAATATTAGTATTCTTGTATTATTCCTAAGCTGAATTATTAACTAACAATAATGATAAACAAGCTCCACTGTTTCTTTTTTATTTGTAATTTAATTTAAATCTTTTATATTCTAAATTTGTTACATGTCATTAGAAAGGTCTTACAAATTGTTGAAAAATGAAACCTACCACAGGTTTATCACTGAATTAGGAAACCTCTTACGTCCTTTTGAAAATTGCTTCATCAAGGTTAATAGTGAAAACATTTATTAATAAAAAACAATCTTCAGTTTTGATTTTTTTTAGCAATGAACCAATTCTTATACCAGAAAGATATTTTACCCATATATTGTTTCAAAAAATACCAACTATTGATGAAAATAATTTTAAAATTTTAAGTATGCATTTAAAAAAAAAAAAATTAATTCAATTTTAATTTAAATAAAATCTTCTATAATCTGAGTGTGTTATATTTTATTAAAATTGTCTTATAAATTGCTGTAAACTAGCACTTAACACCATTTCTAAATTAATTAGGAAACCATCTAGGTCATTTTCAAAATTAGTTGATCAAGTTTATTAGTAAAAACAATTATTTATGAAAAACAAGCTTTAGCTTTGAATTTTTTTATCAATGAACCCATTCTCATCCCAACATGATATTTTGTCAGATGATGTGAAAGAGTCCTAACTATTCATGTAATTAATTTCGAAATTTTAAATTATGTATTTTTTTAAAAAATTTAAATTTTAAAATTTAATTAAATTTTAATTTAAATAAAATCTTCTATATCCTAAGTGTGTTACATATCATTAAAAAGTTTATACAAATCTCTGTCAGATGACACCTACCCCAGGTCTCTAGCTTAATTAGGAAAGCTTCTAGGTCAATTTGAAAATTGGTCGGATGCGGTTTTTTGACCAATTTTTTGAACTTTTAAAGTGCCATATTTTTTAAAAGGATCAATATTTGTGAATAAAAATTTTCATTTCACAAATAACTATATAAACACTACTGTTGTTCCAAATTTCAAAAAAATCTGAGACGGTGATGTTTAATGAGTGTGTTGATTTGACGTGGAATGACTCAAACTTTGAATTTGACAATAAATTGTAATCTATAAACAAAATCAGGAAGCAGCAAGAAATTCAGCATTTTAGGAAAATAGAAATCGGGTTGCTAGAATTGGCAACTTATCACCTACTAATTACAATGTTGCTAAACTGCATTTCAATCAAAAAGATAACTTGTCTTCCTGATAGATTTGGACACCTAAAGCAAACAATAAATAAGACATACATTGTTTGTTGGACCTCACTTTTCACCTCCTCAATGCATTTTTGGATTTTGAGTTCTAGTTTCAGTTTTAAATCGGGGTCCAGTTTATATGTTTCAGTATCTTCAATGTCTGGTGAATTTGTAATTGTTCTGAGTGTTGTCACATGAGCGACCAACGAATTAAGAGGTCCTTTATCAGATCTCAGTCTTTTAATAGTTGAAAGATATTCCTCTACAATAGCAGAAATTTCTTTGCAGCTTTCAGTGATGCACTGTTCTATTTTTAGCTTGCTCATTATTTATTTTATATTACATAGCAGAAAAGTTAGAAACTATTCAACAAAAAAACTTTTCAATTTCTTTTCCTTTTCAAAAACCGAATTCCAATTTTAAAAGAGCCGAAGCGGAGCACCAGTAAAAATTGTAAAGTCGGGTGTCAATCTCTGTTGTTCTACTGGGTGAAAAAGGTTCCACAAAACGAAACAGTTTTAGGGATGGGGAAAGGGTGGATTAGGGATGGAAAAACTGAAAAGGTTTAATCGACTAACCGGTTTTTAGCTACAGTTACACTAGAAAACACTGGAGGATGGAAACCAGTTAAACCGAAAACCGGTTTATTTACAAAACCAAACATCCCTTAAACACGGCTGTGAATTTATAACCTTTTTAAGGGATATTTGATTTTGAAAAAATGATGTTGGCAAAGGTAACTATCAGCAACTGCGCTTGCGCGAGCATGCGCATTAGATAATTTTCTTGCAAAAGATTAAACTGCGCGTGCTTGGTCATGCGCAGTTGTCATTGCGACCGCCTAAAGGACAAGAGCATAGCAGTACGGCTTTGTTGAACAGCGCCTTCTCGCAGGGGTATGTTTTCGAACACATATTGAGTGCGTTTGTACCCCCATAGCCTTTACTGAACGAGCGTAGTAATTTAATAAAAAACCCAAGTTTAAAAATTTTACTTAAAAACTGATATATTACATCCTAAAAATATTTTTATGATTCAGAACCAAAATCCAGTAAGCGTTACTTTTGTTCAATTTTGAATATTTTGGTTGAAATATTTAAGCTATAGAAAAGGCCTCAAAACTTATTTGCAATCCAAAATCGGAACCAGATCGTAGGTTCGGTTTATGATCAGTGGTTTTCTTTTCTGTTGACATTTTTATGCGATTATCTATCTGGTTATTTTGCAAGTGAATATTAATATGACTAGTTTTAAAGTAGTACCTCCGGGATTAAAATCCATTCAACCTTATTTAAAAATTGCAGAAGAACATGAAAAGAGAGATCCTTCGATTACGTATTGGTGTAAGAATAATTTTGTTAATGAACTTCGCAACTCTTCACTGAAAACCTCCCCAAAATATTGTTGATTTGTCTGAGTTTGATTTGATTAGTATATTATATATTCGTCTTTTAGGTCGTTTGTATGCTGTGCAGACTGGTTTGAAACTTAATGACAAGTCCCCAGGAAATTCTGCATTTTTCCTCAGTCTCATGGATTGGCTGGAAAGTGTAAGTAAAATTAAAAACTTAATATATGCCTAATTAATTAGATGCACTCTATATTAGCTTGTATTAATAGTCCTCAAGACTCTCTGCAAGTCAGGTTTATTGAACTGGCAAACACTTCCTTTCACAGCCCAAGGCACATTGATATGGTTATTGTGGTTCTAACATTATAGTCCGCTGCCAGTAGCTTGTGTAATGGTAGTGCGACGATAATAGACAAGTTGCATGAAACACGAAATGCAGAATATATATTTTTTCCTGGGAGATTAGAATCTGCAGATCCGAATATAAGCTTGAATATCACAAAAATGTTTAATTTCACCAAAATTAGTTTAAAATGTGCCGAAAATTTAGTCAGTGAAAAAGCATTTACGTCAATGTTATGCTCGTGGCGGTTTTTGATCTTCTGCAATCGTAATGTTTGAATACACTTTATAAACTGTAAACTTATGATTATGCGAAACCTCATTGAAGAAGAAAAAAATATTATTTTAACAAGTTAATATTAAGGAAATTAACAGTCTGTTCAGGTTTGGTTGTTTAGTTAAAATACCTACTTGAGCGCGTATGGGCTATTGCAGAACTATGACTATTAATCTGATCGGAATAGTACGGGTGATATCATCGAACGTTTGAATAAATTAACTGAATGAACATAACACTTTTCTGTAAAATACAGACTTTTTAAAGAGTTTGATAAGGATGATAGCAAGTTTAATTGCTACAAAAGCGATACAGTGAAATGTGTTATGAAATAACACACCAAGAACAAGAAGCCAAAGGTGACGTCATTTGTTATGCCGGTATAACGGAAGTGACGTATCACCAGTTTTAAAAAGGAAATTAAAAATAAATACATCTTAAAAACCAGAAATACTTAAGTTTTAGCGGTTTTTAAATGTGCTTAATGGAATAAAAATGTTTATGGAAAACGCTGTAATTGTCCATTCAAACTAACCCTAATTATTTTGCATCAGAGCATTTCCTTTCTTTCCTATACTTATCAAAATCCCCCCCCCCCCTCTCCCTCTACACCCTTTATCAGGATATCATGTTTCACAGCTTCGAGTCGTCGCGTGGACTGTTGGTTTGTGTTGTGTATATTACTGAATAAGGCGAGCTTCAGACAAACTATTTTGCACCAATAATTTCCTTTTTTTCTTCGTGAATACTCTCATTTATTTTTGAAGGTTGATTTATAACCCTTTTTTTTATTTTGTTAACTTTTTATCTCAAATTCCAGATCAAAAAGACAAGGCATGACGACGAGGCGATCACCAATGAGGTCGTAGCCCAAGCCCACATCGAGAACTACGCTCTGAAGCTTTTTTTATGGGCTGATGGGGAAGACAGGGCTGGTAACTTCAACAAGTAAAAACAGCTTTTTAATCTATACAAAAAAATTAAACGGCCTGTTAGTGGGCCAAGAGGCCTGCCGTGCCCATTTCAGTTAACTGACCAAGTGAGTAAAGGTGACTTTCTCATAAAAAGAAACAATCTTTCGAATGACAAACTGTCATATGAATACGTAGTGAATGAAGAATGTAAAAACTAATTGCCTTTGCCTTGGCGTCAACTGTGGTCTAGTAGACTTGGGCTGAGATTGGATTTAACATCGTTTGTGCTGGTCTTACAGAATTCTAGTTTGTGTTTGTCCTAAATAAAAATAGTTTCTGCCCTAAAGAGTCAGTTCTCATCAAACACCAAAATAGTACAAAGAGCTCTGGGGTACTAGACATATGTCCCTGTTAGGTGGTCAACCTCACGTGGAACCCCCAATGCTTAGTTACCAACTATGCTTGGTCCTCATTTTATCGACCCACTTAAGAGATGAAAGGATAATTGAACCTCGCCCAATTCAGGACACAATCCCCGGAAATGTGGCATGGCAATACCACTAAGCCACTATTAAATTTCTACTACAGTTTAATAAAATGAGAAACAAGCGTGCTTGGGAAATAAAAGTAACTTTTTTAAAGCATAAATTGTACATTGTGTTAGCATTAAAAAACATTATGTTATTTTTAAATATTTCAGTTAATGTGAACTATTTTACTGCTCATTTCCAGTTTAAGGTAAAATTGAGAGTTATAACAATATTTCTCCATAAAAATCAAGAAACTATTTTGATTGATAAATTATTTTTATTGAAAAACTGACAATTTATCTAATGTTGCTGCTCATTGTTTACTAGGAACGTGGTAAAGGCCTTCTACACAGCTGGCTTTATTTACGATTTGGTCAACACCTTTGGCGATGCCAGTGAGGAAGTAAGTATGTTCTTGATATTATATAAATTAGGAGTAAATATGAAATGATCTTGTATTAATAGTACAGTAAAATATCTCTTCTCAAATGAAGTGTAACTGAAAAAAATGTTTTATAGTGTACTAGCTTTATAAACCCGGTGTTGCACGTGTGTTCCCTTAATAACGTGATTGTTTTTTTTAAGTAAACATTTATTTCGTACCAATTGATCCCTTCTCCACTGGTCAGCACTCCATCGGTATACTATAATTTCCTCCCATTCTAATATCAGCATTAATTTTAAAAAATAGAAGTCCGGTTGTATCCAGGACCTTCTGGAAGTTAGAGGGCTTTCCCGTAGGCCGTGTTAAAATTGTCAAAATAGCTATGATATAATGTCCAGTTTCTATTTGCCCTCTTACACCCGAAAACGCCCAAAATGTGATGACCATTAAACTCTATATTCGACCACTCGACAGGGCTGGGCAGCCCCTTCGGTAAAGGCATTCGCCTTGCATGCGATAGGTCCCATATTATCCAGATGTTTAAAAATCGCTTCTTAAATGACGCCTACGATATAAAAGAATATTTTTCTAAAATTTGGTAGCTCTACCTCCAGTTGTTTGGGCTGGACGTCGATACGTGAATGAATGAATGAATAGATCAGTGAGTGAGTCGGTCAGGACTTTGTTTTTTTATATATATAGATTCAGTTCTCAAACAAAAATTCAGAATAAAAGTTTATGCTAAAAATGGGAAACTTATCAAAATTTGGAACCTATCAATTTTGTTTTAATTACAATCGATTGTTATTAACAAAATTTAATTGATGTGGATCGCTGAATGAAATGTGAAAAAAATTATTTGAACTGCTACATTTTAATTTTCAAATAAATATTTTCAAAATATAACACTTTGTTTCAGTAGCTTTCAAGGTTGTTTAATTTTTTTTAATATATTTTTGACTCATCATCAAATGAAGATTGTATCAAAAAATATATTTTTTAATGCTTTTTTTCAAATAAATTTAGCAATCGATTTGAAATATTAGGTGAATTTGCAGTAGTGACCAGGAATTAAGAACCCATTTGCCAAGTTCTATTTTAATTTAGGGATTATTTGTTAGTGAAATGTTAAAATCTTGTGTGAAAGGGGTTCTTAGTGGCTTTCAATTTCCCTATTTAAAATTAAACACTAGGGATGCACCGAATATTCGGTTACTATTCGGTATTCGGCCACTTTAGCCGAATATTCGGTTGGGGCGAATAGCTTTACTATTCGGCCGAATAGTGAAATTTAAATTTTTCAAAATTCTTCATGTTAATTCATCTTCTAAAATGTCGAAAAAATCCCTAAACAGGACTTGTTTTCTTTTTTGATAGACTCAAATTCTTAAGTTTTTGTTATTTATAACGTTAAATCAAGCTTTACTCAAGTTGTATTAAACAGACATGTCTCTTTAGGGGAACAGTTACTGCGAGTGGGCTTTAAAAAACAATGACCATATGTATCACAATTGTAAGCTATGGTTTTATTATTTTTGTTTTTCCAATTTCCATTCTACCTCGGATCCACCTACGTTTGTTTGTTTTTATACTTCTATTTTCGTTTTCGTGTTGTGATTTTACCAAGTTACACTTTCTAAAAGGCTTGCTTTAATAACAAACGAGTACCACTTTATTGTGTGTTGGTTTAATTAAAAATTTAATAGCTATATTGTATTAAAATTATTGTGTGATTGTGTACTTATATGTTTGTGTTGAATTGAAATTGATGAATAATAAATACAACTTACTTAGATCTGACAAAAAATAAAAATTGTTTTAGGTAGGCCGAATATTCGGTATTCGGCCAAATTTGGTATTCGGTGCATCCCTATTAAACACTAGTTTTCACTCAATAAAATTAACCTTAATTATATTGATTTATTGAGTTTTAATAATTAAAAGTCGTGTTGCGTTACACACCCCTCGTGTTTCTTGACTATTTTGAACTAGCTTTGTAGAATTTTTTCATTCTAATTTAAATTTATTACTCTCACTCACACTGCAGTTGTTCTTTCAGGTGATGCACCACAAAAAGTACGCCAAGTGGAAATCGACTTATATCCACAACTGCCTGAAGAACGGCATTACCCCTGTTGCAGGACCAATGGCTATGGAAGGAGGAGGTAAATGTTCTGAAGATTCTTTTGATAATAATTTACAAAATTTAGTAAATAACATGCAACCCTATAAGCTCCTGATGATGAGGATCTTGTACATACACTGCTCGAAACAATTAGGGGAGCACTTTCCGTATTTTTGTTAATCCTTTCAGTTCCAACTTTTTATTTTTTATTTTAAAAATCTAAAATTTGTGAAATAGATTCATTATGCATTTAGAATGAAATGGCAAAAACAGGTGGAAAATATCTTAATTTTTTAACTAAAATTTAAAGGGGGGGGGGGGGGGAATTGGAATCATAACTTTTGAATAAATTACAGTAGAACCTTGATATTTTGAAGTCGAAGGGACACCGAAAAAAATTCGAGATAGCGATTTTTCGAGATAACAAGGTCATAACCAAAACTTTGAAATTTCTGTAAAAAATATTATACTATGTAGTAATAAAAATTAATCATGTCGCAGGAAGTTAAGTACGTACGTATAAATTTGTAATATAATTGACAATAAGTTTCGGCAATGATAATTTTTATTTTTAAGAATACTAGTACTACTATGAACATTTAAAAATAATTACCTAATGTATTGAGTTTAACAGAACTTTTTGACATCTCTTTTGAAATTGTTCTTCAACCAATTTTTCGATTCGAAAAATAGCGGCAAAGTCGTCGTTTTCCACATTTTCCGAGCATTCCATGAAGCGTTGTAAACTGTTGACAGCATCTCTAGCTTGAGACGCAGTAACAGTAGGTGATGGTTCCGGAGCATCCACTTATTCCTCATCATTAGATGGTGGGGAAGAAATCGACTGAGAAATGATTTCTTCGTCCGTCCACAGCCCACAAACTTTAATGTCGGCATCCACTACAACGAAATCTTCAAAAGTTATTTCGGAAATATTGAGGGATTTTGTAATTTCCCCCCATTTTTCACGCGTCATTTTCGGGTTCAGCGCTCATCTCCTGTTCCTCGTCCGATTCAATTTTTTCTTCTTTCACGGCTTTCTGAAAGCAGTTTGCAATAGTCTTTTGCGTCACATGCCTCCAAGCTCCATCAGCCCTTCTCATGCAATCAAGAATATTGACTGGCTTAATTTCCTCTTTCTTATCAATGGAATCTACGATCTTCTTCACTAAATCCCTCCTGTATCCAACTTTGAAACTTCGAATTATGCCTTGATCCAAAGGTTGCAGCCTTGAAGTGGTGTTTACTGGGAGGAAAACAACTTTCACCGCTTTCATTTTTGGGATAATGCTGTGAGCCTTGCAATTGTCGATGAAAAGAATGATTTTCTTCTTCTTTTTGCACATGTCCCTGTCAATTTGCTTCAGCCAGTCTGCAAAAAATTCGCTTGTCATCCAAGCCTTTTTATTTGCTTTATAATGAAGAGGAAAGGTCTTGATTCCTTTGAAGCACCTTGGGCTTTTGGACTTCCCAATCATCAAAAGAGTAAGTTTATCGGTCCCACTCATGTTGGCAGCCAGCAGTAATGTCACTCGATCCTTACTTTGTTTTCCTCCGTGACACGAATCTCCTTTGAAAACTGCAGTTTTGTCAGGCAGAGCTTTAAAGAAAAGCCCCGTCTCATCAGCGTTGTAGATGTTGTCCGGGGAATAGTCTTTCAAAAGATCACTAAGATTTTTTATCCATTCTGAACAAAGTTCATCGTTCACTGATTGGCTCTCGCCACACAATTTTCTAAAAATGATGTTGTGACGTTTTTTAAAGTTCTCCAACCATCCATTGCTGCTTTTGAAATCCTTATGTCCCAGTTTTTCTGCAAACTGCTCAGCCTTTTCTTTTAAAACATTGCCTCCAAGAGGGACATTACGATCTCTGCACTGTTTAAACCATTTTATGAGGCATTCTTCTAAATCAGGATATCGGGCCATTCAAATCTTCTTCACAGATCCTTTTTCCTGCTTCAAAACAGTCTCAATTTTTTCTCAATATTGTCGATAAAGTTGAAGCTGGAATATTAAAATCCTTTGCGATTTGTCCTTTTTTCCCACTTTTATCAACAGCCTCTAAAATCTCTACCTGTTTTTCAATTGTCAACACGTTCAACTTTCTCTTAACGCTCTTAGAACTCTCCATTTTTTAACGATTCAATGCCTCGTGCCACGCAGCGATGGAGGGAGTAGACGAATTTGCGAAATGTGGATCCTTCAATAACCGGTGGTTCCTCAATTTAAAACTTTGCTGACTACGTATGTGCGCTCTGCGGACACGTTCTATCCTTCACTGAGCAAACCGATAACATACATTTCAAATGGCTAGCGTGCACCTGCATCCTCCCCAAAATGACACTTGTACGACAAGGAACCTGTCCCTTTGTTTGCCGTTAAAGTGACCACTTGGGACTTCTCAGAATCGTTCCTGACCCCTCTAAAAGATAATGAAGAGCGTGAGATTCTTGGAAACGCACTCCGTTTTTATTCTTCACGTCTGAACGGCGATTTTTCTAGGAAAAAACATCTTGTTTACTTCGAAAAATATTCGACATACCAAGGTTTTGAGTGAAAAGTCTTCGACATAAGAATTGAAGTTAACGTTAGATGAACATGTGATATCAAGGGGGAAAATAAATTTTCGACATATCAAGGTTTTCGAGATATCGAAGTTCGAGATATCGAGGGACTACTGTATGACAATAATTTTTTCAAAACTTTTTTTGTTTAATAAAGTTGAAATCAATTTTTAAACATCTAAGAATGCAAGTGTGAAGAATTTAGGGTCAATTTATTTAATAAAATTTTTTGGGGGTTAATTTCATTTTACCATGTTTTTCATATTTTCATCTCATTAAAACAAACATTATTTAATTCTTCAAAAGACATGATTTTTCCATCTAACGAAGAATAAGTGCGAGCTCAACTTAGTGAGAAAAAATCGCAAGCTGATGATTCCAAATGGAATCATTGGGGGTGAAAGGGTTTAAACCATGCATTCCCCTGATTCTTTTGAGCAGTGTATATTTTATGCAATGTATCAGTCATTTAATTTGCAATGTGGAGGTTATGTGTATTTTAAATTGAGTAACAATTAAAATTGGTGGCAAATATTTTTTTACGGTAATCGAAAATTAAATTAAGTAATTAAAATTAACTACTTTTGTACTGTAAATAGTCCACTAATCAAAGTTATCAGCAAATAGATTTTTGCAAAATTATTCAGAAACGGACGTATAGGAGTTTAAACTTTCAAAAGATCTTTATCAACAGTTACAACTTGTTAAAATATTAAGAAATACACTGTTACGCAAAACCTTACTCATTTATACTTTTATATTTTGTGTGAGCCGCGGTAGCTCAGTCGTGTGAAGCGTCGTGCTCGCATCGGAAGGGTTGTGGGTTCTGTCCTCGGCGGTGCTCGCAATTCTGATGGTTGCTGGGTCGGCGCTTGTATTCGACTAAAGACCGCCGTGTTGCTAATGGTGGCTGGGGCACGTTAAATTTGTCGTGGTCACAAAGTCCTCCATGTTCCCATACCAAATTAATACCTCTGGGGGTACCAGATCAGGGGGTTATCGGCCTTTGATCTGGATCAAAATTCCGATATGTGAGTGAGAATGGATATGTGAAAAGGACCTTCCTGTAAAACGGATGTGTCATGCTGACGAGCATAAGTCGGACTTCCTCCCTTGTGGCGCTCAATAAAAACGGAAGCCGCCCCACTTCGCCTTAAAATCGGGTAGTTCTCTACTCCGGGCTCGGTTACCGAGTGGCATTAGAAACAACAACAACAACATATTTTGTGTTAGCGCGGTTTTAGAAAAAACATCAAAAGTGCTAGTCACCCATGTACTTAACAACATTACTATACTACTTTTTTTAGCAAAAACTTATACTTATTTACTACTTTTCCATGTGGCATGAAACATATTAAAAAATCTGCAAAACTGGTTGCATCTCCATTTCGTCAAAAAAAAAAAAGTTTTTACATACATAAAAATACATAGCGCTACAGAAATAATTATAAAATTTTTGTGTTACTCCTACACATCTCAACTTTTTTTTATCCTCACGTTGTCAGAGTTGTACAGTTGTCACAATGTTGACCTGTCATCAAGAAGGTTACAGGTCCTAAACATTCATGATGATGAAGAAAAAAGACACAGGGTTCCCTGTCTAAACTGGGCCAAACACTTGAAATCAGTGGAGCCCTATGTACAGTCCCTGGACAAATTATTAGACGCACTGCAAGATTTCATGTAAAATATTAATTACCAGGTGATATTGTACCGTTTAATTATTTTAAATTGATTTGTTTATTATTTTTATATTATCCAATCGATTACCGATTTATTTGACATAAATAAAACAGCATTCATTTGGAAAAGCATAAGTTGATTAAGTTTTAAAGAAAAGTGAAATGAATGTTGACTTATGACTTTCTTGGTGGGGGGGCAAGTTCGCCGAGCACTGCGACCTCAGGTCTATTGTACTCAACCCCAGAAATGACACAGGCACAAGAGACACACAAAGAAAGAGACGACACATAGACTAATAACATTTATTGACAAATACATACAAACATCCATGCCTTACCGGGATTCGAACCCGAACCCAGAAGCTCCAAAGGCTAGCTCCCTAACCGTTGCGGCACCGGGTCGGCTGAAATGAATGTTAGTAAAAGTCAATATTGAGTTGAGCCACCTTTAGCCGCTATCAAAGCTTTAATTCTGCGCGGCATGCTATCAATGCAAGACTGTACTGTCTCCTGCATTTGAGGATGATGATTCCACACATAAATAATCTTTTCTAGGAGCTGATACAGGTTTGTACTTGTTTACGTTCATGTATCACTTTGTCAACACAGTGTTGCCATACGTTAAAAATAAATACAAATATGTAGTCTACAACAATTCTTTTAAATAAAAATCAATAATATTGTAGTTTAAATATACCATTTTTGCATAAAACTCTTAAGAAACATAAAATTATTTAAAAAAATACAGTGTGTCTAATAATTTGTCCAGGGATTGTACTGATGACGTTAGCATATAAGATGTCAGTCGAAAATACAGTGTATGCCACATTTGTAAAAATGTGTTATTACTCTGTGGCATAATAGTAAAAAAGTAATGATTTAACAATCATTTTAAATGTTGCAATTTAGTACTCCTCATGAGACACATTTAAAACTTTATTAGGATCCTTTATTATGTTTTTGCAGGGTTGTGATTGACCAAAAATCAAACAAGTAGGTTTGTAACAGAATCTGTCACTTAACCCGCTTCCACACAACAGTTGTGTTTAACTGGTAAAAAGACGCCAAACACAGCAGTAATTCTATATTAAACATTTGCATGCTAAATTGGGCTAGTTTCATTTAAATTTTATTTCAAAAATTCAATAATTATTACTTATCATTTTCAAAAATTAATCTATATTTTAAAGAATAAATATGGAATATTCCACGCTTTTAAATAGAATGAAAATATTTCATATCAACATACGAAGAATCTCGTAGTGAAATATATTTGACGTCATTCCAAACGGATCAATGCCGCAAAGTAAATTTATTTTAATTTATTGTCTAAAAGAATTAGTTTCTCGAGCGATTGTTGCGAATGGCAATGGTGATTTAATTCTAATAAAAATGGCTTCCTGTGCTTTTTAAATGAGCATTCAATTGTGCAGTTTTTTACACAATTGACAAAAAAATTAGGAATAATTATGTTCAAATGTGGAGTTTGTACTTAAAAAGCCGGGATTTAGTCGGACATCTGAATAATAATAAAGAAAAGTAGGTTTGTAACAGAATCTGTCACTTAACCCGCTTCCACACAACAGTTGTGTTCAACCGGTAAAAAGACGACAAACACAGCATTAATATTCTATATTAAACATTTACATTCTAAATTTGGCTAGTCATTTATTTTATTTAGAAAATTCAATAATTATTACTTATCGTTTGCAAAAATTAATTTATATTTCAAAGAATAAATATGTAATATTCCTCTCTTTTAAATAGAACCAAAACATTTCATAACATACTAACAAAGAATCTTATAGTGAAATATATTTGACATCATTTCAAACTGATCGATGTCGCAAAAATAAAATTATTTTAATTTATTGTCTAAAAGAATTAAAGTTTCTCGAGCGATTGTTGCGAATGGCAATGGTGATTTAATTCTAATAAAAATGGCTTCGTATGCTTTTTAAATGACCTATAAATTTTGCAGTTTTTTACATAATAGAAGTACTTCAAATTTGAATTCTTTTCTGAAATGTTCAATGTGTTCTAATTTTGATGCGCTGAATTTTTTGACGTATCACACTTGAAGAGCTGAGTGGAAGAACGTGCTAAGTGACATTTTTGAAAAAATTGAGATTTTTGTGTTAATGATTATGTTATTACCTCCTTTAAACATAACAGCTTTCAATTTTTTAGAAAACATTTGATTTCGTAGATTTTTCGTGAACGAAGTTGGTAGGTGCACGCGTTTTCGTCACTTTTTCAATGGAAGAACGTGCTAAAGACCCTTGGCACTTTCTTCCTCCGAAATCGTCCCGATTCGGACGATCGTTCAGTGGAAAAACGTGCTAAGTGACACAGTTGAAGAAAATTGTCAGACTTTCGCTTTATTTATGTTGCATTAATCGCAAAGCACTTGTTTTTTTTTGTAGTTTTAATCAAAAAGAATTAAAAAATATCATTAATTTTTCCAAATTAGCTTTAATTATTAAATATAACCAATGAATTATAATTCATATAGCGTATAACCGGGCTTTGAGTGCATTTAGGAAAATAAGAGAAAATGCACTTTTATTTTAGAATTCTATCGGAGCTAAAGGTTTTAACATTTTATAAAATATCGTTTGCTTTTAAAGTCTTGTGTTTTTTATTCTAATAAACATAGACTATTTAGCAGTGAACAGATGGTATCATTAAAAGAAAGTTGCACCTGCCCTTTGGAGATCGCATGTTCACGTTAAAACAACATTACACCCCGAACCATCTGGTTTGTTTAAAAAAATGAATTAGGGGTGCAAAAATCTTTTAAAGCAATTTTACGTTTGATCTCTAAAGCTGACGATAGCATTTTGTGCAATGTCCTATACTCCCAAAATTATTAAAATGAAATTAAGAAATAAGCGGAAAGCTGAATTTTGGCTTGCAAGTGCGAATAGCAGCTTATACGGCAAGTACAAATTTAATCAAGATATTGCTTTGTTATGAAAAACTAATATATTTGTTATAATAATTCATATAACGTTTTATACTCTATCTCTTTATATTTATAAATTCTTAATATTTATTAAAATATAGATGACTTTAAAAAAGTGCTTTACATCACGATTGTAAAAATAAATTGTTTAAACGATCATGCTAAGCTTTTGTATATAGAAATGCTGTAAATTAAAGAAGCTTTCTTAAAATTGATTAAATCCTTAATTGAAAAGGGGAAAGAAAAACAACTATACCTAATAACCTAACCTTAGGATTTATATTTTGCCAGACATCTTATTTTTACTTTTTTTTTTAATATGAATGTTTGTTTTTACATTCAATTATTTCTATCCAAAAACAATATAAAAATTTATTTTTCGAAAACTTACATCTTACATTATTATCTTTTTTATAAATCTTTTAAATTTAATATTTATTTTATTCACTTGCATTTGTGTTTCTTTTACTATCTTTTTGTATACTTTTTACTAAGTTGAGATTTGTCTTATTATTCTTTAAAGTAATTAGTTTATAATTTCAGTGATAATGGTATTTTTAAAAAATATTTTTAATTAAAAACTTACTAATCTAACAATTAAGCAAGAAGTTCTAAAATAACTAATATAACCTACTTTCTTTTAACTTAAATACTCAAAGAAATCCTTATAGTAGGGACAGACGGACGAACAAAAAGTATATAAGATAGGTGTCTGATATCATACATTAAAAAAATTAGGGTTGCGTAACACTACACGACTTTCAATTACCGATTAATATATCAATATGTTCGTTTAAAAGTTATTATATACCTTATAAAGTATTTTCAATTACTTTCAAACCTAAAAAGTTCTATGGCAGCTACTCTTTGCACATGCACAATATTGTTGAAATCTTTATTTTGTCGTCCGACTAGTACTAGGAGCAAGTGTATCAAATTTTAAGTCTGTATCTATTTTCGTTTTTCAGCACTACTTTTAAAACCCAAAAAGTTTATAGCAGCTGCTAATTGCGCATGCGTAATTTTCTCGAAAATATTATTATGACTTCCAACAGGTACTAGGAACCCGTGTACTAAATTTGAAGTCTGTAGCCCTTTTATTTCGAACTGTAAAGTAGTTTCAGACAAACAGACGAATCAATGAAAAAAAACCTGTTTACAGCACCCTCCAAAACGTGTAGAGAGCACAAAATCTTCATTTTGGATGACCTCCATCGCAATAGTTTCATTTCCTTATATGTATTTCATATTAGATAATTGAAGGTAATAACTTTAAAAATTGGACGGGTAGAAAGGAAGTTGGGGGGGGGGGGGTAGACGGACGGACAGAAAAACAGACGTACAGGCAGGTGGCCGAACACTATACATTGTAGTCTTCTAATTTTTTAATTTCGAACCAAAACCGAATTTTTAAAATGAGACAGTTTAGATCGGAAATTGAAAGGGATATGGACGGACGGACAAAATGATGGACGTACAGGCAAACAAATAAAAAGTATAAAAAAAATCTGAAGTCCTATCTTCCAAACAAAAAAAGAATTTTGAAAATCGGAATGTTAGTACAGAAATTATGAAACTCGTATGGATCAAATATACCTAAAAAATGTCACTTAGCACGTTCTTCCACTAAACGACTGAAAAAATCTGAAGCACTTCGGAGGAAGAACGTGCCAAGTGCAGGAGACGTCAAGCGCGTTTTGTAAATGACGTGTTATTACGTAAAGTACGGCTAAGCCAAAAGCCAACAAGCATTTTGAAGAACCAAACTAAATTATCATGAAGAAAAAACTATGATTTTGTGAAGTAGAGAAAAGTTGCAAAAACTAAAAACTTTGAAGCTCATTATCTCGTTTTCACCTTTTTGTCACTTAGCACGTTCTTCCACTAAGCTCTTCACAATTGTCTGTAGCATTTGTAGTTTAGGCTATGAAAGTGGGTGACGGACAGACAGACGGACTGAACGATTATAATACCTTCCACTTTTTACATTATAAAACATAGTGTGGAAGCTAAAAAGAGGAAGTTCATAAGTTACCACTACCCTGTAAAAGGAAAACCCTGGAAATTCTATAAACGGAAAACTCTAGCGATCCTTTATGCTATAAACACTGGATATCTCATAAATTGAAATCTCTAACGACCATATGGAAGGGAAACTAGGCATTTCTACAATCATTAATGCAGGGCCGGAATTAAAGATTTGTTGTTTGTAGGATACGATTGATTTGCCACCCCTGTCACAATATTCTTCCCCTTCGGGAAAAGGTAGCTGGTTAGCTGCAAAATAGGGTGGTATGTGCTGTTTAAAATAGATACACATATTAGAATCGCCTATGTACCTAAACACACTAAATCGAAAGCGAAATAGGTGAATTTTTTAAACTGTTCTACTATTTTTCTTTCAACTTCGAAATCTGGGATGCAATTGCCCTAGAAGTGACCATGTTTGCTACGAAATATTAGTACTATATATACGTTTACAGTTTATGCATTAATGTAAACATTTGTTTCTTTCTTAAACATATTCGTATCTTTAAAAAAAAAATATGCCGAATGCCCTTTTAATTGGCCGAAAAATTTGCCACCCCAAAAAATTCGCCTCTCTAGGCTACAGCCTACTTAGCCTATTTAGAAATCCGGCCCTGATTAATGTCTGGTTACCGTTTAATCAGGAAACTCCTGCATTCTCTCCGTAATACTCTGCTAAAAGTTGGTTCTTATATTTGTGCAATTTACCAGTCTGGAAACTGAAGTTTCTTTTGAGAAATAGTTATGGGGGGGTAGGGGAAAGCTGAGAAATTTCTTTAAAAAAAAACCCAGAAAACTATGGTCAAAGAAGAATCACATCCTTGATTCTTGCAACAAAATGATATTCAATGTCTTAAAAAACGAAACCATACTCCTTTTCTTATTATATCATTTTCCCACTTTCCAGAGGGAGAAGACGACGACACAGAACTAGGCGGACCCCCTACCGACTACAGCACCCCTGCTCCCTCCAACCAGACCCCCTACCCACCGGGGGGTGTATTCCAGATGCCCGGTTTCCAGCAACCGGAAGGGTTCAATCTGCCAGTACCGGGCGCTCATGCTCCACCATCTACGCCTAATGTCGCAAACCAGGCTTCGATTGCTGAACCAGAAGAACGTCAAGATACGAGGAGTAGTGGTAAGCTCTTTAAGCTGTATTACAGTACTACAGGGTGTCACAAATAAAAGTGGCCAGGCCATGGAGGTAGGAATAAGATAGAAATGCTGCCGAGTCAAAAACCAAAGCAAAAACGGGTTTGCCATGTGCAGCCATTGATCGTTTCAATATTAAACCTAAACAGACACTTGGCGAATTATTTGCCGGTATCTATGCCATCTTCATTTGTGCACTTATGTGATCAACACACTTACGCAGCTAACCCATGTGCACCTCTAGTCTAGTAACAACCAATGCAAAAACAGGTTTGCCATGTGCAGCCATTGATCGTTTCAATATTAAATTTAAACAGACACTTGGCGAATTATTTGCCAGTAACTATGCCATCTTAATTTTTTGCACTTATGTGATCAACACACAATTACGCAGCTAGTCCATGTGCAACTCTAGTCTAGTAACAACCAAACAACCAATGGAAAAACAGGTTTGCCAAGTGAAGCCATTGATCGCTTGAGTAAATTCTGAATTCTGCTTGGAGGCTTTTAGACGGCTTCAATAGTTTTTATCGGCAAGCATTTCCCTGCATTTATAGCTCCATGCCGGAGCCACTTTTATTTGAACCACCCTGTATATTGCAGGGTATTACTGTAACGTGTTAAAAAATAAAAAAATGTGTCAATTCTAATTCTTTTTTTTGTGTGTGATTATGTTTCTTTAATCTTGGATCTCTTTGAAAAACAGTATGATGGTAAAATTGCCATTTTTCTTATAACTCCTTGAAATTCCTAAAAGTATTGGAACTTGTTCATAACTTTTGCGTGGGATAAGTAGGTTGCACTACCGTGAGCAGGGCAGTATCTAGACCAGTGGTTCCCAACCTTTTCTAGACCATCGCCTCGTATTTTAGGTTGATCAACATCTATCGCCACCTTTTAATTTTCTTGTTATGTCTAATCATAATTTGAGTTAAAGTGTAACTATAAAACAGTTTTATAACACTTACTAACCGTTTATATAAAAGCAACCAAAGAAGCCTTATCCGGTCACTTTTAAATAAAATAGAAAAAACATTAAACACATATTTTTAACATATCTTTAAAGAACAAAAGTGAAATAATTAACTAAAATATTTTTACTGGTTTCTAGAAAATTTAAGAGAATTTAAGAAATCTGTCAAAATCATTGTTGTGGTTACTGCAGTGCAGCCTAGTGCAAGAAGTTTCGAAGTATTTGGCAATTAAGCGAACATTTAATTTATATTAATGTAAACTACTAAAATTAAACTTTTTCTGAACTTATAGGAATTTATGTTTAAAAAGGTGAAAACACCACTTAACTATATATTGTTGTAAAATAATAAATGTATTTTCAAATATGATCTTTTGAAAAGGTGGTAAGTTAAATACAAAAATCCAAAATATGTCAATTTTTCTATACTCTCTCTCTTTCATCCCAAACCATATTCAAATATTTCGTACAAAATCCATCCACAAATTGATAAAAAAAATTTAAGTACATATTGTTTCAAAAGCTATTCACTATTTTTAAATAGTTTTCTGTATTTACTTAATGATGTGAATTGTGATGAATCCTACCTAAAAATATTATAATTTAAATTTCATATTTAGAAATATTCAAAATGATTTTTCGGGTACCATGTCCCCTCAAACATTTATAGCAAAAGCTTTAACCCCTTCCTTATTGCTCCCGTAAAAATAAAGGGAGAGCTTTTGGGCTTGGCTTTTCCTAGATGAATGTAAACTTCCTAGAATTTTTTTAACAAAAATGTCGAACTATATACGCATGAAAAATTAAAACATGTATTAATTGTTCATGCAAAAATTTAATTATATAATTTTCAGGGTAAAAAATAGGCACTTTGATTACAGTTTCCTTGAAAATTATCCGATTATTAAAAGCTTAAGGGGGAATGAACCCGATCGACCGCAAGTCTCCAAACCAAAAGACTTCCTTGTTAATCCAATGGAAAAAATTATTTTCTTATCCACATTTCTCCGACTGTGTGGAATATTTTTACAAACGTTTTTTTTCCCTATGATAAAGGTAGCTGACGTATAGGTCTCTATAATCTCACTTTTTTAAAAGGGGTTCGAATATTGGTGTAAAATTATTTTTGAAAATCATATTCAAACCCATTTCAAAAAGTGGGATTATAGAGACTTGTATGTCAGCTACATTTACCGTTACAAAGAAAACCGTTTGTCAAAATATTCAATACAGCCAAAAAATGCAGTTTGGAAAAAATTTTTCCCCATTGGATCAACATAGGGCATTGAGCTAGAAGGGAAACTGGAGTGATGTGTCAGCGAGCCGAAAACCCACTCACACCCTTTTGAGCAAACCGGGCAGAAAAGGACTATTTTCCCTACACTTGTATGCAATGCTTGTATGAGACCCCTCTATCATGTTGACTTGGGCTCCTAAATGTATTTAACATTTTTAGTTCGAAAGAAATTACCTTTCTTTAACTTTAAATTCCAACTTTTTAAGAAATAACCATGTGTATCACTAACTAAGAACCAGCGAAGATGAACCCAATAGGCAAGTTTCTATGTTTTCTGCCCGGTTCGTTTCTGCTGCAGTGCCGTGTATTCCTCCGCGTATTGAACCGGCTCGTTTGCTGCCCTGTTCAGTGAATCGCACACCTCACTCAAGTCTTACTTCTAGCTCAATGACATAGGGGCACTTTGGTTTGAAGACCCACGGTCATTCTAGCTCATTCGCTCTTCCAAGTACTTTATTGACTGGTGTTACCCATTCCAGATGGTGTACAACTACAAGCTGAACACTACCACAAAGCCCAAAAGTATTGCAAATGGGCTGGCAGCGCACTACAGTACGAAGATACACCTACCGCCATCGAAAACTTACAGAAAGCCCTGCGATTGCTCACGACAGGCCAGGACAGCTAAAGGCCTATATCTTAACTCTATTTTACTAATTTATAAATTCAATTGCTTACAGAGATGTATATATTTTGCTTCCCTTCTATAGGGGTTATTTTATTGTGCTGAAATGCTATAAATAAAAGTTAAGTGTGATATTTTATGTGCATTAGTTTTGATACCATTTTATTTAGTTTGAATTATCGTCGCACTAGAGCTACTCGAGGGCTATTGGAGACGGGCGTCATATTTTTTAGAACCACAGTCAAGTGACGCAACCGTTAAGGGCGACATCGTACGCAGCGTTAGGACTTTGAAGGATATTTAACGTGCACTCCCTCTACACAGGGTATTATTCGTCGGACATTTTGGCTGCACAGGCCGTTTATAGGTCGGCAGTTATTTTGGCGATGCACGGACCCGAACCGGGGACCTTCCACATGCTAGGCGAATGCCTAACCGACTGGGCTCCCCAGCCCCCCATTTTATTAATTATTTTTACTTTTTCTGTGTCACCTTTTTATGAATTAGCCCATATCTTCTTTTCAAATAAAATAGCCACAACGTCTTTTGTTCGAAACTAAAGTAGATAAAACAAGTTTTGTACTTATAAAGCGTATGATCTCCTGGGCTTGATCTAAATCGGAGAATTAGTAACAACAGATAAAACATTTATGAATTTCTAAGCATTTCCAATAGATACCCAAGATTCTATATTATATAGTAATTCATGTAAACATGTTATATGACTAAAGAATAATACATGTTATATAGCTAAAGAATAAGATAGGAGTTGGACAATTTATGGAGCTGGAAATAAAAAGTTAATACAAATAAAAAATAACATTTAGTTATTTTGTTTGATTAGGTACGAACACTTGTCAAGTGACTTTTTGTTACAGTAAATGTTACCCAAAGATCCATCTATAAAATAAGATGTCCTGACTGAGTCGTGTGTGAACACCCAGCCTAAACTACCAATACTTTATGCTGGGTGTACAGATTACGAATTTTAGGATTTTTCACAAATACAGATTACAAATTTTAGGAATAGATTGGCAAAAGATAAAAGTTTACTTTATTTTATATTCAAGTCACGGTTAATAAGGGTACTCCTGTGCAATGCCAGATTTATGAAACTAGTTACAGTAAAAGCCCGTTTATCCGGCTCCTGATTAACTGGAAAGCTCAAATATCCGGAAAATTTCAAATTCCGATTTGGCAACGGAATTTAGCAATAAAATTGAATATTTTTCGCCAAAATTGCGATTTCTTGCCAAACATAGTAAGAACTTTTCAGATTTTTTTGTGACAACATTTGGCGTAAAAGTGGTTTTGTTACATTTTAAAATATTCCTACTGTTCTAGACCATGGGTGGACAATTCGTTTTAGCTATGGAAAGTACAATCGATTGTTTTATTAATATATTTAATATTTTTTAATCAAATAATTGTGGTATATATGATCATTATAAATGCAAACATTGCTATTTGATTTAAGATGCAAATTATCCGTATTTCCGGAAAAAATCACATTTTTGGTTACCTATTTTTATTCTGATTAACCGAAAATTCGATTATCGGAAGAGTAAATTTCGAGCATTCCATAAACGGGAGTTTATGTACTTATAAAATGCCTGCAACAAATACAGTACAACTCAATTATCAAAGAATCATTGAACAAAAATATTTGAATATTAAATGAATGTTAGCACAAGTTACACAAAATTACTTAATTTGATACACGATCACGTTAAAAACGATTTAAAGTGAAAAATAAACTTAAAATTACAAGTTCCCCTTTTATAATTTTAAGTTAGGTCTAAGTTTATTAATAAAAATTTAATTTTCCAAAAAGTCATCACAGTTCTTTCACTAATCTCTTCAATTGTTAATGGCAAGTAACTTAAAAGATTTTTTTAACTAAACATTTATTGCACTAAGCATACACGGGTACACATGACTAGGTACGTAAATAAAGAATACTGATGTTCTTGTTCGATTACATCAAATGAACACGCCCACTCAATCTTATTGAAGTGTTGAAATAAAAATCATAAAACGGGTAAGTTTTGGAGTTCAGCTCTTGTAGAAGTTTTGATGGTGTTTTAATCAAAGAGACCTACAAATAGAAAAAGTAGAAACTCATTAAAGTAAGTTCAAAAATAATTGTTAATGATAAAAATGAATTTCATTTTTTTGAATTCAATTATTTTTTATTTAAAGGTGCAACAGGTCCCCATATACCCTGTTACATAATAAATGTTAAATTAGAAATTTAAAAAACTCAATTTGGTTTCCTTGAAAAAAACCTTTTGGTTTAAATCAAGTGGCAAAAACCAAGTGTTTAAAACCTTGGTTAAAACCAAGCATTTTAAACTATGGTTAAAACAAAGTGGTTTGAACTGACAAACCCTGTGTATTAGGATAGTAAATGAAATCAACAGAATTTATATTCGTATGTAAGCATATAGACATATCATAACTTAACCCCTCAATATAACTTAAATCTATATTTTTGTACCTCAATTAAACTTAATAACTTAAATTATCTTTCTCATATATCCTTAATATCACTTAGTACTTTAACATCCCAACCACACCTGTCGGCGACAAACAGTCGCTTAGATCAACTCGTTCCCAAAAAACTACTTAGTCAGCACATATTTTTTAATTGATCTTTCAACTCTCCATGGATGTAATTGGTCAGTGAAACAGAGCACGGATGTTTTCGCCATTTTTTGTACACATTCGATCACACTCTTTCGTCGACTGCAGACGTCAAATCAATCTCTTCCTGAATCCTGATGAATAAGTCTTAATAAAAGATCTTTAATTTTTACGAAGTTTCCCTGTCGACTTATTTGACATATATATTAAGTAAAATTTAGAATAAATAGTTATGTAAAAAAATATAATTACCGAAACCCATATCTTCATCAGACTCTTCACTTTCTTCTTTCTTTTCCTCTTTTTTAGGCTCTAAAAAAACATTTATAGAAATTAGAATCTTCTGTTATTTATAATGCAAGTTTTTTTTTTCTTAATAGTTCAAATAATTTTTAAAACACTGTGTCCCAGGTACACTCATTGTTGTCATAAGATACATAATTTTAAAACTAAAATGTTATATCGAAAAAATTTTATAGCAAAAAATTAAGTTGAAAAACATCAGAAAAATTGAGAGTTCATTAGGACAAAAAATTACGCCCGAAAACGCTTTGTGGCTGTCACGTGGTATCTATGACGTCACTAGTAACTATAAACAAACTTTGAAACACCATTTTGGAATCTACTTTAAGAAAATCTGAACTATCCGCTTCTGTAAAACCTCCACCCATTATCTATATAATTCTTATTTTAATAGTAAATTAGATTAAATCCAGTTTAATTGCAAGCAAAAAAACATCACACCGGTTTGTTTATAGATACTAGTGACGTCAGCCAAATCGACGTGTTTGTGATCACGTGACGTACCGATGACAAATAAGCCATTTTAAAATGATTTTTATGAATTATTCAAATCTATTTTGCAAAAAAATATATGCGTTTGTTATTTTTGGGTTCAAACTATAATTAATTTAATATTGGAAGGTATTTTAGCAATACAGTCAAGTACCCTATTGCTTTCCAAACACAGGTAGTGGGGGGGGGGGGGGGGTGACGAAACAACACATGCGCCATTTCTTAGAAAACAACACGAAAGGGTAGAGGAAGAATGTTATTTCGAAGCTTGCGTTGCAATCAGAAAGACTATAGTAAAGCACTACAAAAAGCCCCGAGTACTGTCGATTCAGTTGTTTACACCCTGTTATGTATGCTCCTTTCCAGTGATCTGAAATGCAGAATAATTTATTTTGTATTTTACCTTCTTTGGCGGCTGTTGCCTCAGTAGCTCCCGCCGCAGCCCCGGGAGCAGCTCCCGCCCCTCCCCCAACTCCCGAGCCAATGTTGGAGATGAGCTGCTTGAGATCGACACCTTCCAATGCCTTGGCGAAAAGAGCTGCAGAAATGAAATAGCATTAGAATCAGTGTTTCCAGTGCAGGTAAACTACAGTATCTAAACAAATGACTTGGACCATTGTTGAAGGCACTTAATAAATTTAAAATACAAGAAAGTATAATAAATGACTATAAATTCAGAGCAAAAATGGTCGAGGGACTGTCAGTCCCATAGAGCTAATGCATTAGTTTTGAAATCACAACTTTTGCAAAAGAATTGCTTTGCCATGTTATCCCATTTTCACCAGGTATGGGAATCATAATAACATCGGTTTAAAACAAAATTGAAAAGAAAATAACATCCGGTTATTTAATTATTAATTGATAAAGTTTTAAAATAGTGTCTCCATCTGCTGTATATTTTTGGCAGTTTAAAACTTCAAAAATATAGAATTAAATAACTAGATAACATTTTCTTTTCTAATTTGATTCATTTTGATGTTATGCTGATTCCCATACCTGGGAAAGAAAAGGGCTAACATGGCAAAACAATACTTCTGCAGGAGGTTGTGATTCCAAAACTAATGCCCTAGCTCTATGGGGCTGACAATCCCTCTTAATTTAACCATTCAAGGGATACAGTCGTATGAACGCGTCACCTGACTATTAGGTTTTTCTGCAACACAAATAATATTGTAGAATTTATAAATTTAAGGTATGAAGCAGTCATTTATCATCATCTGCTACATATTTTTTTTTTTTAAATTAAATTATCAATTAACATTTTAATCTCATGCAGTGAAACCAAGATTACACTACAACCAAATTGTGTATCCCTCAGAGGGTTATTTGTAGGATTTGTTTAAGAAAAATATAAATTGTTCAGTTTTGGTCTCCCTTCCTCAGAAAAGATATAGAGTTGCTTGAAAAAGTTCAGCATAGGGCTACGAAAATGATTAAGGGTCTATCTAGTATTGATTATGATAGCAGATTAAGATCTTTAAACATGTATTCCCTGGAAAACAGGAGAGCTAGGGGTGATTTAATACACTTATTCAAGTTCATAAAACAAGGAGACATGCAGGGCTTATTTTTTACCTTAAATAGCCGGACCAGAGGTCATGATCAGAAATTGAATAAATCAAGCTTTAGAAGGGAGGTAAGAAAAATTATTTTTACAATAGAGTTGTCAATGAGTGGAATGCTTTACCAGATTATGTTGTGCATTCGAAGAGAGTAGAAGATTTTAAGAAGAAACTTGACGGTCATTGGTAACTGGTAATGTATTAGATTTATTTTGTACCAACCTTGCTGGGCCTCTGGCCTTTTTTTCGACAATTTTTGCATTTGTATCGAAAATTTTACAAAGTATTAGTTTTGAACGATTGGCCTCAAATTTCAAGTTTAGTGACAGGTGGATATGCAGGAAAAATTATATTTTACCACAAATACACATGAACAGACGTTCCCCCAGAATATAACGACAGAAAGAGAGAGAGATTGATCACCGTCACCATTTGTATCCAATAGCACCATATTAACAATTACACTTACCGTTTTACACACAAAAACACAAAACAAGTATTTTACTGCTCGCCGGATCAAAGTCGGTTAAACTACAAAGTGATTTTAAAAAAATAAATACAATGTCATCACATTTATGTTCATTTAAATACAATAAAAAAATGCAAAATAAATGTGTGTGGTTTTCAAATTGACCTTGTAGCAAAATAAATAAACTAAAAAAAAAGTTTAATTTTTTTTTAAAAATCATATCTTGTTGAAATAGAATAGTACATTTATTCAAAGGAAAATGTATACCGTACATACTCGTGTATAACCCGACTCCGTGTATAAGTCGACCCCCATTTTTAAATCAAAAATCCTTCCAAAATCGGTAACCCATGTATTAGTCGAGGTAGGAAATAAGGTCAGGGCCTTAAGAAGAAACCGGTTAATGACGGGCCGTAATATTTCTTATTTATTTTGCAAGCTAAATTTCAACCCCAATGAAAATTAACCTTATTTAAACCTTAAGTTTGATCGAAATTCAGTTTTAGTTTAAAGATTAGGGATTTATTTTTTTTGGAAAATCGATGTCTCGTGTATAAGTCAACCCCGATTTTTACGGCACTAAATTTGTCCAAAATTTCTCGGCTTATACACAAGTATATACAGTACTTAAAAAATATGTAGAACATTCAAATTTAAAATGCTTAAGTGTGGATCACAATAATTATTATTTATAATTGAAGGTGAAATATATCATAACTACAGCATTAATATACCCTAATCACAACTTTTTAAGCTTGGCGTCACCTTAAAAATCATGTTTTTCCAACTTTGCCTTTGCTTGAAATTTTTTTAGGTAACCCTATAACTGGTCTCAGTCAGCTTCTATGTATGCATGCAACATTAATATAACATCCCATTCTTTTGATTAAGCATTGTTGCAGTTTCTTTGTAGTGCATGGTTGCCAGAAGAAAGTTATTTATCACTCTTTAAAAACAAAAACATGTGTTGCCGGACCAGTGACTGCGATGTTATCAATTTGAGGACAACTTTTTTTTAAAAATTTACTTATACGGATAACAAAGAATAATTTATTATACAGTGTACAAACTATATAATATTGCACAATTTAAACAACATACTTGGCCAGTAGGGCTCCACTTCTACACTTGCAGCTTTCAAAATGGTGTTTATTTTTTCGGCCTGTAAGAAAAATTTAATTAAAATTTAAATCTGATACCTAGCAAAAGTCCTAATTTTCGAAAAATATATATCCTCTCCACGTCCCAAAAAAATCTTATGCATATATTTTTTATGTAAACATATTTTTCAAATATATTTCAAAGTATGTTTTGTAATTTTGGAAAAATTTACGGTTCACATTTTCTGAGGGGCACTAGGCGAATTCGAGGTTTTGAAAGATAAAATACACACTTTTGTGTAATGAATATACAAGCTCTGGCAGGTTTTTTTTGTAATTAATAGTCCATTTTAACGTTTGTTTTAATACAAAATTGCTTATACATTTATAAGCTGATGCAAGACATTCAAACCATGAATTCTTCCTACAAAGGTCCTAGCATATGTACCTCTGGAAATAATTTCATTTATTTTTCCTCAATAAAGATATGATGCTCGCATTTAAGTTGTGGAATGTCGTACCGGCGTGCTTCATCCCCGCTAAACTACTGAAAATAATATAAAATGTGCAATAAATGATAATTATGCTTACCGTAATAGCTATCTCATCATCTTGCAAGATGAGAGCAGAATAAACACAGGCCAGTTCGTCCTGAGAAAGCATTTTTCTTAAAATGAGTAGAGAATTCTAGAAAAGAATGAAATAAATGGGATGACAAAGTGCAATGGTAACAAGAAAGTACTGCGCAAGAGATAAGGTAATTGACTTTTATTCAAAAAATAAATTTAAAGAAAAAACTACCTCCGAACAACGAAACCAAAAATAGCTGTACCTTTTGATTTTCAGTCAAAGGTACGGTTTTAGTTTTAAACTTGTTATTTTATTATTGTCGTGTTTTTTTATTTTATATTTTAAAAAATCGAAATCTTCTTTTAAATGTATTAACTTTAAATATTAAGCAACGAATTTTTTTTTTAATAAAAAGATTTATTTTACATTATTTATTAGTTTAAAACTCTGGTGCTGTTAACCAGAAAGTAAAAAGTAACAGAACAGATGAATCACAATAATCGTACTTGGAAGTGTCATTGTATCGAATTTCTTGGCTTTTTACACAAATAAATGATAAAAATCTGTCATTTTTCAAGAAACTTTACAGGTTTTTCATTCTTAAACCAACGTATCCCTCTATTTCAGAAGGCGTTGTATAATACGGTCATTCCTCACTGATCAAACTTGATTGTAAACATAAGTTTCATGACGACTATTTTTCAGCAACAAAATAAAATAACTATGTATTCGAAATTCTTTACATATGCCGTGGTTTGTTTGTTAGTTGTTGATTCTTATTATTGCAGTGATTTATATAGTGACAAAGTATTAAATTATGATGCTAAAACTTTTAATAAGAAAATCGGCGGCACTCCACATTTCGTAAATTTTTTTGCTCCATGGTGAGTAATTCTTTTTTTCCTTCATAACTAATAAATTATTATTTTTTTGAATGTAAATTAGATAAAAATAGAACTGCTTTTAAAAAAAACTGCTTTTAAAAACCTTTTTATTGCTGACTAATCATTTGTAAACGCTTATAGGATCAACAAACATGGAATTTATTATTGATGTTAAAGTGTCTATTTTGGTTTTTAAGACAGTGTCATTCTTATTACTTTAAATAATTGTTCTTTAATGAGGGAACTAGAATGGCTTGAGCGAGATATTATGTTATCATCGTCTATACCAGAACAATGCAAAAGTCAAAAATTTTAGCTTTACATGGTTAAGATCTTTTAACTTGAAATGGTCATAGCAGGCCTTGGTCCTCTACAGGCTAACACCTCACTGAGTTTCATTTTCATGAGATTGAAGTTTAGTTTTACTGAGCTTTGTTAAATATTCTGCCTATCTGTATGAATGCACCTCAATAGGCACCTGTGCTTATGAGCAATTTCTAGCAACTACAAATCCTGTAGTGGTGCAGCTGTTCGAGCCACCCTCAATACTGATGCTGAAAAGTTTAATGATGCCTCATGTGCAGGGTTCGTACGCCTCCTGAAAAACTCCTGAATTTCAATTTTTTTTCTTTTAAGGGCCTAAGGGAATTTTAATAAAATATAACGCACTCAGATTATAGAAGATTTTATTTAAATTAAAATTGAATTAATTTTTTTTTAAATGCATACTTAAAATTTTAAAATTATTTTCATGAATAGTTGGTATTTTTTTAACAATATATGGGTAAAATATCATTCTGCTATAAGAATTGGTTCATTGCTAAAAAAAATCAAAACTGAAGATTGTTTTTCATTAATAAATGTTTTCACTATTAATCTTGATCAAGCAATTTTCAAAACGACCTAGGAGGTTTCCTAATTCAGCGATAAACCTGTGGTAGGTTTCATTTTACAACAATTTGTAAGACCTTTCTAATGACATGTAACAAATTTAGAATATAAAAGATTTAAATTAAATTACAAATAAAAAGAAACAGTGGAAAGAACATTTTTCTCCAAAACGTACCCGAGCCACCAGTTTCCTGCTTACACCGAGACAGATTTTAATGTAAAAGCAGAGTGGCACTTTTCAGCCACATCACATGGTAAAGGGCCTTGCGACGGAGTTGGAGGCTCAGTAAAGAGACAGAGATTGGAGAAAAATGAACTTGATGAGGTAAAGATAACTTTTCTTCACCCATTTGGGCCAACTGCATCATTCTCGTATCCAAGAAACGCTTATGTTTTGTGGGTGTCAGTAGTGGACATTCTAGCAAAAGTTAATCCTGTGACTCCCACTGGAAGAAGTTATGTTCTACTTCAAAGTGATGTCTTCCAAACAAATGTGGCTTTTTTCAAACTACAAATGAAACTTTCTTCAGGTTATCATTCAGATTTATTATAAAGGTAGTGTTAATATTAGTATTCTTGTGTTTTTCCTAAGCTGAATTATTAACTAACAATAATGTAAACAAGCTCCACTGTTTCTTTTCTATTTGTAATTTAATTTAAATCTTTTATATTCTAAATTTGTTACATGTCATTAGAAAGGTCTTACAAATTGTTGTAAAATGAAACCTACCACAGGTTTATCGCTGAATTAGGAAACCTCCTAGGTCGTTTTGAAAATTGCTTGATCAAGGTTAATAGTGAAAACATTTATTAATGAAAAACAATCTTCAGTTTTGATTTTTTTTAGCAATGAACCAATTCTTATACTAGAATGATTTTTTACCCATATATTGTTAAAAAATACCAACTATTCATGAAAATAATATTAAGTATGCATTTTTAAAAAAACAATTAAAATTCAATTTTAATTTAAATAAAATCTTCTATAATCTGAGTGCGTTATATTTTATTAAAATTGTCTTATAAATTGCTGTAAACTAGCACTTAACACCATTTCTAAATTAATTAGGAAACCATCTAGGTCATTTTTAAAATAAGTTGATCAAGTTTATTAATAAAAACAATTATTTATGAACAACAAGCTTCAGTTTTGATTTTTTTTTATCAATGAACCCATTATCATCCCAACATGATATTTTGTCAGATGACGTGAAAGAGTCCTAACTATTCATGTAATTAATTTCGAAATTTTAAATTATGTACTTTTTAAAAAAATTTAAATTTTAAAATTTAATTAAATTTTAATTTAAATAAAATCTTCTATATCCTAAGAGTGTTACATATCACTAAAAAGTTCATACAAATCTCTGTCAGATGACACCTATCCCAGGTCTCTAGCTTAATTAGGAAAGCTTCTAGGTCAATTTGAAAATTGGTTGGATGCGGTTTTTTGACCAATTTTTTTAACTTTTAAAGTGCCATATTTTTTAAACGGATCAATATTTGTGAATAAAAATGTTCATTTCACAAATAACTATATAAACACTACTGTTGTTCCAAATTTCAAAAAAATCCGAGACAGTGATGTTTAATGAGTGTGTTGATTTGACGTGGAATGACTCATAATAGTTAATTGTCCCGGAATGCACCGCGCAACTCTTCAGAAGATTTTTTTTTCTTCTGTTTCGTCATTTGAAGCGCAGTGAAGTCACTAGACTAATACGATAATAAACAAACCTATTCAATTTTATTCCTTGTTTATCTCCTGAATTTACATTGCTGCACTCCTAAATCACTCCTTAGAAACTCCTGAATTTCACTATCATAGATAGAGTATGAACCCTGCATGTGGCACGGTAGAGGCGTAGAGGGCAGCACTACTACCACACTCTCTTGTTCGGGTCTACTATTTAGGTTCCCGCGTTCAAGATTCAAGAGCCAATGGATAGAGCGCAGCATTACTGCCCGTAAGTGGATCCTTCTAATTTTAGAGACAGAGGCCAAGCAGAGAATCCCATAATTGGCTTGTCATGCTGTTATGGTATGCTGTTAAAACCCGTATTTTTTCATGAAAAACCCAGCCCACTTGGGTTTTTTCAGGGTTTTCTTTTGGGCTTTAGGGGTTTTTTCAGGGTTTCATGGGGTTGTTCAGTATTTTGGATGTGTTTTTCAGGATTTTGTGATTTATTTAGGGAAGTTTTAATTTTTTATTTATACATTACTATTTTTAAAACTAACATAACATCTTGAGAGATAATCAGGAATGATGTAATTTAAATTAGAACAATTAAAAAATAATTGCATATGGTTGTTAGATAACTGTATATTTAAATTTATAAATGTATTGAACCAAGTATTGTTTTTTTGTGTATGTGTGAAATTATATAATCCGGAGTATTTTAAGGATAGAAATTTAAATTAGAATTTTAAAAAATGTATTAGTTATATTTAATTGTTAAATAATTAGTATAAATTTAAATTTGTAAATGCATTTTCAATATATTAAAGATACAAAATTGTAAAAATACATTAAGAATAATACTAAAATATTAATTAAAAATGATATGAAATGTATATTTTTTGGTTGTATAAAAAGTTTTCTTAATTTCAGTGAAGGCAATTTAAAGTTCAATTGCCCACTTGGGTTTTTTCAAGTGGTTTTTTTTAAACACCCACCCGGGTTTTTTCGGGTCGGGTAAAATCATAACAACCCTGTTGGTATGGGAACTTGGAGGATTTTGTGACTACAATGTACTACATGTACCAGTCACCATAACATACACATGGGGGTCTTTGACAATGAAGAGTTCATTTCTACATTATTTTGGCGGGGCTCTATGGAGAGCTACATTTGCCATTTGACTGCAGCATGACTTTTTAAGGAAAAAATTTGGCTGCAGGGAATAGGGATCCCCCCCCCACGCGATTTAACGTTATCGAAAGATTTACCGTTCACCGGCAAGCGGCTGTGTTGTTGCGCAAGTAATGTTCTTTTAAATTTTTAAGTTTAATTGGTGTAGAACAATCATGACATAACATATTCTGAACAGGAAGCCATTGCACCTCCTGGTGCGCTGCCCAGTTACAAATTAGTGTGTAGCTAATCCTTACCCTTTTTGAAAATTATCTTAACCCCTTCACCCCTTGACTTGAGCCGGTCCGGGGGGTTCGTAGTGGACAATGTCGAATGGTATTGGCAAAGAAGCTATACATGCGCATGGTGTCATAAGGAAGCGTGTGTCGCGTCTCGTGCGACAAAAAAAGGGGGTGCAATAGGAACGGGGAGAAAACTGGACGGCGGCGGCGAAACGGGATGGGGGGAGGGGGGTTAGAAGGAAGAACTCCCGCTGTCCAGCAGGGTTTGAGCCATTTAGAGAGAGTTTCGGCAATTTGGCCGCAGAGACCCGAATCGAGTCCGCAGCATTACTGCCGTGCTGCGCGGTTTCTGCTACCGGGCGATTAAGATTACAGTTTCATGATGTGCATTTTTCAGGTGCGGTTACTGCAAAAGACTGAAGCCGGTATGGGATGAACTAGCCGAGAAATACAACAAGAAGACGTCTGATCAGGAGCTTGTGATTGCCAAAGTGAGTTGTGCTCTGACTCATTTATCAAGTTTGCTTAAGGGGGAATGAGCCCAATTGACCGCATGTCTCCAAACTAAAGTGCCTCAGTGTTAATCCAAGGGAGAAAAAATATTTTCATAGCTGCATTTCTCCGGCTGTAATGAATATTTTATGTGATAAATGTAGCTGACTTACATGTCCCTACTTACATGACTCTATAATACCACTTTTTAAAATGGGTTAAAATATTTTTTTAATTTTCAATAAATAATTTTACACAAAATATTCGAACCCATTTCAAACAGTGGGATTGTCACGACCTGTAAGTCAGTTTCATTTATTGCAGAAAAAGCCTGTTTGAAAAAAATATTTAATGCAGTCGGAGAAATGTGGCTTAGAAAATATTTTTTATCTTCGGGATTAACACTGAGGCAGTTTGGTTTGAGACCTGCCATCCAGCAAGCTCATTCCCCCTTAAGGCTGACAGTGCTTAAAGCATTGATCCTCAGTACCAAAGTGTGTTGGTTTAAATCCAATCATGGCATGGACGTCATAGCAGTTTGGAGTTGGATCCAGTATTTTGTGTCTTTCAAAACTTAGCCCTCTAATGCACTATTTTTTATTTTTACTCCAAAAATATATTTTTTGATATTTGAAGGTAAATTATTTTTACAGGATAATAAATTATTATTAGGCATTACAGGAAATATATTTAAAAAAAACTCTTAGGAACTAATTTAAATTTTTAAAAAGTTAGAATTGCTATAGACTTAGCGGACGATTTATTAAATTTGTGGACATTGTATCCTTTTAATTGTATACAACATAAAATCAATTTTTGTTTTCTTTACATAATTAACTTTTTCATTCTAAAACATCAGTATAGCTTTCAATAGTTGACAAATTGCTAAAGTTGTAGAACATCAACAATATTTTTAATTTATTTAAAGTGGATTAAAGCATATGTTGCCAAATGGCACTTTAATGAAAGTACACTCTAATAAAATATAAGTAGTTAGTAATATTAGTTTAGTTTGAATTATCGTCGCATTAGAGCTACACAAGGGCTATTGGCAACAGGCTTTGTAATTATTTAGAACCACAGTCAGGTGACGAGCCGACACCTGAGTAGGCACCCAACGCAACCGCTGTTAATATTAAAATGAGGTATTAAGGGGGGTCCAGTACCTTGCACAACTTTTTCTTTATTTTTGCACTTGCGTACAAAAAAAATTTGGATTCAGTAAGCAACATCTATAAACAATACTTTTTAGCCCAAAATTTGACAAAATTAAAAATTTTTATCAAATGTTTGCCTTTTTTCAAATTCCTACTCCTCTTCGATTTTTCAATTTTGTGTGTTTAAAAATTTATTAGAGGTTCTTTATTAATATCCTAATAGAAGTATGCATTAAAATTTTAGTTAACACACACTACTGTTTTGGAAAAAAATATTAGTGAAAAAATCAGATTTTAACGGGGAAAAAACGAATTTTCAACTTTGAACATTGTTTAAGAAAAATCAAATGAAAATTAAGCAAAAGCAATAAATACTATTTTATATTTAAAAATGTAAAGAAAGTAGTTTAAAGTGCTGTAGTTAAAAAGCCTTAGCATTCTGAAATAGATCAAAATAGGAAAATCTCGTCCGGAGATATTAGCCTCTTAAGTTTCATTTTAACATTACCATAATACAAAGTTTTTGAATGAAATTAATCATAACTCTTTTGGTATTATGAATTTTGTTATCTGGTTTGCTATGAATTGTAGACTATTGGCTATATTATGTTTCCATTCAATAAAACAAAAAAGTGAAATTTTACCAATATCAAGGTACTGGACCCCCTTAAGTTGGCTGACATTTTTAGTTCCCTATGAAACTTTTAAGTGTCTGAAATGATTAGTTAAGAATATATTGTTCTCTACAGGTCGACTGTACTGTTGAAACACCTATATGTGCAGAAGAAGGTGTTTCCGGATATCCCTCGTAAGTTGACTCCGATAAAGAAAAATGGGTTGAAACGGACTTTAATTTACCCATTAACAAAACAAAAAATCCTAATATTACTCCAATTTATATTGAAATACTTTTTTCACGTGAGAAATTTTAATATTTGAATTGCCTTCGTTACTTTTGAAATCAATCAAACGATGAAAGGGACTGAACTTCCCCACAAATGAGTTTCTTTGTTACGGTCCTTGTTTAATAAATAATGTTGTATCGTCCCGAGACCTGACATTTATTTAAATTAAAGGGTTCTTTTGGCATTCCTGTTACTACACAATTAATTTTTAGTTGAAATCAAATGTATTTTTTGAATTTCTGAAGGGTTAAAGGGTTCTTTTTGCATTCCTGTTACTACACAATTAATTTTTAGTCCTGTTAATACACAATTAATTTTTAGTTTAAATCAAATGTATTTTTTGAATTTCTGAAGTTTCTGTTCTGTCTATGAATTCTGGTTTATATGACCTAAACACTAAAAATCAAAAACGGATCATATAATTAGTGATCTTTTGTAATTCAATAGTCTGATTATAGTTTTTAAAGCTTTTTCCCCTGACATTTCTTTAATTAAAAAAATATTTAATAGTAAATCTAATGGTTTTTATTTTTGATTCAAATAAATTTTTTTTTATAATATCGTGCAAAAAAACTAACTTTTTCAAATCAATAATCATTGCAAAAGTGATGCTTTTAACGAAATTGTGTTTCAAAGTTACTTTTACGCACTAGTGCGACAAAGTAAGTAAGAGCATCTGATTGGTGTAAAATTCCTTATTTCAGCGTGATATTTTATTCGGCAGCTTTGTGATTAGGGGAAAATTCTTTATTTGCACGTGATTCTTTATTTGGCGTCTTATTTCCAATGCCAATCTAAGAAATACTTTTTGCACATGATTTTAAAATAATCATTAATATAAATAATCACCTTCAAATCATTTGAACGTGATAATAAAATAATTAATAAGCCGATCAATAAATGCCAATTTATTAAATACTTTTTTTTGCACGTCATTATAAAAAAATAGTGTATGACAACACGTTGAAAATAGCCTTTTTTTAAACTCGGAAATTTATTCAACTCGTTTAAAAAAGCCTTACTTTTCACACTAGTTGCATAGATAACTATTTGAAGTCTGATCTGAATGTTACTTTAATCGCTTTTGAATCACCCAAAACTAATTTTATTCTAGTCTCATCTTCTACGCAGCTGGAGAGAAGAAAGGAGTCAAGTACCAAGGCAAGAGAGATTTGATTGGCTTGGAAGACTTCATATCAAATAACATAGGAGAAAACAGACCAGAGGTACAGTATAATCTGGTTACAGCATCGTTCACATCATTCATTTTTCTTTCAACTTCCTAATCCGGAGGAGAGGGTGCAATTGCCCTCGCAGCAGCCATGTTTTCTACTAAATATTAGTAACATATACTATACGTTTACGGTTTACGCATTAATGTAAATTATTTGTTTTCTTTCTTAAAAATATTAGTATCTTTATAATAATTTTTTTATGCTGAATGCCGCTTTAATTAATCGTAAAATTTGCCGCTCCCAAAAATTCGCCGCACTAGGCTACAGCCTATTTAGAAATCCGGCCCTGTATCTAAGTGCAAACTAAAAAAACTTTAAAATCAATTTTCTCGTTTTTGTCACATAGCACTTTTTTCCTCTAACCTTTTCAAATATTACACAGACGTGACAGATCTCTTTTCGTGTCATTTTTCATATGTTTGGCAGAGCCGGATTTCTAAATAGGTTAGTAGGCTGTAGCCTAGAGCGGCGAATTTTTGGGGGCGGCAAATTTTACGACCCATTAAAGCAGCATTCGGCATAAAAATATAAAGATACGAATATTTTTTAGAAAGAAAACAAATTGTTGTTGTTGTTTCTAATCTCCCGTTTGTCTGACAGAGTCAGACAATATCAGTGAATAGGTTGACTAGAATGAAGTCTGACACCAGAAGTGGACAGTTGTAAATGTCTTCAAGTCCAGTTCAAGGCAGTCCAAGATGTACTGAGGTGATGCCTGTTCTTTTTGGCATTTAGGGCAAAGAGGAAAACTTTTGCCACCCCCAGAAAATGTAAGGCTTTTTAAGTGTCCAGTGGCTAGTCGGGACAGACGGGTGTTGGTTTGCCGGTCACAAGGAAGAACTTGAACTTGTTGACAAGAAAACAAATAATTTACATTAATGCGCAAACGGTAAACAAATATATAATACTAATATTTCGTAGCAAACATGGTCGCTGTGAGGGCAAGTTCATCCCCTCCTCCCGGATTTCGAATTTGAAAGAAAAATAGTCGAACAGTTTTTTAAAAAAATCGCTTATTTCGCTTTCGATTTAGTGTGTAAAGGTACATAGATGATTCTTATATGTGTATCTATTTTAAACAGCACATACCATCCTATTTTGCAGCTAACCAGCTGCCTTTTCCTGAAGGGGGAGAATATTGTGACAGGGGCGGCAAATCAATCGTAGCCTGCAAGCAGCAAATCTTTAAATCTGGCCCCGATCATTCAATAAACCGAGATGTTTATGACCTTATAAACAAGGAACGTTATAAGCAAGATTGAATATTAAGCATTTGTAATCATGTAGAATATTTATTATATCCTCATATTATTAATTAAATTTATAAAATGATGTCTATTGAAGAAATTTTAAGCCTATCTGCTATTAATAGCAGTTTAATTTGTCCTTCTGTCAATTTTAAAAGTTAGAAATAAAGTTCAAATTTGATAACTTTTCGCATGATTTGGCCAATAAAATAAAGTTTAAATAGAGTTTAAATAGAACAAATCTTACAAAATTCTTTAGGAAGGTTTTTTTGATAATATAAAATAGTATATTTTTAGCCACTCCGGAGCACATCCTTGAGTGCTTGTGACTCGATAAAGAAGATCTTCTTGAGCGACCATTGTTGGTTATTGATTTCTTGAGAGTGTGCGATATCATAGACCTGGTTTAGCTCTGCTGGGCAACAGGGATCAGCAACAACAACAGTATATATTTAATCTTATAAATCGAAGGAGTTATAATTAAAAATATTTACTAGCAAGATATTACAGTAAACTCCCGTTTATCCGGAATGCTAGGGAAATCGACTCTTCCGGATAATCGAATTTTCCGGTTAATCGGAAGTCACCAAATAGGGTTACCAAAAATGCCGATTTTTTCGGAAAATACGAGATAATGGCTGCATCTTATATGCAAATAGGCGATGTTGCATTCATATTAATATATAATAGACTACAATATTTTGATTAAAAAATATTAATATATTTATTAATTAAGAAAAAAATCAATCGTTACTTTCAAATGCTAAAAATCTAAATACATAAATCGTCCAACCCATGGTCTAAAACCAGTAGGATATTTTAAAATGTAAACCAAAAACACTTTTTGGAAAGTTTTGGCGAGAAATCGCAATTTTGGCGAAAAATATTCAATTTTATCGTTAAATTCCGTCGCCAATCGGAATTTGAAATTTTCCGGATATTTGAGCTTTCCGGTTAATCGAGAGCCGGATAAACGGGCTTTTACTGTATAACAACTATTTTTTTAAACGATGAAAGGGACTGAACGTCTCCACAAATGAGTTTCTTTGTTACAGAGTTATGGTCCTTGTTTAATAAATAATGTATCGTCCCGAGACCTGACATTTATTTAAATTAAAGGGGTTTTTTTTGCAATCCTGTTACTACACAATTAATTTTTAGTTTAAATAAATGAAATTGATAATGAAGGTTCCGAAAGGTCCTCTATTGTCCCAATTAATTTTATTTATTTATTGTACAATTAATTTTTAGTTTAGTTTAAATAAATGAAATTGATAAAAAAGGTTCTGAAAGGTCCTCTATTGTCCCAATGCTTCATATTATATATTGCCCTTAAAAGTTGTGTTGTGTGCTTACTCCGGTGTCAGCTTGTCACTTGACTATTGCTGTAAATTAGGACGCCCATCGCCAATAGCCCTCGTGTAGCTCTAGTGTGATGTCAAGGTGCTGGTGAGCCCAATCGGTTAGGCATTCTCCTACAATGCGGAAGGTCCCAGGTTCGGGTCTCCGGGCATCGCCACAATAACTGCCGACCTATAAACAGCCCGTGCAGCCAAAAATGTTCGACAAATAATACCCTGTGTGGTGGGAGTGCACGTTAAATATCTTTCAAAGTCCTGACACTGCGTACGATGCCGGTTGCATTGGGTGCCTACTCAGGTGTCGGGTCGTCACTTGATTGTGGTTCTAAAATATGATGCCCATCGCCAATAGCCCTCGTGTAGCTCTAGTGCGACGATAATTCAAACTAACTAGTGTGATGTCAACTAACCAAACCGAACTTCATATTAATTCTGCAGGTTCCCGCTTCTGATTCCAAACCTACCGTCCCCGAGCATGGGGCTGTGGTGCTAACTGATGCCACCTTCCAGGAAGCTGTCAAAGAAGGGATGCACTTTGTGAAGTTCTTTGCACCGTGGTGCGGCCATTGCCAGAGGATGGCTGGAACATGGGCTGAACTGGCTGAGAGCTTGCAGGGGGACACCTCGGTCACCATTGCAAAGGTAAATAGACTTACAGAGTGTCCAAAATGATTCAAAGTTTCTCTCTTTCTTTTTTTTTGGAAGAATTCTGAATATCCTTAACCCTCTGGAGATAATTTTAAATTGAGCAAAATCATAATAGTTAAAATTAAAAAAAAATCATATGTGTTGCTAGAAAATCTGATAATCAGGTAATGGGTTTATACACCTGTATTACTCCGGGGGGTTAAGCGAGGTGTTGAAGGCTGAGCCTTATTTAGACCATAGCTAATGCATGCCTGCCAACTACTACGGATTGTCCGTAGTTTCTATGGATGAGGGTATTAAACTACAGAGTTACCGAAACACAGTCAAAACTACGGATAAGCTTCGATATTTTCATAATTTTTTTTTCGCCTTGGTATTAGTGACCTATAAGTACTTAATGAAAAATTCGATTCGCCGCCCCTGAAAAACAATGCCGGTGGTTTTAATAGGATTTTTTTATGCAAACATTTTATCTACATATTTCATTTGCGGATATAAAAGGTTCAAATGCAGTTCAAAGTGTTTTTTAATGTTCGTGCAGAAAGTAAACTTAACCTTCCCACGAGGACTAGTAACATTTGCTAAGTAGCTGCGTAATCGCAGTAGGTTAGTGTTCTTTTTATAGTTCTAGCTGTGATCAGATCAGATTTATCAACCAGCCTCAGTGCCTAGTAATCTTGCTAGTTAGAGGCGCAATCACAGTAGGGTCCCTTTTTTCTTTTTAAAGTTTTCTTTCTGAAAAAAACGATCAATCAAACCACAACTCCTCGTAATATTTACTAGTTGGCAGCGGAATCGTCGTACGATCAGGGTTCCATTTCTATCTTAGTTCTAGTTCAGGACAGATCAGTCAACCAAATTTTAGATAATTTGTTACTTTAAAAAAAAATAATAATAACCGGCCATAGTTTATTTTTGAGTTATTGGTAAACAATCGATAAGGGCCAAATTCAGGAACATAAAATTATAAACAAATACTAAAAACTAAAATGCTTCAAGGAAAACTTTTTCCTTTTATTTATTTGCTGATGGATAAATTGTATACTATTATGGAAAAACTTGTAGTTAAATCACTTAAATAAATCAGTTATCACAATGCGAGATAAAGATAAAAAAATTAAAAGTTATAAATCATGATTTGCAAAATTTTCTTAGTTTATTTGAATAGCTCCAAAACAGTTGAATCTTCAAACAAAGTATTTGATCTAATTTGGTATCGCTTTTCAATATCTTTCAAATGACGAATTAAATTCTGAATTTCTTTATCCAAATGTGTGGTTATCAAAGAATCTTATTCTCAAAATATTTGTGATGCAATCAATATTTAATTATTTAAAAAGATACAATTTGAGTTTTTTTTTTTCAAATGCTGTCTTGTTTAAAATATTGAAAAATAATATTTTATGATCATAAAAACACACTCCTTGAAAAGTACTGCTATTAAATAATGCTTTTTATATGTGGGAATTGTAAGTCAAGTCTGTTATGTTTCAAAGTCCTGACAGGGTGTACAGTGTTACTATACAGTCCCTGGACAAATTATTAGACACACTGTATATATTTTTAGTAATTTTATGTTTCTTACGAGTTTTTATGCAATAATTGTATATTTAAACTACGATATTATTGATTTTTATTTACAAGAATTGTTGTAGACTACATATTTGTATTTATTTTAAGATAATTATGATTAAGTTGAATTTATATCAATTATTTATTATAAGATTATTTATGTGTGGAATCATCATCCTCACATGCAGGAGACAGTACAGTCTTGCATTGATAGCATGCCGCGCAGAATGAAAGCTTTGATAGCGGCTAAAGGTGGCTCAACTAAATAGTGACTTTTACTAACATTAATTTTACTTTTCTTTAAAACTTAATAAACTTATGCTTTTCTAAATAAATGCTGTTTTATTTATGTCAAATAAATCGGTAATTGATTGGATAATATAAAAATAAAAAAATAAATCCATTTAAAATAATAAAACAGTACAATATCACCTGGTAATTAATATTTTACATGAAATCTTGCAGTGCGTCTAATAATTTGTCCAGGTACTGTACAGTTGCGTTGGGTTCTATCTCAAGTGACTGCCTCGTCACTTGACTGCAGTGCAACATTACGATGCCCATCTCCAAAAACATGGTGTAGCTCTACTACAGTGTCGATTCGACAAAACCAATTTGCCAGGGTAAATTGAACTGGCTGTTTGAAGAAGAAAATTCTTACCCTACCTTTTTTTTATGTTGTTAAGGGAAAAACATCTGATTTACTTCTTTCATGCTATAGAAATATAAAAAATAATAAAAATATAAAAAATATATATAATATATATATATATATATATATATATATATATATATATATATATATATATATATATATATATATATATATATATATATATATATATATATATATAATACATGCATACATATATATATATAAAAACATACAATACTATATATATAATAAAAGCAAAAAAATCTGTAGATTTTTTTTTGTCTTTTAGATAGACTGCACAGAGAATAAAGAGACATGCGCTGACTTTGAAGTGAAGGGCTATCCAACACTGTTGTGGATTATGGACGGTAAAAAGGTAATTTTCATTTTGTAACAAAATATTTGTACATTGAAATATTTTATATCTGTTTTGTATGAGGCCCAGTGGCTTAATGGTAGTGCTTCGCATTGCCACGCCACAGGTCCGGGGATCGAATCCCGGATTGAACAAGGCTTACCCATCCTTTCATCCCTTAAGTGGGTTGATAAAATGGGGACCAAGCAGGCTTGGGAACTAAACACTGGGGGTTCCGTGTGAGGCTGACCACCTTACCGGGACATATGCCTAGCACCCCAGAGCCCGTAAGCTGAAATGGGCATGGCAGTTCTTGGCCCAGTAATGGGCTGTTGCGCCGAGGAGTTTTGTTTTATCTGTTTTGTATACCTCTTGTTTTTAATATGTAGTTGAACATGTCTGTAGGTGTTAGGGACTCTTTACTTTGTTTCGCACAACTGCATGATTATAGCCAATTATTTCTTTCTTGCTGGCATGCAGAGTAAATTGTAACATTAAAATGAAAATGTATGAAACATATGAACTAACTAATATTCATTTATACTCTATCCTCAATCAATATTTAGTAAATACGAATATTCTATTTTATTTTTAGGCTTAAAATAACATTTACAACTTTTGACCATTTGTGAGTGTTTGCAGTACTACTAAAATGATCACAGTTCATTACATGCCCTATTTGTTTTTTGGAAAGTTTAGCTAGGAGTAATTTTTTTTTAATTAGGACACTTATAATAATCTATATTTTCTTGATAAATGTATCCTATTGTACTGACAGTTGAGCTAGCCAATAAAAAATTGTTATATACTTCTACACATCCAGGGCCAGATTTGAAGATTTGCCACTTGTAGGCTACGATTGATTTGCCGCCCCTGTCACAAATTATCATCCTACTTCGGGGAAAAGGTAGCTTAGTTAGCTGCAATAGGGTGGTATGTGCTGTTTAAAATAAATACAAATCTTATAATCATCTATGTACCTTTACACACTATATCGAAAGCGAAATAGGTGAATTTCTAAAAACTGTTCTACTATTTTTCTTTCAACTTCGAAATCCGGGAGGAGGAGGTGCAATTGCCCTCGCAGCGTCCATTTTAGCTACGAAATATTAGTACTGTAATATACGTTTGCGGTTTACGTATTAATGTAAATTATTTGTTGTCTTCTTAAAAATATTCTTATCTTATAATGATTTTTTTATGCCGAGTGCCGCTTTAATGGGTCGTAAAATTTGCAGCCCCCCAAAATTCACCGCTCTAGGCTTGGCTACAGCCTACTTAGCCTATTTAGAGATCTAGCCCTGTACACATTCTTCTACCTTCTTCTGACCCTATATACAATGTATCCATTATAACAGATTTTAATTGCAGTTTTCTTATTTTTGTGTCCCCCCATTATACTACTTTTAAGTTATTTCTTAACCCCCTTCATTCTTGCTCCTGTGAAAATAAGGAGTTGAGGTTTTACCATAGATATCATAAATAAAGTATTAGATGGGCAGATCGCGTGACCTCCAATGCTAACGACGGGACGCGCATGGAGACCAAATAAGAGGGCAAAATGGCCAGTGTTGCTGCCACTTTAAGGAGAAAAATACTACGAAAAAATACCATCTAATTCTAAAATTACAAAAAAAAATACTAGAAAAGGATTTAAAGTCACTAAAAAGATTCCAAAATGCAGCTAGTATTTTTACGATAATTTTTTGTAATTTTAGAATTAAATGGTATTTTTTCGTAGTATTTTTCTCCTTAAAGTGGCAGCAACACTGGCCATTTTGCCCTCTTATTTGGTCTCCATGCGAGTCCCGTTGTTAGCATTGGGGGTCACGTGATCTGCCAATCTAATACTTTAACTATGATATCTATGGGTTTTACCCTCTATTTTTCCCTCCTTTGATCATTTTCAAGCTGGAATGTTTGATAGTAACGGGCCAATAAGATTAAAGCTAATCCATTTTTCCCCTTTAGCTTTCCCTATAAATTTTTTTTTAAATGTCAAGCTTAAAACAAATAAAAAGAAATTAAAATAAATGTAAATATATTGTTTCTACACATACTCTGATTTGATTTTGAGGGATAAATTTGATCTTTTATGACTTTTTTTGAAAATGATCCGATTGTTAAGGGGTTAATGGGGGGGGGGGGGGGGGATACATGTAAAAATCGAATTTTTTTTTCATTTCGTAAATAGTTAAAATAACATCTCAAAAATATGCCTGTAACTACTTTTTTTAAATTGGCGGGCAAGATAACTCAAAAAGTTCTCAATCAATCCTTATAAAATTTAGTACATATACGTGTTCTCCATAGTATTAGCTTCTAGTAAACCTCAAAAATTCCAATTTATTTTAAAATTAGTTTTTTACACAAATTCTTAAAAAAGGTTAAAAAAATCAAACTTTTTTTTTCTGAGGCGTTGCCATTTTACAATTTCAACTATCTTGTATTTTATTGGTTTAACTAAAATCGTAAGTTTTCTGAACACCTTTACAAATAAAAAACTTTGATTTCAGATCACTGTAGCAGATGCTAGAACGTCCGCCGTTGATAAATTTTTTATCCGCGAGGGGTCTCGGGAGAGAGTTACTATGGCGGCCATTTTGATTTTTAAAAAAAATTGTATTTTAATGTATAATGTATAAACATACTGAATTTTAAAACGATTCATGTTTTTCTTCCCTTTTAATAACATATCTGAAAAACGATCAAAATTCAGGCGGTTACATGTATCGCCCCCCCCTAAACAAGTGATTATCCTAAATTGCTTTTCCATTTTTTTCCTAAACACAGATTGAGAAGTATCAAGGATCCAGGACACTCGAAGCATTCAAGCAGTTTGTAAATGACATGAAGAAAACTCACGGAAAGGACTTGCCCGATGACGGACGGATTCCAGACCCAAAAGACGAAGTGAGAATTATTATCCCTTATCTTAACTTCTATGACTTTGGTTTCCAAAGGTAACGGTCGTTATTGACCGTCACACTCACATTGCGTTACAGAAATATTAATTTATAGCATATGATTTAACATATGTCTTCTTGAAAATGCTTCTTTCTAAGTTCTATGGGTTTTTTTCATTTACTATGATTGTATATTATTACTTAAACATAGCAGGAGATAGACATAGCTAGATTTATCCACTTTTTGAGAAATTAAGTTTTCCGAAGGTAACGGTCCATTCGGTTTCCAAAGGTAACGGTCGTTATTGACCGTCACACTCACATTGCGTTACAGAAATATTAATTTATAGCATATCCTTTAACATATGTCTTCTTGAAAATGCTTCTTTCTAAGTTCTATGGGTTTTTTCATTACTATGATTGTATTTATTACTTAAACATAGCAGGAGATAGACATAGCTAGATTTATCCACTCTTTTGAGAAATTAATTTAAAAACCAGTTATTTTTGGTTTCCATTTTTGAAGTGAACACCATCATTTTGAAATCGAAAATTTAGAACTTTGAAGAAAATATCTGGAACAACTATGATATAATGACCATCTTAATTTGGAGATGTGCGTTGCATGGGTAGTGTAAGTTGAGTTTCCCTGCTGCCTCCCTGACCGGATCTGCATGTGCTTCCCAGCATTGCACGGCCGCGCGATCTGGTATTCCCGGAATATTACCACTGGATACGCATGTGCTTCTCAGCATTGCACGGCCGCACTATCCAGGGTGTTAGCTTCGTCTCGTATGCTGGTAATGGACAATTACAGCGTTATTACAGCAATTACAGAAGTCCAATTTTTGCTGGGTCATTTTTTTTCCCAATCGCCGTAATGAGTAATTAAACAGTTAGTGAAAAGCACATTTTTAAAGCAATTTTTTAATGGAATTTTACTTTAAAAAATGTAGTTTTGAATTAATCAAGAAACATTCCCTAAACAGCTACCAAGAAAGATAAAAAATAAATGTTTCAGACAAAAAGTTTTTTTCGGAAAATAATCTTTCAACATCTTACAAAGCCTTATGTGTTGTTTTAGGGACTGAGAAAAAGATTAAGGTAGAAAAATAAACTGTAAAGTTATTTTTTTCTTGGTTAGATTTTACGTATACTTCTTTTTGCCAAAGAAATTCCCGTGATTTTTTTATGGTTTCAATAACATGTACGGTGAATGTAGCTTGTAATTGGTATAAAAAGGATTTTTTCGCTATTTAATGAATTACTCTTATCCAGGGTTCGAAATTCCCGGTCGCAAATTGCGACCAAAATGTTTCGTTGTGCGACCATAAAATTAATTTAGTCACAGTTGTCGCGACTAGTTTTAAGAATGGACAATTACAGCGTTTTCCACAAACATATTTATTCGATTAAGCATATTAAAAAAACCTCTAAAACTCGAGTATTTCTGGTTTTAAAGATGTATTTATTTTTAAATTCATTTTAAAAGTAAATGATACGTCACTCCTGTTAAACCTCTCTTAGCATAACAGATGACGTCACGGTTGGCTTTTTTTTGTTCTTGGCGTGTTATTTCGTATCGCGTTTCACTGTATCGCTTTTGAAACTGTGAACCGTGCTATCATCCTTATCAAACTCTTTAAAAAGTTATGCTATTTTACAGAAACATGTCATGTTCATTCCAGTTAATTTCTTCAAACGTTGAACGATTTCACTCGACTATTCCGATCAGATCCAACAGTCAATAGTTCTGCAATAGCTCATACTCGCTCTAGTGTGTGTATTTTAACTAACAACCAAACTTGGAACAAGCTGTTTAACTTCCTTGATATGAACTGGTTACAAATAATATTGTCTTCTTCTTTTAATGAGGTTTCGCAGAAATTGTAAGGTTTACTATTTTATAAAGAGTATTACAGCATAGATCGAAACATCGCCAAAAACATAACAGTTGACGTCAGAGCTGTTTTCAGTGACGTACGTTTTCGGCAAATTTCAAATGCATGTTTTGTTGCAATTAAACATATTTGTGAATATTTAACCTTACATTCGTAATCTGCAGCTTCTGATGTACCATTAAAACATATATATTATGAATTTCGCGTTTCATGCAACTTGTCCATTGGGTTTTGTGAAACTGTTTGTGTATTTCATATTATCGGAAGAATAGCGACGTTTCTAAAGTTAACGTGTTTATTCGAGCTATTAGGTGAAATATTTATAATCACAAACATTTATTCAAATAAGATGATTCAAGAGGGCAACATGGCCGCTCCACCTCGTACCGAAAAAGTTACACCTGTCGCTTTCAAAAGTCCATCTCTGTCCCTTTACAACTAGGTGTTCACATCTTTTGTCCGTGTCGCGCGCCAAGCTTGGCGTGCATATTGCCCGAATTGGCGACCGGATCTTACAGTGTATTTATTGCAATTTTTCTGATTCGGACACTACGATTAAGATGCTTAGGAAACCAGGCTTAAGTGAGAAGGCCCATAAACCAAATGCATTAGTTTTGAAATGCCATCCTCTAGGAAGGTATTGCTTAACAATTGAAACTTTCTTTTGTGAGTTATAAAAATGAGCAAGAATAACTATATAAACTTGAAGTGAACATATTATCTGGTTATTTATTTAGATATTAATTTTTTTTAAAAGATGTTTCGTTTTCAGCATTGATATCTGTCAATATACCATAGAAACATATTAAATTGATGAATCTTAAGTTCCCTTTGATATTTTTGTTTGTTGTTCAGGTTCTAAGGTTTCTCTCGTTTCAAACACTTCTCGTTTCTAAGACTTTGTTAACCTGTAGCCTTTGTTAGCATAAATAAATTTTTTATAATATCGTGTAAAAAACTTACTTTTTCAAATCTCAATAATCGTGGCAAAAGTGATGCTTTTAACAAAATCGTGTTTCAAAGTTACTTTTACGCACTAGTCGACAAAGTAAATAAGAGCAGCTGATTGGTGAAATATTTTTATCGGCTTTGATTGTGGAATATTCTTTATTGAACCTGATTCTTTATTTGGCATCTTATTTAAAATGCCAATCTAAGAAATACTTTTTGCACGTGATTTTAAAATAATTATTAGTAATATAAATAATCACCTTCAAATCATTTGAACGTGATAATAAAATAATTAATAAGCCAATCAATAATTGCCAATTTAATAAATACTTTTTTTGCACGTTATTATAAAAAATAGTGCATGACAACACATTGAAAATAGCCTTTTTTAAACTCGTGAATTTATTTCACTCGCTCGTGAAATAATTTATACAACTCGTTTAAAAAAGCCTTACTTTTCACACTAGTTGCATAAATAACTATTAATGTGCAACCTAAATATGTGTGCTTTTTTTTTGCAGACTAATTTAGTTGTGGAGCTTTCAGCCGAGAACTTTGAAAATGCCATCAGCAAAGGTCTCACTTTTGTCAAGTTCTTCGTCCCATGGTGAGTCAAAAGTCCAACGAATAGTATTCTGTGTAGAGGGAGTACATGTTAAATATTCTCCCAAATCCTAACCGTGCATACAATGTAGCCCTTAAAAGTTGGGTTGGGGCCTACTTGGGTGTCGGCTTGTCACCTCTTGACTGTGGTTCTGAACAGAGACATAAAATAGAATGGACTGTGCAAATTTGCATTTATATAATATGCAAAAAGCCTTTTTAAAGAATTTTTTTTTAAAAAATTCGTTTTTACTATTTAAATTTTGTTTTAGTCCATGGTGCGAAAAGTCGCCAAATTTGAAATTTGTTTCCGGTAAACTAGACATTTGTTTATTGACTTGTAACTTGGCACAAATTCGTAGTTCATACTTAGATTATGATTTTTAAACTTCAGGTTAGAAATCATAATCTAAGGTTTCAGAATGTTCTATTTTTAGAGAATATTCAAATTTTCTAAAACAACTACACCACTTTGGCTCAAATCCGATCGTTTTTTTACTTTCCTGATGCCATCTGCTGAAAAAATCAAATAAAACTTTGACCGAAAATAATTAAAATTGAAAATGTACGAGGGCTTTTTTTTCAACCTCCGATGGGCTGTAACAAAAAGACTGGTCAAAATACAAAAAATATTTTTTTGCCAAAAGTAATGTACAACACTGCTTATTTCTCCACATAATTACCTTGACGATTAAAGCATTTGTCATATCTATAAACAAGATTTGAAATACCCTCTTCAGAAAATGTTGCCGCCAATGATTTGAAGGGAGTTGTGACGGTTTCTTTGAGCTCCACGTCAATTTGGAAGCGTTACAATACAATCCAAGCCACTATGCTAATCGATAATTCACTTATGTGTGGTACACCTTCGAATTTCCCTAAACACTTGGTCAACTCGCTGAACAATGCCGTATGTAGCGACAGACTTGCTTCCTTGGTCCCCTTCTTCATGAACATCAGTTAGGCTAACTTTAAATGTTCAACACCATTCAGGAACAACACCACCACTCATAAATATCCATACACTCGACTCATTCTTCGATGAATTTCCATTGCACTGTTCCCTTCTGCCTGCAAAAAACGAAAACCAGCTCGAAAACGCACAACTCCCTCCCATTCATTGGCGGCAACATTTTCTGGAGAGGGTATTTCAAAGCTTGTTTACAGATATGGCAAATGCTTTAATCGTTAAGTTAATTATGTGGAGAAATAAGCAGTATTGTACATTACTTTTGGTAAAAAAAATCTTTTTTGTATTTTGACTCGTCTTTTTGTTACAGCCCATCGGAGGTTGAAAAAAAACAGCCCTCGTATGAACTGAAAGCATTTCCCTGGCCTATTAGCTTTGTGCAAATTCTAAAAAAGTCAATGCAAAATTGCTTTGGACGAAATACCGCTTAAAACAAATAAAAATTTCTTAATTTGGCTTTTTTTCTTATTAATTCAAAGTTTCGAGGAACAAATGAAACAATAATACATTAAAAGCAAACAAGCTGCAAGCAAACAATGCAAAAATATTATTTTTAAGTTTTAATCCAATTGCAATCAAAAACACTTAATTGGTGTTCTTTAAAAAAAATTTCCTAATTTTTATATAGTATGTACTACTCCAAATTGACTTTATTAATTTAATTACTAATTGTATACATGTATTATTAGTGTATTATATTTCGACCAGACATTGAACACAGAGGGCACTTAAGGCTGTTGGGCATATTCTAACAACATTGCAGAATGTATTTTGTTGAATGTCACGCCTTACGAAGTTTTTCACCTCATCTTTTTGGGAAGTGCTTAACATTAAATTATCCATAGAAGGAAGCATGCTAGCAAAATGAGGACTACTGTACAATGCAGGTAATGTCTGATAGCTGAACTTATTGATTACAGATTGTGTGCAGAGGTCCACATTCTTCAAAACATTCTCTTTGAGAACATGATTCTTCAATATTGTTGAATAGTCACGTTCCTTTAAAAAGTCCCCGTACCGTACGAATAAATTGATTACTTCCAGATGGTGGTTTGATTTATTTAAATAAATGCTGAGAGGAGTTTCACCATTGTTGTCAATAAAGTTAGCGTCGGCACCCGCTACCAACAGCTGCTCTATAACCTCTTCACAACATCTATGAGTATTGAGATTCATGCAAGCTATGTGCAGGGGTGTCTCGTCGACTATATTTTGAGGGTCGAGATCCTGTCCCTCCACTTGGAGAAGCAGCTTGACCATTCTGACGTGACCTGTACAAGCAGCCCAATACAAGGCAGTGTGCCCAAATAAGTCGCTTCGATTGACGTCAGCCCCGGATCGAAGGAGGAGTGCTGCGACGTCTTCGTGCCCATAGAATGCAGCCAGCATGAGAGGCGTACTACCACCTATTGTTGCAGCATTCACCATATCCGACTCTGATTCTCTCGCAAGGATGATTTGTGCAAGGTCCGCCCAACCATGTAGAGAAACGAAATGGAGGAGGGTGTAGTTGTCCTCATCATGTTGAAGAAATAGACCTATGGCGCCCTCGTTCTCCACATCCAGCAACATGGGGGGTTTACGATTTTCGGGGCAGAGTTTGCAGTTGATGAGGAATTCCACCACTGCATGATGACCCCAGACAGCGGCCAATAGCAGAGGAGTGTGCCCTTGGTTGTCGCGGCTGTCCACGGACACACCCGCTTCCATGAGCTGCCTCACCCTACGCAGGTCGCCTTTTTTAGCTGCACGGTGAATGTCCATTGGGTCCATATTTCGTTTCTGTAGGATAGAAGTTGAATGAATAAAGGTACAGCTAGATATAATGGCCAGTCTGACATCTGGCGTCTCTTGAATAAATTTAAAATTTAACGTAGAGCTGTGATACATGTTGATTTGCATGAAATATGATGTGGAATGTTTACCACATTTTTGCTTTTCGTTGCTTGGCAACGTAACGTTAATCAAGACCAGCCATTATATAATATATCATAGCAGTTTAGAAATAATCTACTTTTGATATTGCATGCATTACAAATTTAGTCAAAATATTATATTACTAAAATAAACTTGTTAAAATTGTCACCTGACTCATAAGAGATAAAATTTATATTAAAATGACATTGAGTATCTCGTTTTAAAATTGATGTATTGAACATATATAGTATTAAAATGATCTGTATAGAAAGAAAATTATAACATTGTTGTAAATTAAAGATTTAACACTCTAAAAGTTTTAAAAGATACTTTGCGAAATGTGTTATTTATGGTTTCAGGGTTGCCACACTTTTTGGCAAAAAAAAAAAAAATCAAGGACTATTTAAGGACTTTTCAAGGACTGTATTTTCGAACATGCAACATCTAAATTTCACGATAGTTTTTAAAAATTCATTTAGAAAACGAATAAGAGCTCTCTAACTTTCAAATGAACTTAAACATGTGTTATAAAATAACCATTTAGTTATTAAAAAATCCATCTAAAATCACTTGCTTTGCCTTCTTGGATTATACATAAACAATAAATTAAAAAGTAAAATAGAAACTGATTCACATTGAAAAAGCGTTTTTAGTGAAGCCAAAATTAACATTTGCAACAGCCTTAGAAGACGCTATTTGAAGTCTTCTGTTTATATTTGATGATAGAAAGATATAATATTTGATGATAGAAAGATATTATATTTGATGATAGATCAGATGATAGAAAAGACAGAATAAATAGCTCTTATTGATTCTTGATTCATTAGTGATTTATATATTTTTGCTAACTAAATGCTTAAAATAAACTTACATTTGCCAATATTAAAAAAAATCATCTTTATTTTGGAGAGAGGAAGTCAATTATCTTTAAAAAATTCAAGCGTGTAAGAGCTTTAAAAATATACATTAACAATAATTAATGAGCTAAAATGTGAACTTAAGTTAAGAATTTATTGGTTTCACTGAATGTTCAATTTGCCTTCATTGCATGTTCAATTCAAAAAACGGTCACTTCAAGATAAATTCGTTGGCCCAAAAAATTAAAGACTTTTCAAGGTTGATAATGTTTTTCAAGCACTTTCAAGACCTTGAAACTCGATGTGTTTTTTTTTTCAAGCAAGTAGTATCATTTTTTTTATGAAGCAAGTAGAATCATTGCATAGGGATTTTGAACAGTTAAAACTGTACCTTTATCTACAAGCTTGAGAACTTGCGTTCGGTCGGACTAGAAAACCAAATCAGATAAAAAGAAGAAAAATTGATTATTAGAAAAAGAATATTTCAAGGACAAAGGAATTGGTTGGTTGGAAGAATAGATATCATAGTTAAAGTATTAGATTTGCTGATCACATGACCTCCAATGCTAACGACGGGACGCGCATGGAGGACCAGAATAAGAGGGCAAATGGGCCAGTGTTGCCACCACATTAAGGAGAAAAATACTGCGAAAAAATACCATCTAATTCTAAAATTACAAAAAAATATCATAAAAATACTAGCTGCATTTTGAAATCTTTTTAGTGACTTTCTAGTATTTTTTTGGTAATTTTAGAATTAAATGGTATTTTTCCTGCTGCAGCAATTTCTCCTTAAAGTGGCGGCAACACACTGGCCATTATGCCCCCCTATTTTGGCCTCCATGCGTGTCCCGTCGTTAGCATTGGGGGTCACGTGATCAGCCAATCTAATACTTTAACTATGATATCTATGGCGAGGTCCCATAACAAGTGTTGCCACCACTTTAAGGCGAAAAATGCTACGGCATCATCGAAAAAATACCATTTAATTCTAAAATTACAAAAAAAAAAAAAAAATACTAGAAAAGCATTTCAAGTCACTATAAAGATTCCAAAATGCAGCTAGTATTTTTACGATATTTTTTTTTGTAATTTTAGAATAATTCTAAATAACAAAAAAATATCGTATCGAACACGTATCGGAAAATTTAAGTTAAAATTTCTTTGCAATTTTATTTTATCTTAAACACGTGGACAAAACTAAATAGCTTGAAATGAAATCTTTACACTAATCCTAACGAAGACAAAATTAAATTTAATATACATGGAGAAAAAAAATAGTTAAGGGTAAAGCTAAAGACCCAGCATCCTTCTTTCACTTCCCATGCTAAGTCTATGGGACAGTTCTTGGAACACACTGCCTTTGTTTTTAGGTTTATTAACTAGCAATGTTTTGCATTAGGAAGTCCAGGAAGTTTTCTGAGGATCCTCGAGCTCACTTTTTCATTTCATTTAGCCAGATTTTTTTTTAAATTTGAAATAAAAAAAATTCCTGCTATTTTTCCAATAAATTAAGACTTTTTACTGAAAAATAAGTGCTACAACATAAAATTCAAACCTTTTTTATATTTTGCTGCAAATTCCATCGTAAAACTCCAGGGCATATTTTAAGGTTTTTTTTTGGGCAATTGCCCACACAGTCAAATAAAATTGCCCCCACAGTCATAGGACAAAAAAGACAAGAATATTATAAAAGGGATGTTAACATGTGAGAAGAGGGTTCTTTACAATTTTAACTGACTTTAGTCATGGGCGATGCTATCAGACGTCATCACAGTTTTGAATATTGCCATAACTAAACTGGAATTAATGATAAATGCTCATTGTCCCGGTGGTTTCGAAGAAAAGGAAGACGACCATAAAAGAAGATACTTCCAGTAAACGTAGGGAGAAAGTCAATTCTAATGTCACAACATTTTCAAGACGTTTTGAATCAATAAGACAAGAAATTGTCCTATCATCAATAAATTTTCTTAAACAGGTCGAAACTTTAAAAACCGCCAAAGCCTTATGTGTTGCAGGATCAGCGGCAGAAATAATCTCCGTCGGAGAAAATTTACTTTCCAACCTGTTTCCGAATGAAGTTTCTGAATTTGCGGATTCGCGGATGTGAAAGCTGGCCGCTCATTGATCAAATTCCCACTCATCTCCCAGCGAATTCGGACATCGGTTCCTGCACTTCTGCAAGACTAAAGTAAATGTTCGTCGTATCCAAAGGGCCACTCAAAAAGTTGCCTGGAACACTTCTCGTGGCAACTCCCCATTCGATGCAGATGGAGCGGGTAGTTTCCAGTTATAATATAGTCAAATCGGACCATTGTGCTGGAACGAAACTTGCAACAATAAACAAAAGATTGAATATCGCTCTAAATGGCTGCGGGACGGCCTATTGCAACCCGCGGCCATCCGTCATAAAATTTCTGCAAATTAAAAACCAAAGAGAAAGAAAACCAGAAGCTGAACTCTACAATGTGAGGTTTTAGATGAAATCTTTTTTTGAAAAAGACAATGTTATTTGAATTTGGTTGTATTAAAATGAATGGTTGTATTATAATGAATGAAATTAATAGTTCAAAAAGTCAGAGTTTACACTCTTTTCCTATCGAATAAAACGACCATTAACAATAATTTCCGTAATTCCAATTTTCACACCCCAACCCTTTTTTGACGATTATTCAATTGAAGAGCTTAGTGGAAGAACGTGCTAAGTGACATTTTTGAAAAAAATTGAGATTTTCGTGTTAATGAACAGATTGTTCCATCCTTCAAAGGCAACAAGCTTCTCCTCTTTCATAAACTTTAATTTAAGTATACTTTTTACCTTCTGTAAGTGCCGTTTTTAACGTATCTAAAGGCAAGCGAAAAACTTTAAGGCTCATTTCTCAGTTTCACCTTTTTGTCACTTAGCACGTTCTTCATAAGCTCTCAATTTACATAAACTGCACATTTACAATCCCCCCCCCCCACCTCCGAGAAGTTAGAATTGCCCACACAGTCAAATTTCCTTAAAATATGCCCTGTAAAACTCTAAAAGAGAAGTTGAATTTTATGTTGTAGCACTTATTTTTCAGTAATAAGTCTTAATTTGTTGGAAAAATAGCAGGAATTTTTATTTCAAATTTTAAAAAAAATCTGGCTAAATGAAATGAAAAAGTGAGCTCGAGGATCCTCAGAAAACTTCCTGGACTTCCTAATGCAAAAAATTGCTAGTTAATAAACCTAAAAACAAAGGCAGTGTGTTCCAAGAACTGTCCCATAGACTTAGCATGGGAAGTGAAAGAAGGATGCTGGGTCTTTAGCTTCCCCTTAACCCTAATTTATACTTGTTAAATATCAATAAAGCTTGTGTAAAAGATATACACTGCGTTGCAAAAGTTTAGTTTAGACAATGACGTTTTTTAGCTGTAAAATTTAGAATTGTGATATTAGAATTACAAAACACCCCTAAACATATTATATAAATATTTTGAAATGCTTAATGCTATAATTAAAACATAATTGTTTGATTTGCTATAATTTTTTTTTCATAAAATAAAAATTTGTATGATGCAAAAGTTTAGACACAAATACGAGATTATGCTAATTTAAAGTAGATAATGGCCTAATTTCGCATTTTTATTAATGAATTGTATTTTTTTTATATGATAAATTAAAAAAACACGATATCCGGTGAACTAAACAGATTTAATAACGATATTGGTTCAATTTTACACCAAAAAGACAATATAGTCAGTTTAAATCTTTATTCAAATCATATTTGCTTCAAATGTACAATTTAACATCTCTAAATACGAACCGAATGCCTACCAGTCCATCACCTTAAAGTTTTGCCAAGAATTCGTGGATTTAGAGACATGCATTGACCGTCTTTTCCCATATAAAATTACAAAATAGCGGCATATTATTCTTTTTTGCACTTTATTGTGATTTTATATGGGAAAGACTGCACTTTTCCTCTAGAAAATCGGTCAATGCATGTCTCTAAATCCACGAATTCGTGCCAAAACTTTAAAGTAATTGACTGGTAGGCATTCGGTTCGTATTTAGAGATGTTAAAATGCAATACATTTGAAGCAAATATGATTTGAATAAAGATTTAAAGTGGCTGTATATTGTCTGTTTAGTGTAAAATTGAACCAATATTGTTATGAAATCTGTTTAGTTCACCGATATCGTGTTTTTTATTATCATATCGTCACTAAGTTCCACATGTGCTATCACATGTGAGGTCTATGAGGTTTGCCTAGTTAGAAATGAATAGCACATGTGGAACTACACTCTAAACAACGAGCGTTTTAACTCAATCTGAGTTAATTCCCTTTCCGTGCGAAATGCACTTCTCTATAGGATGAATTCACTCTTTCGAGTGGGTAAAAGAAATAAAGAACAATCTGCGTCCTACACTCTTAAACGAGCGTTTAACTCAGTCTGAGTTATTCACTCCTTCCGGTGCGAAATGCACTTCTCCTATAGAGTGAATTTCACTCTTTGTTTTAAGAGTGAGATTGTTAAATTGTACATTTGAAGCAAATATGATTTGAATAAATATTTAAGTGGCTATATTGTCTTTTGGTGTAAAATTGAACCAATATCGTTATTAAATCTGTTTAGTTCACCGATATCGTTTTTTTAATTTATCATATAAAAATACATTCATCAATAATATGCGAAATTAGGCCATTATCTACTTTAAGTAGCATAATCTCGTTTTTGTGTCTGAACTTTTGCATCATACAAATTTTATTTATGAAAAAAATTATAGCAAATCAACATGTTTCAATTATAGCATTCAAATATTTATTTAATGTTTAGGGGTGTTTTGTAATTCTACTATCACAATTCTAAATTTTACAGCTAAAAAACGTCATAGTCTAAACTTTTGCATCGCACTGTATCTTAAACAAAAATAGAAAAACTACGCGTGTACAAAATTAAATAACTTCAAATAAAAACTTTACACTAATCCTAACGAAGACAAAATTATAAATGTAAACAAATTAATTGAAATTTTAAAAAAATTATAACTAAATGCACGTGTTCAAAATCAATGCTGCACTAAATATTAAAATATTAAAAAATAGACATTTACAAAAACAGAATTTTAAATACATATAATAATCATATAAGTCGTTTCTTTTAAAACAATCATTAACTTATTTTAATCTGAAATAAACATGAAATGCAAGTTTGCTGAGAGCATAAAATTAAATAAATAAAGCCTCGCCACAAGGCTACGGTAAGAAAAAGGCAAATTAATCTAAAAGCATTTTAGAGGATTTCGTTAACTAAATACAATAAAATTACTAACCTCTTCAAACTTCCGCTTGGACATCTCGTCCACCAGATTACACCACTAGATTGCAAGATGATACACGAAAAAGCACAAAATAAATCACAATGTAGGAACTATAGCTGTCGCCAAGAAACTAAATGTAGCTATGTACTATGTAGTTAATTCCATTCCCTCGATAACTTCTTGACCAATCAGAGACATCTGATATGGGGACTTGTGTTGCCAGATTGAGGGGTCAAACCTTTTCCTCCCGCAGCATTGCCAGAACCTCCGTGTAATCTGTTTCTCCGTTCGTGACGTCTCAAAAATAAAGGCGCGTTCACCTGTGCTAAGAAATTGGCGGCATTTTGCCGGCTATTTTCAGAGACATAAAATAGAATGGACTGCGCATTGGCAAACCTAAAGCGATCCCCTCATGGTCACGTGCTGGGGTAAGATTTTACCCCAGCAAGTGATCGGGAAGAGTTGGCGAGTTTTTCCACAACGACTTGAACATATGAGGCCGACAATCTAGTGTTATGAAAAAGAAGTTGAGAAAGGAACAAAGATGAATCGCTGTTTCAATTCATTCACTGTTCCATTTAACAAACGTTCGACTTTTTAAATATCAATAACTGAAAAACTACGATTGCAAAAACAAGTTACTTTTTTGCCAATGTACTAAAAATAATCTAGCTGTCAATGTTCAGACCATTGTTTTATTTAACTTGGCCCAAAAGATAAATTAGAATTTTTACAAGCGTTCACTTATTCATGAAGATGATTCTTCAGCATAAAAGAGCTTTTATAATAAATTCCCTCGATAAAAAGTGTAGTTTATAAAGAACCCAATTACTTAAAGTATGCAGAACTAAATAAATGTTACCTGTGAAGTGTGAAAAATCCTTTTTTACGCCACTCTTTACAATTAAGAACTACACAAGATTTTGGCATCTTGTACAAGTTACTTTAAAAGATACCGTAATTAAAAATAGTTTTCTGCAAATGTAAGATTTAAAAAATACATAATTAAGAATAATCCAACATTGGACGAATTTAATCAAATATTTATGATTAAAGCCAGAAGGAAAAAAAAAGAACTATGGGGAAAAAAATCGTCTGCAAAAACATAAAAAAACGCCATGCGGCTGGATGCTAGAAACCCACGTGATTCGGGAACATGTGAGTCACCATTCCGGTTTGCCAGCCTACTCTTATAATTGGTTTTTAGGTCTGGTGACAATTGGCATAGTTCTAACGAAACGGTAGCGATAAGTTGCCATATGTGGCAACCTTTCTCCTCTTGGCGATATATATATAAGCTTGAATATTCACAAAAATGTTTAATTTCACCAAAATTTACGTTTAAAATTTGCTGAAAATTTACGTCGGTGAAAAAGCATTGACGTCAAATGTTATGCTTTTGGCGATTTTTTGATCTTCTGCAATGCGTAATGTTTGAATAAACTGGTAAAACTTACGATCCATGCAAAACCTCATTGAAAGAAGAAAAAAAAATATTATTTTAACAAGTTAAAATTAAGGAAATTAAACAGTCTGTTCCAGGTTTGGTTGTTTAGTTAAAATACCCACTCGAGCGCGTATGTGCTATTGCAGAACTATTGGTTATTCAATCTGATCGGAATAGACGGGTGATATCATTGAACGTTTGAAGAATTAACTGGAATGAACATAACATGTTTCTGTAAAATAGCAGACTTTTTAAAGAGTTTTATAAGGTTGATAGCAAGTTAAATTGCTACAAAAGCGATACAGTGAAATGTGTTATGAAATAACACGCCAAGGACAAGAAGCCAAAGGTGACGTCATTTGTTATGCCGGTATAACGGAAGTGACGTATCACTAACTTAAAAAGGATTTTAAAAATAAATACATCTTAAAAACCAGAAATACTTAAGTTTTAGAGGTTTTTAAATGTGCTTAATTTTTAACTGATGCCCTTAGTGAAAACTAGTTTCCTCTAGCTAAAACTAGACCTTCCTAGCTAATACCAGTTTTGACCCATTGCATTGGTTAAAACTAGTTGTAATTAGTAAAAACTTGAATTATTTAATATGTTTTCCAAAAAAATGGATCCATTATTAAATGTTCTAAAAGAGGATCCAAACTTATTCTCCTAAATTTGCTATCTTCAGTTAACTTTAATCTTTATCTACTACTAGATTTTTATAGTAAAAACTAGATTTAACCAATCTATTTTGTCAAAACTAGTATTAGCTGGGGATAACTGGTTTTAGCTAGTGGAAACTAGTTTTAACTAATGGCCTCAGTTAAAACTAGTTCTCACTAGTTAATTCTAGTGGTAGCTGATTTCGGGTTTCAACGGTAACATATTGTTACAGACAAATATTTTTTATCATCCAAAATCTTTTTATTGTTGTGTTGAACAAGGTAAATTGATATTTCAGGTCTTCTGTTATGAATAATAATCATTATCCACTTCACTCCCAAAATATATATTATTATATGTATACATTATTTATAAAAACATATTTGTCAAACAATTTTATATTCAGAAGAATATTTTGCAAAAAAACAACATGATTTTAACCTTTTCTGAGGGTCACATCCATTTAGTGAAATGGGATATTTTGAGCGGTAAAAATACAAAATTTTGTGTGTGCTATGAATAAATAAACAAGCTCTGTCAATTTTTTGTGATTATTAATTTATGTAACCTTTGTTTTAATCCAAAAACGTCTTATAAATTAACTGCTGACAAAATTTAGTTTTTCGCAAGTCCTTCAAAATTGTGCTTGATCCCCTCTTGCTGTGCCATTTTTCAATGCAATTAATAAAAAATGTTTCGATTTAGAGAAAACTAGCTGTTATACACGACGTTGCACGGGTAGAGGTGAAAAAATAATTTAACAGTCAATTTAACTATTTTTTTCTTTCATTTTAGTTACATAAGATATAAAGATTACCCAGTAATTTTCCATTTAATTACCCAACTTGGATATAGTAATGATTAATATTAATTTTAAAAATACCTTTGATAAGAAGCTCAAATTAAAAAGAATACATATTTAAGTAAAAAATATTCAGTAAGAATTAAAAATGGAAAAACGGCTAAATCTTAAAAGGGTCTCAAACATTTATTTTAACGCAATTCAAGGGAGTTCTATAATAAATTTAACTTTTTTTTGACACTTTGCAGATATAAATACCATATAAGCAGTACAAATTTCTACCATAATTCAATGCAAATGATGAAAAATTAAGAATTCAATGCAAATGTATACAGTACTAAATCAATACAGATATCTATATACATAAAAGGCATGGTCTGCGTGCAGAAAATAAAATATTCTTAATGAAAGCGAATTACATTATCTAATTGTTTAGATGTTATAAAGCTACTCCAGCAAACCATTTGCATTTTTTATATTTATTTGTATTTTTTTTAACTGTGATAAAGATACTAAAGCAAAAGATTTTTATTTTTAATATTAAATATTTTTCTAACTGCTAAAAAGCTAGCAAACGATTTTTGTTTTAGATGTTTATTTCTAATTTTTTAGCTGTAATTAAACTAAATATACTTAAAAATCGTTTTAAAAAAAGGGGAAAATAAAACTAAATAAAAAATTCGGGAAAACGTGCTGTTGAAGGAGCAATAAACCACCAAGGTCTTCAATGCATTGAATGGGAAACATAAAAACGTTCGAAAACGATAGAAGGAATGGTCTGGTTCGAAAAATTCTTAGCCTATGTTTGTTCCGGAGATGAGATGAATTTTTGTGCCAAATTTCGTGACGATCTGTTGCGTGGTTATTTAGATCTCGTGTCTTATACAAACAAACGGAAGTTGCCTTTTATGTATATAGATAAATGTTATCTGTTCGGTGGTTGAAAACAGTAAACACTTTTTTATGTGTGTTCAATCTAATTTTAAGCTCTAGGAGTTGGAATAGATTTTTTTTATTTACCTCAATTATGTAATTTGTAAAGTTGTGTTTGAGTTAAATAAGAATGTCATCTATTAGTGGGGGCAGATTAGATGCAAGTAACTGTGGCACAAAATTTTTACTGACTTAAAATTTCATACTTACAAAATAAACATTTCTTTTGCAGGTGTGGCCATTGCAAAAGACTTGAACCTATCTGGAAAGATCTTGCTTTGAAATATGCTTCAAGTACGCAAGTGAAAATCGCCCAAGTAGACTGCACCAAAGACGAAAAAATGTGTGCAGACAAAAAAGTAAATAGACAAATTTTGTTCAAAACAGTTGTTTAAAGTTTACAGGGTGTCCGTAAAAGAACGTCCGAGTTTCAAATTTTGACCTGACATCACGCCTTGTGATTTCTTCCTTTGGGGCTTCGTAAAACATCGGGTCTACGTTCCACCCCTACCCCACGATTTACCAACCTTGAAAGGTAGAATTGCACAGGCTGTTGCTTCCATTACTCCGGACTTGCTGCAGACAGTATGGGAAGAATTGCATTTTCGTTTGGATGTGTGCCGTATCACTAAAGGCGCACACATTGAGCACTTATAGGAAAAACTAGGTTAGTTTTCCTTCAATATCATGCATTATTTGTTATATTTAGTTATAAAATAAACTCCTGTAATATACCATTAAAACTCGGACATTCTTTTACGGACACCCTGTATTTTAACGTACAATAGACAATGTACCATTGTAACTTTTTAAAAATTACTTGATTGAATTTCAATGGCAGTCCATTTACGGTGTTTCACTTCCTTATTATTCGGTAGATTTTCAACACATGTGGTTATGACGTCATATGATTATGTGGCATGTCAAAGATCCCTTGAGTACAGATTTGGTTTGGGTTCTCTCGATTAAAAATCAAATGTTCTGGGCATACTTTAACCTCCACAGCCGGCTCAGATTCATTGTAATCGGAATGTCAAAATGGGTAGCGAGAGGAAGTTCCCATTTTAATTTGATCTGCTTGACATTCATTGGTTTTGGGGGATTTGCCCACATAGTAATTGAGTTTTTAATGTAGCTCATAACAATACTACGGCAAAGTAAATTAAAGTAGGGAATGTTGTAGAAAAAATTGCAATTGTACAGTTTTTGCTTGCATTATCCGTAAAGTGTTTGCTGTGACCATAATTTTAGGATTTTTTTTTCTAAAATATCAACTTTCAAAGGCTGTGTCCTGATTACGACATCAAATGCCACAAAGGCAACAAAACTTGGCGATCGCCAAGCGATGCAATAGCTTGGGGGCTGACTCTGCCAAGTCGCCAAGTTTTGTTGCCTTTGTGGCATTTGTTGTCGTAGTCAGGACACAGCCATCACACAATGTAATAGAATAGATTGTGTTTCTTAATATCTTTTTTAACTATTTGTGTGATAAATTTTTCTTCTTCTGCTATATGATCTAGTAGTTATCAGTAGTATATTTGCTTACTTTTTGGTTATTTAATTAAAAGTAATATATCTTTAGTTTTTTTTTTTCTATGATATTCCATCAATTCAGAACTCGTGTTATATTATATTTAGCAATTTGATTTTACATAAAAAAAAGACAATTAATTAAAAAATATATTAAATGGATAAATTAATCTAGCATATGAATGAAATTATCTAAACTATTAAATTTTAAATTAATGTTAGTGAAACAAATTTTAAATAGTGTCACTAAAAAATAGTTGTTTTTATCCTTCCCTATGTTTTCCCCGGAGATTTTTTTTTTAAATTTGTTTCCAAACTGACAGATGAATAACGTTAACCACACTCTTAAAACAAAAGAGTGAAAGCCACTCCTATAGGGGAAGTGCATTTTCGGCACAAAAAGGAGTGGAAATTAACTCAGGCTGAGTTAAAACCGCTCGTTTGTTTTAAGAGTGTACAGGGTGAACAACCATACAGTGGCACATACAGCCAACAATAAACAACCATACAGTCACCAATACAGTGAATAACCATACCCCCTGGTTATAGTGTTATTCAATGGACTGCTATGTTTATGATGTTATAAATTAGTAACATTATAAACAATGAGGAATATTAATTGCAGGAAATCTCGTCAATTATGTATTATATACTTATATTATTAAAAAAAGGACATTTATTGAATAAATTTTAATATGTGCTATTAGAAGTAGTTTAAATTTCTCCTTCTCTAGTCAATAATACTTTTAGGAGGGAAATAAATTTCGAATTTTACGATTTATTGCAATAAAATAGTGATAAAATTAAATTTAAACAGTCACAAGGAAATTTTAAAATAAAAAAAAGAGGCTGTGGGGAGCCTAGTGGTCAGCGTCTCGGTCTCGAGATCGGAAGGTCCCGCGATCGAGTCCCGGTACCACTGAAGACCCACCGAGTATATGCGGAGTACGTGCTCGTTAAATCTGTTGGGTCCGAAAGGCCTGTGGTCGGTCATTGCGCAGTTTACCACGGGTACAGGTCCCTGGAGACTATTTCCCTCCCCTTCAGGGACATGTCTAAATTGTGGAGTTGGCGATAGATGGCAGCATCTGTCTTGTATGTGTGTGTATGTCGTCCTTCTTGACGAAGGTTTCTAAGCGGGTCCCTGTGATCAAGCGCACAAGCCTGAAAATATATGTCTACCAACCAACCAAAATAAAAATATATTTCTCTAGGAAGAATGACTTTTTTAAGAAGGCATTTTGGATATCTTATAAACATATGAAGAGTACAGAGGAAGAACCGCTTGTTATATTAGGAGTCGTACCGTAAATGTTTCTGCTTGGCGGACATTGGCGACAGGAAACCGGTTTTCCTTTCGGTTCTTTATTCGCGGTACAAACGTGTGACTCATGTCCACTGATCTCTGGCATGAATCAGGGTTGCCGCGAGAGAAAAACAAAGTGAGAAACTGGTTTCCTTACACCAGTTTAGGCGATTACTCGCTTTCATCGCCAAAGAGGCCTGATGAGGAAAGTTTTCTACGAAATTAAGCGGTTTTCCCCCTGTACTCTTCATATATTGTTATCAGTATAACCGAGGAGTTGATCAAAAATTGTCGTTATAAGCAAGATATTATAACTTTAAGGCAATTCAAGGGAACGTACATTTATTGCATTATGAACGGGTATTCAGTGTCAAATACTCAAGTTTGACTTGCATAGGTTTTATTAATTATAGATGTTGCACGCCGGTACAAGATAAAATAAAGTAGCTTAGCTCTCTGTATGGCAACACTCTTGTGTAGTAGTTGTTACAAAATAAAGATGGTGTTCCTTCAAATCATTGAGCTAGAAGGGAAACTGGAGTGAGGTACAGCGAGCCGAAAACCCACTCGCACCCTTTTGAGAGAAGAGGGCAGAAAAGGACTATTTTCCCTACACTTATGTATGCAATGCTTGTATGAGATCCCTCTATCATATTGACTTGGGTTCTTGAATGTATTTTAACATTTTTAGTTCGAAAGAAATTAACTTTCTTTAACTTTAAATTCCAACTTTTTTAAGAAATAACCATGTGTATCACTAACTAAGAACCAGCGAAGATGAACCCAATAGGCAAGTTTCTAGGTTTTCTGCCCGGTTCGTTTCTGCTGCAGAGCCGTGTATTCCTCCGCGTTTCGTTATTGAACCGGCTCGTTTGCTGCCCTGTTCAGTGAATCACACACCTCACTCCACGTTTCTTCTAGCTCAATGCTTCAAATATACTGAAGTTGCGATTTATAATTACGTGTACGCGAACTAACATCCAATAACATTTTAATTAATTTGTATGATCAGTAACTTTTTGTATGACAAAAAGAATATTATCAGTATTTCAAAAATAAATAGTTTCACAGATAATAATTTTTCTCAGAAATTCATAAAGGCCCTAGCATTTTTAGATTTTGGGCACTTGGAAGGGCATCTTAATTAAGCATTTGCCCCAACTTACAAATACCTGTGCCTTTTACATCACTTTTGTATAACTAATGTTTCCTTCCTTAATTTCACAGATTGTGGGCTACCCAACTCTGTTCCTGTACCGCGATGGAAAGTTCCTCACCGAGAGCCATGGAGAACGGAAACTAGAAGCGCTCCACAGTTTTGTACTGGAGTACATCCAGCACTCGGAACTATAATATACCGAGTCCATGCACAGCCACTTCAATAACAAGGCCAGAGAAGCTCTCCCAAACATGATTGTAGACGGAAATTTTGACGTCACTGCTCCCAGTGCCGAAGATCGAGAAACTAGTTCGGACGCATTCGGAACCCTATAAATGTGGTCAGCCGTGAACGAGTGGTTCCGTACAGGTTGTCTTTATCTTCGGAACAAAGTCAATCGAAACTATGACGTCAGAATTTCCGTCCCCGAGCTTGTTTGGGAAAGCTTCTTCGGCCTTAGTAGTTGAGTAGGCCGTGGTCCATGACAAAGTACCGATGCCTTAAGCACATTTCGCACTGTACATGGAAAAGGGACGTATATGACTTTTGGAGCTGCAAATTGTTAAAATGTGCGAAGATTGAGGATTGCATGGTAAGAGTCATTTTAACCAACTTAAGGGGAAATGGGCGCGCTGGACCGCGGGTCTCCAAACTCAAGTGCCTCAATGTTAATCCAATGGCGAAAAGACTATTTTCTCTGCCAAATTTCTCCGACTGTATTGAATATTTTTACAAACTGTTTTTTTTATAATAAATGTAGAAAACTTACAGGTCTCTATCTTCCCACTTTTTGAAATTGCTTCGAATATTTTGTGTAAAATTATTTATCTAAAATTAAAAAAAATATACGAACCCATTTCAAAAAGTGGGAAGGTCGGGACCTGTAAGTCAACTACATAAAAAAAATATCACATAAAAAAAATCCGCTTGTTAAAATATTCAATACAGCCGGAGAAATGTGGCAGAGAAAATATTTTTTTTACCATAGGATTAACACTGATGCACTTTGCTTTGGAGACCCCCGGTCCAGCGCGCCTATTCCCCCTTAAGTGATCAATAGTAATTATCAGGGATTAGTGTAACATGTTACTTGTAAAGCCATTACTTATAATAGTTAATATTTTAAAGTAATGCTGTTAGATTTTTCAGAAAGTAACTTCAGGGTGGCCCAGCGGTTTTGAAACAAATGAAAAAATAAAAACAAATAAGAGACATGAGAAGAATTTAATGACGTTTATTGAATGGACATATTGGGCAATTTATGATAAAGAGGTTCGAAGTGCCCGCCATCTTTAACAAGGACAGCAGTTAGGCGGTTTTCGAATACAAAAATACTCCATACTCCTTACAAATACCTTCCTCCATACTCCTTTTGTTTGACCAATTCTTTTTGTGGGAAGCTTTTTTTAGCTTTTGTGAGAAGTTCCACAAAAAGAATTGGCCAAAGAAAAGGAGTATGGAGGAAGGTATGGGTAAGGAGTATGGTTGGATTCGAGAACCGCCCAACTGCTGTCCTTGTTAAAGATTGCGGGCACTTCGAACCTCTTTATCATAAATTGCCCAATATGTCCATTCAATAAACGTCATTAAATTCTTCTCATGTCTTTTATTTGTTTTTATTTTTTCATTTGTTTCAAACACTACCCGCAGGGCCACCCTGTAACTTAGTTACTTTTAGCGATAACGAAGTACAGAAAAATGTCTTTACTTTCCTATTTAGCACTGTTCGACGTCCAGCTCAAATTTAACTATTTAAAATTAGACTTTTAATAACATTGAATTTTATTTCTTAACCTTTTTCCGATTGTTCCTATTTCTTTAGACTTGGTTCTCTTTGGAAAACAGTAAGATGACTAAATTTAAATTTTTCTTATAACTTGAAATTTCTAAAACTAGTTACTTTTTGTATTAAGTAACTGTACGTAATTACTTTTTACTCAACTGTAACAGTTACTTTTTAAAAGTAACTTTCGAATCCCTGATAATTACGTTACTGAATTCGTTTTTAAAGTTCAGTAACTTTCTAACTGGCGTAAACAATAGGGTACTTGACTGTATCGCTAAAATACCTTCCAATATTAAATTAATTATAGTTTGAACCCAAAAATAACAAACGTATATATTTCTGTGCAAAATAAGTCTTTAAATAATTCATAAAAATCATTTTAAATGGCTTTTTTTCATCGGTAAGTCATGTGATCACAAACACGTTGATGTTGCTGACGTCACTAGTATATATAATATAAACAAACCGGTGTGATGTTTTTTTGCTTGCAATTAAACTGGATTAATCTAATTTACTCTTAAAATAAGAATTATATAGATAATGAAAGGAGAGGTTTTACACAAGCAGATAGTTCAAATTTGCTTAAAGTGGATTCCAAAATGGCGTTTCAAAGTTTGTTTATAGTTACTAGTGACATCATAGATACCACGTGACAGCCACAAAGCGTTTTCGGGAGTGATATTTCGTACTAATTTTAAAATTCATTTTTCTCCCTTTTTATGGGGTATTTGAAAAAAAGAAAAAATACGGGTCTAATATTCTTGGCATAAGAATATTTTAAGCCAATAATTTTTTTTTTAGTCAAATACCCTATTGCACCATGCAGGTAAAAAAAATCAGGGACTAACTATGCAGTATTGTCCGAAGTATAATTTTTTAAAACTTTTTTTTATTTATTCAAGAATAATTTCTTATTTGTGCACAGTGTGTATTTTTCTATTACTAATTCCACCTAGGGAACAAGTTCTATTTGAGAAACGAGTGTTCTTGTATGAATGTGTGGTAAACGAATTTATAACATGAATAAGAGAAGAGTATAGTAACTGATGGATTTGGGAGTTTAGTTTTTTAATTTAATACTTATTTTCTTATATATTGATAGTAATACTGTATTTACTGAACCGAAATTCGGCCTTTGCCAGAAGTGTATTTTATTTAATATGACTACTTAATTAATACATAATATAATTTTTAAAAAAAATTCAATTTTAAATTATTAATACTTAAACTATAACCTCGTTAAAAAAATAGCCTTTATACTTGTATGCAGTCTTTTTATATATACAGTCCCTGGACAAATTATTAGACGCATTGCAAGATTTCATGTATCAATCAATGATGAACAAAATACCTTTAGAAGGACATTTTTGTTCCTAAACTTAAGCTATTGAATAGAAAATACTATCTGCTATACTTAATACATATATCGACATCTTTTTTAATGATATGGCATTCTTTGGAATGTTTTCATCATTACTAAAAAAAATACAGTGCGTCTAATAATTTGTTCAGGGACTGCATATATATTATTGATCTCCTTTCTCATATGTTTGAACTTAGTTTTTTTTGCATTTATTGTTTTATTTATTCTGTACTATTGTAAACTTTAAAAGATTCTTTTGTATTATTTAATAAGTATTATAAAGCCTTTAACTGTTTGAAAAGATATTGTTGACTTACTAATTCAAGATAATTTAAAAACTGAATAAAAATTGCAATTTTTAGTTTGGGTCTTTCGTTCAATCAAAAATACATGTAATTAGTAAATTATAACATACTCTACCAAAATTTAGCTTATATCCTTCAGTTTTTACTTAAATGCAATAATAACTTAAATAAAACAGTAAAGAATACTTCACTGTGAATTGAAATAAAAAGATGGAAAATATTCTATTTAATACTTTATTGTGAAATAATTATTTCCCTACAAGCAATTGAATAAAACAATACTGATGAAATCACTAAAATCAAAAATATACAACCGGACAATAAACATAAGTAAAGATAATTGTTCAGTAACCAATTTAAAAAAAAACCTAACTCATCAAAGGAGAAATGTGTTTAACACAAATTTTTCTTATACAAACCACCAAAGAAATCTGCCGTGGGCATGTAAACTGCAATAACTACAACAATGGACTAGACCATTTTTGCTTTGAATTAGTCTTACCAAATGTTTTACTATAGGCTAGGCTAGAGTAACAAAGTTTTAGCAACAACGGTCTAAGTCATTAGGCAAGTTACTGCATTTCACCTGCCCACGTATATTTAATAACAAATGCAGTCTATTGGAAATCAGAATAAAATATCACAAGATATATTTAAAAAATCTTAACATTAAGACTACACATATACATTAAAATAAAATATTAATTAACCAAATATTTCTATACATTGGGGGAAAAAATACAATTTAACATGCAGTTGTATTAAAAATTTATTACAATTAGATATCCCAATTAAATTTGTGATTTTAAATGAAATAATAAAATGACAAATAGGTTTATTTGATTACATATAATTAATAATGAAAAACTTATTGCTCTTAATAAGGATTTTATAAAAATATATTTTCAAAACCAAGCAATAGAAAAAGAGATAAATCAGCGGTTTTTAACAGGTAGGGCCAGGAATAAAATTAAAAAAACTGCCCACTGAAATAAGAACTTTAGCATACACATCTGCATTAATTTCTAAGTGATAAACTCATTATTTAATTTAAAATATTTATAAACCTTTGGTAAGTGTTGGTACATTTTCAACAATTAATTTTATAAATATAATCTTTCTATTAAATATATTTAAATGAATATCATAAATAGTTTATATTTAACTCTTATATAGTCACTAGGAAACATACCATTTAAATTTCCATATAATAGGCAGGATTTTAATTGATACATAAATTTTTAAGTAGGCAGTCTAAAAATATCACATGTGTATAAAAAAAAATACTGTGTTTCTTAGGAAACAGTGCATAGTTTATAACTATACATAGGACGGCATGCAATCACTATACTTTTAAGATTAGTTATATTTAATAATTTGTTGAAATAAAATGCAATTGAAAAACACAAGTACTTTAGGAAGATTATAACCTCAGTTAATAATTTTAAATAAACTGTACAAACTATATTAGATTAGTAATAATCGTAATTAAAATGCAATACTAAACTCTTTGAAAGAGTACATATATTAAATAGTAATTATAATGGATTTTTCCTGCATAACATTTAAATAACTACCAGCTGGTCAGTATAACAACACAAAACAATATAACACGATTTTACAAATGAAATTCTAAAGTAAATAAAGCCTTATAAACCCCCAATGAAACATTTTCACTGAATTAAGTCTTAAGTACTATAAGGCTTGGACGATGTTTCGATATAACAGTGAATTGATTTTTAAAAAAATATATCAGACTTATAGGTCCTATCATTCTATACATAATTTTCATAAACACTTAGTCAAAAACAGAATCAACTACGAGGTTAAACACATCTAAAAAATCTAGAAATATTTTGAATGCATTAGTCGAAATGCAACAATGCACTTTACATTGCATGTATTGAGAATAGTGTGTCAACTAATATGTACATCGATGGACATTGCAATTGCAGTTCTTTCTTGCCATTGAGCTAGAAGAAACGTGGAGTGAGGTGTGTGATTCACTGAACAGGGCAGCAAACGAGCCGGTTCAATAACGAAACACGGAAGAATACACAGCACTGCAGCAGAAACAAACCGGGCAGAAAACCTAGAAACTTGCCTATTCCGCTCTTGGGTTCGTCTTCCCTGTTTCTTAGTTAGTGATCCACATGGTTATTTCTTAAAAAAGTTGGAATTTAAAGTTAAAGAAAGTTAATTTCTTTCGAACTAAAATGTTAAAATACATTTAGGAGCCCAAGTCAATATGATAGAGGGGTCTCATACAAGCATTGCATACAAGTGTAGGGAAAATAGTCCTTTTCTGCCCAGTTCGCTCAAAAGGGTGCGAGTGGGTTTTCGGCTCGCTGACACCTCACTCCAGTTTCCCTTCTAGCTCAATGTTTCTTGTTAGCTGGAACAGAGTTTGTAATTGCGATCACTCGTTTTGGTCATAATCACGAAAAAGACATGAAATTGGTTGTGGTAGAGATAACTCATACTAGGATGTCATTCAAAGCCAACCTCCCTTAACAATCCAAAGCCTTTTGGCTTCAGAATTGTTTTTTTTTATCGCCACAGTAGAACTCCAATTATCTGAAGTGTGTTGCTGATAATCTGAATATTAGAAAAATTCAAACACTCTTTCTGTTACTGTTCATCTTGGTCCGATGTGATGTCCAGTAACTTTCTTGAACCAAACGAAAGAAATTACAGGGCATGACATCGAGCAAGGACAAAAATGAACAGATAAGGCGGGTATAAAAGTTCATATGTCACAAATATACTTTTTTTTTACTAACTAAAAATGTTATGTACCTATCAATTATTTTTGCAAATTATATTTTGAATATTGCCGCCCACTCGGCATAGTGGACAGCGCTTCTGAATATCAACCAGTAGGTCCTGGGTTCGAATCCCAGTTTGTAAGCGCATGGATGTTTGTCTAGTCAATAAAATGTTATTTGTCTATGTGTTTGCGTTCGTCTTTATTTGTGTATCAAGAAGTCCAACCTCTTTGGAGGCTCTGGCAACCATCTTCCATGGGCACAACAACAACATCTTTGAAATATTAATTTCAGTAAACTTTTAATATCGATCTTTCTAATGAATTCCAAAAAAACCGTGCAGTTCTATCGTTAAAGGATAAACTAAAAATTATAGAGCTTTACATTATAAATATTTATTATCATTATATTATGATTTGGTTCGGGTTGATGATGACCAAAGCTAGAACTACATAACCTCACACACCCAGCAATACACATTTGATTAAAATATGCCCTTTTTCCAAAACTTTTCAATTATCCGAATTTCTGAATTCTCGACAGGGCTGGGGAGCCCAATCGGTAAAGGCGTTCGCCTTGCATGCGATAGGTCCCAGATTCGGGTCCGGGCATCGTCAAAATAACTGACCTATAAACGGCCCATGCTGAAAAAATGTCCAGTGTCCAGAATAATACCCCGTGTGGTGGGAGTCCATGCTAAATATTTAAGCCCCGACGCTGCGTACGATGCCGCCATTAACAGTTGCAATGGGTGCCTACGCAGGTGTCGACTCGTCACTTGACTGTGGGTTTAAATTAAGACGCCCGTGGCTAATAGCCCTCGCGTATAGCTCTAGTGCGATGATAATTCAAACTAAATTAGAATGTGGTTAGATCCCAATTGCTTCAGAAAATTGCAGTTCTACTGTAATACTTTCAATCAGAAGGAGTGTAGACGCTTTCAATCAGAAGGAGTGTAGACGCTTTCAATCAGAAGGAGTGTAGACGCTTTCAATCAGAAGGAGTGTAGAGTGTTTTGGTACATAACACATATTTTACATGATTTTCTATAAAGTAATATTCAACCTTGTTTATAAAGTAACTCATTTTTTTTTATAACATCATAAAATTTGTGGTCCCTTAAATATATATTTGACCTGATTTCTTACACCTAATATTCTACTTTGTTTATAACTTTATTCGTTTATAATTACCTAAACGTGGGACGCTATAACTGGGTTACACTGTATATCAAAGTCCTAGCCGCCTACTCGGCATAGTGGATAGCGTGTCGGATTCAGGGTTGGCATGGTTTTTACCACCCCCGATAAATACCATGGTAAAAACCGGTATTTACCTTCCTGGTAAAAATAAATATATTCCTATATATAAATATATTCTTTTTATAAAGCCTTTTAATTAAAATAGGATTTCCTAGATATGGTATATCCAAGAAAGAATGGCATTTTCTTGTTTTTTTCCCGAAAGAAAGAGGTATTTCCCAGTTTTTCCCACTGGGATGGGAAATATTAGTTTTGGACGAAAAAACCCAACCGTGGTCGGAATCCCAACTAATAGGTCCCGGGTTCGAATCCCGGTTGGTAAGCGCATGGATGTTTGTCTTGTCAATAAAATGTTACGTGTCTATGTATTGGTTTTCGACTTTATTCGTGTAAAAAGAAGTCCAACCTCTTTTGAGGCTCTGGCCACCATCTTCCGTGGGCACGACAACAACTGTATATCGAAACATCGTACAAGCCTACCCAGTAAAAATAGAGAGAAGCGTCGAATTGAGGACCGTCATGGCCGTTCTTTCGCTGTTCCATCGTTTGTTGGGACAGGAAGGGGTCATCTGGGTTCCTTTTCTTCTGTTGCCAGGTGCGAGGGTGCGGTCGACGTATCATTTTCTAAATTTAAAAGGGGAAGAGAATCTGAAAAGAAACACAAAATCCATGCATCTAAAAAAAAGCACCGAATACAGCATTTAGTTCTATATTAAACTGTTTTGAACACTAGAATTAAACAAGCTATTTTTCATTGAAAATTTTATAATTATTACTTTTGTTTTCTTAATTTCGTTGTATGTATTTCGAAGAATGATTTTTAAATACCATTTAAAAGAAAGATATTGCCAAAATGAATAATTAGTAATAAAACATCATTATTCATTGATAAATGTTTAAATATAAATGAAATTTTTTTTAAAGTTATAATTGTAGTATCCCTTTCAATAAAAACTTGTTAGTCATTAATTTACTGCTTATTATACATAATGAATCTACTAGATGTTGAATTATTTGATATAGGCCTGTTTAACCAAGTTTGGACTACAATTTTTTTTTATGTAAAGGAAAAAAAACTTTAGTAAAATACAATTAAAAGTAACATAAAAAAATGGACAAAAGCTAGAATAATAAAATTACAGAAAAGCATGATAATAGTTATTTTTTTGCCTTGAAAATTAATGAAGATTATCCAAAGATTGAATTTCAAAGCTTTCTTTTAGGATTTGACAACTTATTTCGATTTTAAAAGAACCTAATAAACTAAAAAATTTAATAGCCCGATGTTCCATTAATTGTGTTTGATAAGTTAAATTATATTTTCAAAGGTTAATCACGTTACGTCTCGATATTCACCATATTAGTCACTAGAACATATTAGCAAATTAAGGGGGGGGCGATACATGTAACCACCTGAATTTTGATCGTTTTTCAGAGACGTTATTAAACAGGAAGAAATACATGAATCGTTTTAAAATTCAGTATGTTTATACATTATACATTAAAATAAAAAAAATTTCATTTTTTTGGTTTTAGTTTTTTCAAAACGGCCGCCGTAGTAACTCATCTCCTGAGACCCGCGCGGCTAAAAGTATCAATCGGCGGGAATTCCAGCTACTCCAAAATTGATCTGAAATCAAAGTTTTTTAGATGAAAATGTCCATAAATCTTACATCTTCTAGTTAAACCAATAACAAATCAAAAAAGTTGAAAAATTGTTTTCAAAGGTTTTTGGGTAAAAAAACTAATTTAAATTGTTTTGGGGCATTTTTGAGGTTCAACTGGATGATAATACTATAGAGAAGACGTATACCAAATTTTATAAGGATCAATTAAGAACTTTTTGAGTTATCTTGCCCGCCAATTTAAAAACAAGTAGTTTTGAGATAAACATGCTTAAAGTTTTGACAAAGCCCTCCAGCGCCGAGTTGAAGTGAAGCATTTAAATGAGTTTTTAATCAATAAATAATGCGAATTTCATTCTAAAAATTTGCAGGCATATTTTCGAGATGTTATTTTAACTATTTATGAAATTTAAAAAAAAAATGGATTTTTACATGTATCGCCTCCCTTAAGGCCTTTTTTAAGCACCATGCAATTAGTACAAGAGAGAAAGTGAAGGGGAAGGAAAGTAGAATAAGAGTACAGTAGAACCCTGTACGACTACAACCCAAATTCATCGTAATTATGGGAGGTTTCACGCAGGGCCGTAAGTTATAGGGGGGGAGGGGGGAGCCTCCCCCCCAATAATTTTACAAAGGGCGCCGTTAGGCGCCCAAAAAGGTGCCATCTTTAACTTTTTTAACAGTTCACTTTATAAACAATTATTTTTCAATAATACGTAATTGTATAATTATTTTATTTTCTAATTTCCCCTCAATAATTTTTAAAAGCGCTATTTTAGCCCAAAACGGCACCATGTGAATGGCGCCCTCTCTAAGATTTCATAATAAACAACAGAATCTTAAACTGGTATGAAGAACATACTGGTATTTTCAAAAAATAACGGAAATCTTTCACTCCAATTATTCTTTCCTCCCCCCCCCCTCCCATGAGATGGAGATCCAAACACTTATAATAGTTAAAAACTATCTTCGAAACACACAATATTGAATTAAAAAAAATATATATATATATGTTGGTATTTCCCTAAGTATGAAATAACCTAACAGTTTTACCCTCTTTGCTCTTTGACAGGCTTGCAAGCTTCGATTCAGGCTGTAAGAATGGGTAGTTTAATTATCAGTTGCACTCAGTGGCTCCGGAACCAGTATGGCAGTTGCCATACCAGCTTTTGCAGTGGGCCGGATTGGTATGGCAGCTGCAATACCAACTTTTGCACAGATTATATGTTATGTTTTTCTTTTCATTCCACAGAATCAAACCCAAAAGTGACCGTGTAAAAAAATACAACAAAAACAATCTAGCTTGCAACCCCACATCCACAACACACCGAGAAAGATAACACGTTTACCCATTCCCCTTGGGGGTCTGCAGTAATGGGCTAATGTCCCATGTTTCGGGGAAATTTTTAGTATCGCTTTTCACTATCTGAACACAGGGACACGGCTAAGAAATTCGGACAAAAGGAAGCAATAAAAAAGGCTCGTTACTGTACTCGGGGTTGTAAATTGTATAGCGACCCTGGTAATGTTGTGTTTTTACTTGGAAATGGTCATCCCTGGACCTTTTCGACAGTGACTGATACGTCTTTGTGCAATCTCAGCTCTTTATGTAAACACTTAAAAAGTTTCCTCCTGTTGTGTTCAAGTTGTTATTTTTTCTTCGTTCTTTCTATAATTCTATGCTGACCAATTCTTCTGTTTAAAGGTAACTAATGATTGTTTATTGTTGTCATAATCGTTTTATTTGAAACTATTTTAACTGGATAATTGTTAATGTGACCAGATGTCCCGATTTTGGCGGGACAATCCCGCTTTCTGTCTCACTGTCCCGAAGACAAAATGTTCCGCCTAAACGTCCCGATTTGATGTTATTGCCCCGCTAAGTACTGAAAAACAGAATTTATAAATCAAATACTTTAATGAAATTCTAACGGCATTTCATGCTTATATTTTTTCTGTAGACATCATTTATAAGTTAGAAGTACAATAATAATACACACTTAAGAAATTTGAGAAGCTCTGTATTATTATATTTGATTACTCGGTATAATGGAACTATTTTTTAGTTAATTTTCAGTCTTTAGTTGTTTAGTATAAGCAAAATATTTTGTTTATATTTGCTGAAATTTGAGGAAATTAGCTAAAAAAAAACTTCAGTAGCGAAAATATTGTATGCATGTTATGTTAAAAATGCAAATTTTTGCAAAGTACTATTTAATTAACTTCTACAAGGTCCATTTAATTATAAAGCCAATAATTTGTAGGTGTAAATTTACCATAACTAATTCGGTGTTGATATTTTCAAATTAGGTTAATTCACTTTGAACCAATTTACACATTAATTGTTAAACAATTAAATTCATTCAAGTCATTAATAATTATTTAATTTTTAATTAAAAATTATTTCATTAGTAATTTATTAATGATGTAAATAGTAATTAATAATTGTTTCATTATTAATTAAAAGTGGTTTAATTAGTAATTAATAGAAATTTATAACTTTGATTAGAAAGTTAAATTAATTCATAAGTACTAATTAATGTAATTAGCCGTTAATAATGATTCATAACTGACGAGGCTCCAAAAAAATTTGAGAGGGCGCCAAAATGTGGTCCTCCCCCCCAATAAAATGTCCAAGTTACGGCCCTGGTTTCACGTAATGACCCGTTTCATAGGACACATGTTGCAGTGAACGTCCAAAATCTAATGAACACCGACATTCATCTGTGAATGTCACCAGTTAACGAACTTTGGAAATTCGAGGCAACATAAATATCTGTTCTGGTAGAAAAGGGATTTTCAAAAATGTTGATTTTGCATTTGTCGAGAATGCAAGTGCGAACTGTTGGCAACCCTTACACAAAAGTGTCTTGACAAAATAAGCACTTTTAAGGTTTTAAATAATTATTAAAGCAAGGATCATCTAAGGACCTTGCAAAATCTTTGTTTATAAGAGATCTCCTTTGGTTATGGCATCCCTAACCTTTGTTTATAAGGATATTTGAAGAGCTGAGTGGAAGAACGTGCTAAGTGACATTTTTGAAAAAATTTAGATTTTTGGGTCAATGATTATGTAATTAGCTCCTTTAAACATAACAGCTTTCAATTTTTTAGAAAACATTCGATTTCGTATATTTTTCGTACACGAAGTTGGTAGGTGCACGCGTTTTCGTCACTTTTTCAATGAAAGAACGTGCTAAGGATCCTTAGCATCTTCTTCCACCGAAATCATCCCGATACGGAACGATCGTTTAGTGGAAGAACATGCTAAGTGACTCATTTTTCGCTTTACTTGCATTAATAGCAAAACAAATGGTTCTTTTGTAGTTTTAACCAAAAACAATTCAATAAAATTTGTATTGGGTATAACCAAGCTTTTAGTGCATTTAGATTTTCTCTAGCAGAAAAATTGCATTTTCATTTTAGAATTTAATCGTAGTTAAAGGTTATAACATTTTAGAAAATATCGTCCGCTTTTAATGTCTTCTGTTTTTTATTCTAATAAACATAGTTAACAGCAGAAGTGAACAGATGGTATCATTAAAACAAAGTTGCACCTGCCTATGGAAAATCGCATAGAGCTTCTTGTTAAAACAACATTGCACCGAACATACAAAGAATCTGGTGTGTTAAAAAAAATGAATTAGGGGTACGACAATCGTTTTAAAGCCATTCTAAGTTTGATCTCTAAAGCTATCGGACGCATTTTGTGTAATGTCTTAATTATTAAAATAGAAAGAAGCAAGCGGAAAGCTGAATTTTTGCTCGAAAGTGATAATAGCAGCTTATACAGTAAGTAGAAATTTAATCAAGATATAGCTTTGTTATTTAAAACTAATATATTTTTTGTAATAATTGCTCTAACGTTTTATACTTTGTCTCTTTATGTTTATAAATTCTTTAATATTTATTTAATTATAGATTAGTTTAATAAAAAGTGTTTTGTGTCATGATTGTAAAAAGAAATTTATGAACAATCATACAAAGCTGTCGTAGAAAACCAATAAAATAACAATAACTTTTTCTACTATTCTCCTTGAAGTCATTGCTTATAGTTTTAAAGTTTTCGAAATTCACGAAAAATTGGTTGGTTCCGTAATTTATCGATGTAAAATTTGACAATTAGATATTAAATAAAATTACTTAAAAATTTATTTTTCAAAAACTTGCAAACTACTTTCTTGTCTTATTTATAAACCTTTAAAATAAATATTTTTTATTCAGTTGCATTTGTATTTCTTTTACTCTCTTTTTGTATAATTTTTTTTAAAATTTGATTTATCTTAGCGTTTTCAAAGTTTTTAGGCAAAAATTCTTGTCATTACTATTATTGTAATTTCAGTGATAATGATATTATTTGAAAAAAATATTTCGAATATAAATACTTGCTCATATAACATGTAACAAGTTCATAGCACAAGCTTATAACAAGAAGTTCTCAAAGAACTAATATAGCCTTCTTTTAACTTAAGTACTCACAGAAATCCTTATAGTAGGGACTGACAGACAGACGAACAAACAAAATGTTGCAGATAGATCTCTGATGTCATACATTTCAAACAAAAAAAACACTTTAAAATCGGACGAGAAGAAAAGAAGTGGTAGGGGGAGGGGCAGACGGACGGATCGACAGAAAGTCAGACGTACAGGCAGGTAGACAAACGTTATACAATATACTCATCTGATTTTTATAACTTTCAAACATTTTTTTTTTTTTAAACTTAGTTTAGATCGGAAATTGAAAGGGATATGGAGGGACGGATAAAATGATAGACATACAGGCAAACAGATAAAAAGTATAAAAGAATTCTATGAAGTCCTATCTTCCAAACAAACAAAAATTGAAAATCGAAAGGTTAGCACAGAATTTATAAAGCAGGTATGGATCAAATATACCTAAAAAATGTCACTTGGCACGTTCTTCCACTGAACAACCGACCAAAATCTGAAGCACTTCGGAGGAAGAATGTGCCAAGTGCATGAGGTATCAAGCGCGTTTTGTAAATGACGTGTTATTATGTAAATTACGGTTGAGCCAAAAGCCCCCAAGCATTTTGAAGAACTAAAATATCATGCCGAAAAAACTGATTTTGTGAATGAGAGAAAAGTTGCAAACAAAAAAACTTTAAAGCTCATTATCTCGTTTTCACCTTTTTGTCACTTAAGCACGTTCTTCCACAAAGCTCTTCATTTGTTTATAACCAATTTACAGATGTGATAAAGCGTTCTGATCTGACGACAAAATTAAATTATAATATCAATCATCTATTAAAATATAGCTTAAAAAACTGTTACTGATCCAACTAATATATAACCAAATTGCTTTCTTTAAAAATTTATTTCTTGTATTTTCACACTGAATGCGATAAGAGGCAAGATTTAAAAAAAATTGTTCGAGGCGCAAGCTGACCATTTTCCTAATATCAGGGGTGTGATTCTTCCGCGGATCTGCTGTTTTTGGAATTTGTTTGAATTTGTTTTTCCTACTATAATTATTTATCAAAAAATCTATCATGATCCAGGGAAGTTTCAATCAATTACCTGTAAGTAAGTTGCAGTGAGCCGGCCCGTTAGCACAACGGTTAGGGAGCTAGCCTGTGGAGCTTAAGGGTTCGGGTTCAAATCCCGGTAAGGCATGGATGTTTGTGTTCGTCAATAAAAGCCGATCTGGTAGCACAAACGGTTAGGGAGCTAGCCTGTGGAGCTTAAGGGTTCGGGTTCAAATCCTGGTAAGGCATGGATGTTTGTGTTCGTCAATAAAAGCCGATCTGGTAGCACAAACGGTTAGGGAGCTAGCCTTTGGAGCTTAAAGGTTCGGTTTCGAATCCCGGTAAAGGCACGGGTGTTTGCGTCCGTCAATAAATGTTGTTATTTGCCTATGTGTCGTCTCTTTCTTTGTGTGTCTCTTGTGCCTGTGTCATATCTGGGGTCGAGTACAATAGACTTGAGGTCGCAGATCTTGGCGAACTTGCCCACCACCAAGAAAGTCATAAGTGCAGTGAACGTTTAAAATCAGATGAACATCAACATTCATTAGTTAAAATTTTTAGAAATTTCCTCCAACACAATTACGCTCTGGTAAAACAGGGGTAAAAAGATGATTTTACTGTAGTCTAAAACGCTAAATGTAGGCAACCCTTACAAAAAGTATCTTGATGAAATAAGCACTTTTAAAGCATTCAAAAATATATTTTTGAATAAAGACCATCTAAGAATATTACAAACCCTGTGTTTATAAGGGTGAATATCGCAGAAAGAGCCAATTTACAGATGTGATGAAGCGTTCTGATCTGACGACAAAATTCAACTATAGTATCCCAATCATGTATTAAAATATAGCTAAACACTATGCTATAACGTCTTAAGCACATGTTATCGGAATATTGGTAATGGAACCACATGCCTGCATATTTCAGTAAAATATAGAAATGTTATACAGTAAAAGCCTGTTTATCCGGCTCTCGATTAACCGGAAAGCTCAAATATCCGGAAAATTTCAAATTCCGATTTGGCGACGGAATTTAGCGATAAAATTGAATATTTTTCGCCAAAATTGCAATTTCTCGCCAAAAACTTTTCAGATTTTTTTTTTCCAAGAAAACATTTCGTTTGGTGACAACATTTGGCGCAAAAAGTGTTTTTGGTTTACATTTTAAAATATCCTACTGGTTTTAGACCATGGGTTGGACGATTTATGTATTTAGATTTTTAGCATTTGAAAGTAACGATTGATTTTTTTTCTTAATTAATAAATATATTAATATTTTTTAATCAAAATATTGTAGTCTATTATATATTAATATAAATGCAACATCGCCTATTTGCATATAAGATGCAGCCATTATCTCGTATTTTCCGAAAAAATCGGCATTTTTGGTAACCCTATTTGGCGACTTCCGATTAACTGGAAAATTCGATTATCCGGAAGAGTCGATTTCCCTAGCATTTCGGATAAACGGGAGTTTACTGTAATACCGTGCAAAAAAACTAACTTTTTAAAATCAATAATCGTGGCAAAAGTGATGCTTTTAACGAAATCGTGTTTCAAAGTTACTTTTACGCACTAATGCGACAAATAAGAGCATCTGATGGTGTAAAATTCTTTATTTGAGCGTGATACTTTTTATTCGGCGGCTTTGTGATTGGTGTAAAATTCTTTATTTGAACGTGATTTTTTATTTAGCGTCTTATTTCCAATGCCAATCTAAGAAATACTTTTTTTACGTTATTATAAAAAATAGTGTATGACACAACACGTCAAAAATAGCCTTTTTTTAAACTCGTGAGTTTATTTCACTCGCTCGTACCCCGCTTGTGGAATAATTTATTCAACTCGTTTAAAAAAGTCTTACTATTTACACTAGTTGCATAAATAACTATTTTATAAACATTATCGATCCGACTAATTTATTATTTTTATTTCTTTCTTATATTGTCAAACTGAATGCGATAAGCAGCTATTTTTTATATATATATATATTTTTTCAATTTGGTTGGGGCACAAACTGACAATTTTCCTAACATTGACCCATAAACACGCTACATTTTCCCCAGCTAAATCACCAATATTCCTACTGCATCAAGACAGAGAAAGATACGGTGACAGAAAGAAAGATACAGAAGGATAGAGTAGCGAGGAGACGTACTTAACATGCACACTCCACTCACAGCCTTCTGTGCTTGGTCGACGGGAGTCCGCTAGGCCTCCGTGAAACCCAGGATGGACTGGACCGCTTTTAAGTGCTCGCGATCCTTCTTCGTTTGAATTAAATTTAATTTTGTCGAGAGAACCTAAGCGAAATGGGTACTGAAGGAGACAAAGGCTTGACAAAGTAAGCACTTTAAAGGCTAATAAAAACGTTTTTTAAAATAAGGACTGTGAAGTACGACTGTCATCTCTGATTAGTATTTGTATTTTTTCTTTCTTTTCATGATGCACATGGGCAACATGTTGTAACTTTTGTTTTTGTTGAAATAAATGGCTGTTCCTGTTCTACAACTATGCTACAATACTTGTTTGTGCTGCGTTTACTAAAGAAATTATACGTGAAATTACTGATTTCAATAAGGACCATCTAAGAACCTTACAAATGCTGGGTTTCGAAAGCATGTTAAGTTTTCTTCCTTTAAATACATAGTACAAGGTGTTCCACTACAACAACAGACGGAAACAGAGGAGGAAATAGCGACAGAAAAGACATAGAAAGATTAGACAGAGTAGCTAGGACGTACTTAACATGCACTACACTCACAGCCTCCTGTGCTTGGTGGCCTTGTGGACGGCCGTCCGCTCTGCCTCCGTGAAACCCAGGATGGACTGGATCGCTTTTAAGTGCTCGCGATCTTTTTTGGTCAGGAAGTAGAAGACGGCATCCTTCAGGAAGCGGAGAGTGTACTCTGCCTGTCGATCCCCACTCACCCTAGGAAGATAAGATTGTAAATATATTAAGGGTGAATGTGGGTATTGAATAACTCTAAATGTTAAAGATAGATGGCAGCACAAGGTATTATAATTTCTGCACTTTCTGCCTGCCGATTGCCACGCACCCTAGACACAATATGCAAATCAGTACGATGGTGTGGTTTCATTTCACTCACCCTAGATACAAAAATAAAATTGAATATATTAAGAGGGTTTAAGGGTGAATGTGAGTATCCAATAATTCTAAATACCAAAGACAGATGGCAGTACTAGGAATTGGAATAATTAAAGCACAATCAATCTGTCCCTCTATCTTAGCTCACCCTAGACACAGAATATGTATACGAGCATAATTAATTCATACAGAAACTGAGCACTCTGCTTGTCGATCGCTGTTCATCCTAGACACAAAATATATGCACGAGTATAATGGTGTATAAGGGTTTCATTTATTTATTTTTTTATATTTATATGTAAAAATCAAATCTCATTAGTTCAAAATAATTTATGTACATGATGTTTTTACATAAAGCAGATTGCCATCGATAATTCTATGGAGCTAAAAAAAGGCAAACATGTTTTATTTTAAAGTCAAACTTTTGAACATGAATTTGGTTTTCATTTTCAAAAACAATTTGATACACATAAGAAAATTTCTGTTTGCATAAGCGTTTTTTAAGAAAAATTCTGTCGGATACTTTTCTACTACTACTAACAAAATATTATGAAATAAATATCATTAGAATAAATGTTGGCATCTTATGAAAAGAATGAAAAAAAAAGTAAAATTTTCACTGTTTCAACTAAGTCATTTTTTGTATGCCTCCGAAATTAAAATTAGGATATGAAAGTAGTTTTTTCTTTCACGTAATTATAAAAAAATATATATTGTGTTTCTCACCTGGAAGTGGCCTCCCTGTACAGTCTTCTCGTATGTTCCAGCTCGCTTTCCAGCTGCTGGATCTGCTGTCGCAGGGGCTCGAGGCCCTTTAGAACATTTTCTTCTTCATCTTCGCTATCGTCTGCAATGAATCTGGCAGCATCGCTCTTCTTCCTGCGGTGGGGAGGGGGGAAAGGGAGGAGAAAGGTTGAGGGTCGCATGCCACAACAAGGAAATCATAAACAGAACATAGCAGAAAGGGAGACCACAGTGAAAGAACCGAGGATGGGATAGTTACATAGGTATTGGTAAATATAATTAATCATGGATAAACGTCAATCAGTGGTCACTAGATTTCATATTAAATTGTTGCCAATTGTTTAAAAGTGATCTTAGAGCACTAAATTGATAACCGCCAAAGGTTTATTGGCAAAATTCTGCAAAAAAAAAAGTTCTTAAATTAAATTGTGGTTATAAAAGCGCATAAGGGTTTCGGAATGTTTTTAAATGCCAAAATTAAAACAGATGGCAGCACGAGGAAAAACAGTGGCCTTACAGTATTGTACAGGGCAATTACAATGTTTTTTACAACATTATGGCTAATTGGACTGCATAGGTTGAGGATAATACAGTATTGGATTAACACAGAGACTCTCCGGCTAGGAGAACCGCTCCCATTCGAGCTTGAAGCAGATTCTGAATCGTTAAAAACATCCATACCGAAAATGGGTTTGAACCTCCAGGCTTTGGTACCGAAAACAAGGGTTGGGTATACACAGGCAGTCAAGTAGGAATAAAAAAAAGGTCCCTAAACCCATAAGATTTAGTAAGCCCTGGAAAAACTCGATAGAAAAATCCAACGGTTCTTTACTGGTCATTTTCGTATAGAATAGCATGCATAACAATAAAAATATTTCAAATAATATAACTATAATCATGTCAATACACAAACTATAAATATAATACTTTAAAAATGAATAATAATACAGAATAAAACAAATATTCATTCAACATTGAGTAGTAAAGCCAGTCTAACATGCAAAGGAACAAAAATAACTAAAATATCATTAAATTATATTGTAAACAAGTAGGTTTGTAACAGAATCTGTCACTTAACCCGCTTCCACATAACAGCTGTGTTTAACAGGTAAAAAGGTGCTAACACAGCATTGATATTCTATATTAAACATTTACATGCTAAATTGGGCTAGTTTCTTTTACTTTATTTGAAAATTCAATAATTATTACTTATTGTTTGCAAAAATTAATTTATATTTTAAAGAATAAATATGTCATATTCCTCGCTTTTAAATAGAATGAAAAATTTTCATATCAACGTACAAAAAATCTCGTAGCAAATATATTTGACGTCATTTCAAACTGAAAGAATTAAAGTTTCTCGAGCAATTGTTGCGAATGGCAATGGTGATTTAATTCTAATAAAAATGGCTTCGTACAATTTTTAAATGAGCATTCAATTTTACAGTTTTTTAAACAATTGAAGTACCTCGAATTCGAATTCTTCTCTGAAATTTTCAATGTATTCTATTTCGATGCGCTGAATTTTTGACATATCACACTTGTCCGTAGCATTTGTATTTTGGGCTATGAAAGTGGGTGACGGACAGACAGACGGAACGATTATCATACCTTTCACTTTTTACGTTGTAAACGTAGTGTGGAAGCCAAAATTGGGGTACTTTAATTTAAATGACATGCGCATTCAAGTCAATCGTATAAACAAACGCAGTATATAGTTTAAATCAGAAAACAGAATGCTGAAAAGCAATTAAAATCTTACAATGTAAATTCAAGCTCATTGTAGTGTGTAGCTGAAGATATTACACAACCCGTGTCCACCAAACGGCACCTCAAGTGTAAGACCAATTTGCTTTGGCTTATATACTATGATTTTAGTTATAGTCTAGATGGCTGGTAGTAACACAATAGTAAACCAGTGCCATCTAATGTGGATGTCTCAATTTCTGCTCATTTATATACAGGGTGTCCCGCAAAAGAATGTCCGAGTTTAAAATTGTGACCTGACATCACGCCTTGTGATTTCTCCTTTGGGGCTTCGTAAAAGATCGGGTCTACGTTCCACCCTACCCAACGATTTACCAACTTGAAAGGTAGAATTGTGCAGGCTGTTGCTTCCATTACTCCGACTTGCTGCAGACAGTATGGGAAGAATTGCATTTTCTTTTGGATGTGTGCCGTATCACTAAAGGCGCACACATTGAGCACTTATTGGAAAAACAAGGTTAGTTTTCCTTCAATGTCATGTATGATTTGTTATATTTAGTATAAAATAAACTCCCGTAATATACCATTAAAACTCGGACATTCTTTTACGGACACCCTGTATATTCTAAATAGAAGTGCTATATCATAAAAAACATGAAAACCTCAAGAATTTAAAATGACAACAAATTTATTGTCGTTTGAATAACAGATGACTTGACAATTGAGGCACATCAAACTAATGAACTATTCACTGTATTTTCGAGGCCCAGTGGCTTCGTGGTAGTGCTTCGCATTGCCACGCCAAAGGCCCGGGGATCGAATCCCGGATGGGGCGAGGTTGACCCATCCTTTCATCCCTTGAGTGGGTCAATAAAGTGTGTACCAAGCATGCTTGGGAACTAAACACTGGGGTTCCATGTGAGGCTGACCACCTTACCGGGACATATGCCTAGCACCCAGACTTCTAGGCCACGAAGGCTGAAATGGGCACGGCAGGCCTTGGCCCAGTAACGGGCTGTTGTGCCGAGGAGTTAGTTTTTTTATTGTATTTGCTTTATTAAGTTAATAAGCATATTAATAAATAGCAATTAAAAGTTATGCTAAGTAGAAAGAGGAGTTTAGGTTCATACATTGCCCCCTATTTGCTAAGGACACCCCTGGTTGTTTTTTTAAAGGGAAAAAAATGGGAAAATTAAGTCAGATTGCAACTATACTAGTTTATTTCAATAAATGTAGAATTAAAACAAGAGTAATAGATGGAATGTATATATTTGTTCAAATTATATAACTTACATAACAAAAATGGAAATATTTTTATGTGATTTTCACATAAGAAGGCTTTATAAGAATTTTTTAAAGATTTAACTTGTATGCTTTGCAATAAGTTTTAGGTAAAAATACACATACATATTTAATACAAAGTATTCCAAAACCAAAACATCTTTAAATGGCGCACACACAATATTTTTACAAAGAAGGAATAAATGTTAGGGGTATATTTTAATATATTTATGTTATAGGAAGCAGATTAATATTTCTAAGCATTGTTTTTTTTTTGCATGCAAAAAGCTTCAAAAAATTTTCCTCAAAATTTCTTATATTTCAGATATTATACTTTTCAACCCTATCTTTTTGAGGTTCAAAGGCAAATTTTACGCAATATCTGATTAAATGAAATTACTAAGGTCATTAAAGTGCACCTAGTTTTTAAAACTTGACTGTGAAGCGGTTGGGTTGTACAGGGTGAAGCAAATAAAAGTGGCCCCAACGTGGAGATAAAAATACGACAGAAATGTTGTCAAGTCAGAAACCAATACAAAAACAGGTTTGCTAACATGAAGCCATTGATCGCTTCAATATTAAGCCCAAACAAACACTTGGCGACTTATTTGCCGGCAACTACGCTATGGTTTGAAAAGCTAGTTAAATTGAAATATAAACTAAAGGTTTGTACAAGTCAGAAACCAATACAAAAACAGGTTTGCTAACATGAAGCCATTGATCGATTCAATATTAAGCCCAAACAAACACTTGGCGACTTATTTGCCGGCAACTACGCTATGGTTTGAAAAGCTAGTTAAATTGAAATATAAACTAAAGGTTTGTACAGCTATGCAAAAAGAGTTCCCACTAGTGATTATTTCAGCCGTTATTTATCCTAGAGAATCGGACCTTTTTGTTTTTGTTAATACAAAACATTCTAAATTGATAGCAAGACACAAAATTTGCATAAGGGTCCGTCTTCATATAATCTGAACTCGCCAATAGTCCACGAGTAGCTCTAAAGTGATGCTAATCCCATTCAACCATTGCAAAAACAGGTTTGCCAAGTGAATGCATTGCACGCTTGAATAATCTTTTATTTCTACTTGAAAGCTTTTAGGCGGCTTCAAGAGTTTTTCTCGCCAAGCATTTCAACTTATTCCTATATCTAGACCGGGGCCACTTTTCTTTGCTTGTATAATATGTAATTTGGAGAGAAAATTTTTTTATCTTCCACCTGCACACATGACTAGACCTTCAAGTTGTATAAACACTCAAAAAGCTCTGTACACGTTCTTACTTCTTTCACACTATGTATAAACACTTTATCACATAGACTTACTCGGGTTTTTTTGGCATAGTATATTAATATAGAAACAAAATAATTAGGTAATAGGGTGAAATGTTTGAATAAATAGATATGTATCTCAGGTATTTTATCTATGTAACTAAAAACCTTAGGTAAATGAAGCAATAAAACCTAAGATTGTTGGAGAAATTAAATTTCACTTCTTTTTTTATTTAAACTGGTTTTGAATAAGTTTTTGGTTGGGAACTGTCTTTCAAATATGTAATAAGTTTGATTGAATTATTCACTGAAGTTTATTTGAGCCAATAATATTTTAATTAAGAAAACTAAAACCAGCATAAGAAGGTAAAATGTTTGAGATTCCATAAAATATTAGAAATTTTTGAATCAATCTATCTAAAAAATCTTTGTCTATAATGTGCTCATTTATAAGCATGCCTTCATCACAAAATATACTTTAATAAATTACACTCATCTTCATTTAAGGGTGTAAAAAATTAAAAATGAGATCATCCCAAAACTGACTGAAGACCTAGTACAGTTTAATAGCATAGCTTTTCTAGCAACTAGTGCTGATATCTGTATGCCCCTTGTACAACTGAAGATTTAATAAAGAAAACAAATCTTGTGACTCAACATAATAAAAAAATAATCTCTTATCCACAATATTCTCATTTAAAAGCATGCATTCACCAAATAATATTTATAAACAAAATATTCACCATTAATTTGGTGATAACAATAAATTAAAAATACAATATCACATATCTGATATACACTGCTGGTAAGGGCATATAGCATTAGTAATTTCAATTTATTTGCCCCCAAATACTCCATAAGAAATCTCTCCAAACACAGAACTAATTAAAGATAGCTCTTAAATAAAAAAAAGGAATGATAAATTCGTTTTAGACAATTATTTGTGCCATCAGTACTCGTTAAATCCCCTTTCAATAAAAACCCTTCGTTAATGTGCTAGGCACCATAATCCGTAATATCCTCTTTGACAATCAATCTGATGGGTATCTGTACCCAATTAGTGTACTGACCACTAAACTGCTTTGCTTTTCCTTACCAAACAACATAAACAAATTGTGCTTAGCACCAAAGTTAAGTACCCCAGACTGACCAGGCATAGAAACTTGCTGCAGGCCAAACCTGGAGTACCAACGAAGGAACTCCATCCGGCAGAAGAGCTTGGTTAGGAACCAAACATTGCAGTGATACCCATAATGAGTAGTTTTTTTTTAAAAATCTCACTCAAATTAAATTTTTCATCGGACAAACAAGAGCCAATTGTGCTCAGCACTGCAGTTCAGTTAAGAACTTTAACTCCGCCATACTGGCAAGGCCACTAATCTCGCTGTGAACCAGAACAGGGTAAGACACCCAAACTGACTGATCAGCAAATAGCATATCTTAGTCAGTAACCAAACAGTGGCATACTATAATACTTCAAATTTGTGAAAATCTCACCGGGTCTAAGCTTTCCCCCAGATAAACTAAACCAATTGTGTGCTTAGCATATGTTTATTTTAAGAGCCCTAAACTCTGTCATATCAACCAGGCTTCAAAGATTGCTTTACGCCACAGTTGCGGTACCGGTAGAGCTTACCAGAGGACAGCAAACCTTAGCCAGGAACGAAATGGTGCTATGATACCAATGACTGATATCCAGAAAAATCACGCTAAATTTTTTCAGACCGATAAACAAACCAAGTGTGCTTAGCACTGAAAGTTCATTAAAGTGCTCCAAGTCTCACCAGATATTTGATGCCTCAAGGCTTGCTGTACACCAGAGTTCTGGTGAAGAAACCAAGCTAACCAGCAGGAAGCAAAGCACAGCCAGACACAAAACAGAGGCAAGACATTGATAACTCGAACTTATAAAAATACCGCAGGAGATTTTTTTTCCATACATCAAGAAACAACAACTGTGCCTTGTTCAGTTAAGTGCCTTAAACTCCACCTGACCGGCCACGCCTCAAAGCTTGTTGTACCCCAGAGCAGGGGTACCTGTGAAGAACATAGAGCTTATAGACAACATCAAAGTTTGGTCAGGAATGAACTAAAATTCAGAAAAATATCTCACTTGATGTAAATATCTGATTAATTCTTTAATGGTATAAACTTTGTGCCCTAAACTCCACCAGAAGGGTCAGCCCTATAAGCTTGCTGCATGCCCTAGCCAAATACCAGAGTGAAGAAACCCAAGCCGACAGCATATCTTAGTTAATAACCAAACAATTTCATGATACCAACAACTCAAATTTTGGAGAGAAAAAAAAGTCAATTGTAGAGAGAGGTTGAAAAAGAGTAGATTGTTTTATACACTGTCTTAAGCTAATTATGTTTATCACCACAGTTCAGTTGAGTGCCCTGAACTCCACTAAACCAGCCAGGCCTCGAAGCTTGCTGTAAGCCAGGGCAGGGGTAAAACCCCATTCAGCCAGTGGATAGCAAAGCCTGGCTAGGCCAGCGGCTGTAGTGGCACACAAAACACTGCGAAATGCGTATTTCTTCCACCTGAGCATCCTTAGTTTGGTGTTGTCCTCTTGCGGTTCCATGTCTTTCTTCACATGGCTCATCTGATCCTCCAAGTCTTGGATCCTGCTCTGGGCGTGGTCAAACAGAGGGCGGAGCTCCAGGTATCTGTAAGGGGGAGGGGCGAAGGAAATGACGTCAGGGGATTGGACAATTGAGGGGCATAATTAGGGGATTTTGATTGATCCCCAGGAGAGGAGATCCAATCCAGATTAAGTATTGGCACATGCTTAAGATTAAATTATTTGAAGAGGAGGAGTAAAGGTATTGGTTATAGGGCATAATGATGTCATATTTTTGGTGTAGCCATTATTGATCAAAGGCTCTTGTGTATTGTGTTGTAAATTATACAAGATCTGTGAGCACACTTTGTTTTTGGGCACTATAATTATTGAACATGAAAAACAATTACTAGCATATCACAAGCAATTTTGGGTAACTAGCAGCACATATTATTCAGTATAATGTCCGAAATAATAGTTGGATTGACAATAAGACCATTGGATTTTATCTCAAATGCAGATACGTTTTCTTAATATGATAAGCCATAAAATATAACATCTTAAAATCACTAACCTTGCATTAGTTTCAGTCAGCTTCTGAAGCAAGTCATCCACCCTGTCATCAAACCTCTCCTTCAAATCCTGGTAGTGTTCTTTGTGCTGCGATTTCAGCTGATCGATTTCCTTCTTGTACATGTCAAGAAACCTCTCAAACTCGCTTGGGGTTACCGACACAGGGCTCTGATGATTTTCAACTTTAGAAATATCGCTCCGCCGTCTGTGCACAGCCGCAACCCCATTGTCCATTTCAGACCTTGAATATTCCACTTTTGGTTTGGAGTAATCAGGAATTACTTCTGGTTTTGGTTTTGAATATTCAATGTTTAGTTCTGCTTTTGGTTTGTAATCTACATACACTTCTGTTTTCAGTTTCAAATAGTCAGTATCTTTTCCTGTAGGATAATCAACATACACTTCTGTTTTCGGTTTAAGATAGTTTACAGCCGATTCTTCTTTGGATTTTAGATAATCAGTGTTCACTTCTGGTTTTGGTTTTGAATACTCCTCGTTAACTTCTGGTTTTGATTTCGGATAATCAACTTCCGATTTCTGAGTGGGAAAGTCAACGACTTCGTCGGTATTCACACACTTGTCTACTTTCTCAGCAACATGGTCGTCAAATTCCTCAGAGCTGTTCCTTGGAGAAATGGAAGTAGAGATGCCGCTGTCGTCGTTATTGTGATGGTTGATCGTGATGGATGTTCGCAGATCGTCGGAAGAGTTGCTCTCGAAGCTGATCACCGAGGAGTTGTTTTGGTTGTTCTTGCCGTTCATGTTCGCTTCGAGGTTGTTGCTGTCCTGAGAAGAGTTCAAGAGACCGTGGTTTCCGAGTTGAAGCTGAAAAATTAAAAGTAATATAAATGAGTAAATAGTTAAAAAATTTCAATACATGCAAATAAAGTAAAATTTCAGACTCTGTGATTTTTTGGGATTTTTTCAGATTCTAATTATAAAGAAATTTGGGGAACTAAGAAAAAATCCCTGCTAACAGGAAAAAAAAAAGTTTTTACAATACCTTAAAAAGGAATTAACATCACTAAATACGATTAAAAGAAACTTATAATTTATAGAAATCACTTAATATCAATTTGTACTAATATAAGACCACAAGAGTTACGACAACTAATAGTTTTGGAAAGTTGTCAAATTCTTCCGTTCTCCACCCAAAGCAATTTAATGCTTTCTATGCCAATAGCAATCGGTTCTGGGTTCATCGGAATTTTGACATTGGTGAAAGCTGGTTTACATTTTGCAAGGTCCACTAGAATTTAAAATAGCTGTAAACCTGTTAACAGCCTATATACAGTGACGTCAGACTGACATTATAAACCTCATATTATTTCCAAGCTAGCTAATTCATATTCTAGAACTGAACCTAAACCGAAACTACCTGCGTTAAGGCGTCCCTGGGATGTGCCATCTCACCTATCAATGCTACAATCTCTGCGTCCAATATCCAGGGACTATTGGTCAAACTGACACCATTATAAAAAACCAGATTGTTTAGTTCCCAAGCTAGCTTGTTCCATATTCTAAAGCTGTGCTTAAACCCCAACTACCTGTGTAAGAGCGTCCCTTAAGCGTGCACATCTCCCCTCTCAGGGGACCTCAATCTCTTTATCCAATATAAAGGGACTATTGGTCAAACTGACATTGCAAACCCCAGATTGTTTAGTTCCCAAGCTAGCTTGGTCCATAATCTAGAGCTGAGTCTAACCCCTGACCAAATAACTGCGCGAGAGCGTCCCGGAGCCGTGTCATCTCTCAAGAGGCCCCAATCTCTGCATCCAATAACCAAGGACTCTTAATGAGACTAACACCATTTCAAATATATTGTTTAGTTCCCAAGTTAGCTTAGTCCATATTCTGGAGCTTAAACCACAACCAAGTACCTGTGTGAGGGCATCCCTGAGATGCACCACCTCTCCTCAAGTCCCCAATATCCAAGGACTCTTATATAGTCAGACTGACACCATTTCAAATATATTGTTTAGTTGTTTTAGTTCATATATATTGTTTAATTCCCAAGCTAGCTTGGCCTATATTCTAGAGCTGTACCTAAACCACAACTACCTGTGTGAGTGTGTCCCTGAGACATGCCATCTCTCCTCTCAAGAGAGAGAGGCCCCAATCTCTGCATCCAATATCCAAGGACTTTTAGTCAGACCGATACCATTTCAAATATATTGTGCAGTTGTTTAGTTCACTTATGTATTGTTTTGTTCCCAAGCTAGTTTAGTCCATATTTTTAAGTTCCTAAAAACCACAACTACCTGTGTGAGGGCATCCCTGAGTCGCGCCATCTCGCCTCTCAGGGCCTCAATCTCTGCATCCTTGTCGTCACAGCGCTTGGTTGTACGTGCGAGTGTCGACTTGAGCTGCCGTATCTCTTTGTCCTTGCGCTGGGTCGGCGTGAGGTACTCCTCAGGCTTGCCTGGATGGCGGTCGCAGTGAAGCACATATCTGTAATGGAAACCGATCAGCATCATAATAGATGGCGCCACATGTCACATGTCACCAAATAAGCAAAATCAAAATAGAATTTAACAATTAAGCATCACTATAGATAGCCACATGTGAGCAAATAGGCAGAGTTGAAATAGAGTTTAACAATTCAGCATCAAAACAGATGGCGCTACATGTCAGAAAATAGGAGCAGAGTTGAAATAGTTTAACTACTATCAGCATGAACATGTGACGGGGCATATTAAAATAAAACAACTTTAAAAATATTACTAGTTATTAAGTTTAAGAAAGCACTTTAATATAACTTAATTAAAGAGCACTTTAATAACACAGTTTAAGAACACTTTAATAACAGTTAAAACTTTTAAAAGCTTCAACTAAAAAGAACTTTCCACCAAAAGAAACCTTCGAACTGTAAAACACATTTAAATAGATAGAACAAAAACGATCCCTAGTCGTCATAACTAGCCCAGCCTTGTCATAACTTGACAGGAATTTCTGTTTGTCAAATCGATAACGCATTAAATTTTGTTTCTTATTGGGGAATATGTTGAAATAGAGAATCCCAACCTACGGATATAGCAACCTTGCAAGTAAAATGCGGCAACACGATTTTGTTTCTCCCGCTGCATTCCGAGATAGGTCAGGACTCTTACAAACCGGAGCTGAGTTTTTATTCATGCGACTCTAGTCCGGCCCACTTGTATTGGCTACATGTGGGGTATGAGCAAACTATTTTTTTCCCTTTGCCAAGTATGGCTTATACGCAGTAAAATCCCTACAACCGACCTTTCCTCTGATTCGTGTTGCTCTGTAACCCGGCACTCTGTTCTCCATTTTTACTCGATACACCCTTCAAAAACCAACATACAAACAAAAAAAAACAGGGATTTGAGCAATGCGTTACTTGTAACAGTTACTTTTATTAGGTAACACGGAGTATCACAGTTAATTTTTCAGAAAGTAACTGCAACTGTATCTTAGTTACTTTTAGTGGTAACGAAGTAACAGAAAAATTATGTTACTTCTAACACCGCTCATTACGGATATTTTCGGCTTAAATTTAATTTCAAATTTAACTTTTGACAACACTGAATTTTAGTTAATTTTTTTTTCCGATTGTTGTTATTTCTATAGCCTTTGTATTCTTTGAAAAACGGTAAGATTACCATTATTATAAGCCGCAATTAACGGTATCAACGGCTTACCGAGATTAACGGTAAGATTACCGTTAATTACACATTTCCTTACAACTAATACAATTACTAAAAATAACTGATTAATTACTTTTGTATTAAGTAACTGTAACAGTTGCTTTTTAATGAAGTAATTCAACCGAGTTACTTTTTAAACGTAACTTTCCAATCTCTGCAAAAAAACACCTTACCTCTTTCCGTAGTGACACCGACTGACTGGTCTACTCCCTTGAACCGAGGCTTCGGTGCCACACTGGCTCTGGCTCGCAAAGCTAGCATAGCTCGCGAAGCTCCCGAAACTGCGAACTGAAGATGCACAGTCGTCGTCGATCATGGACTGTACCGACTGGCCTAAAGGCCAGTGGGGGTAGTCGCCGGTTACCGTGATGGATTTGGGTCGCCCTGCCTCTGAAAGAAGAAGGGAGGATGTTCAATTGGTTTGGTCTGGTATTGATTATGATAACAGATTAAGATCTTTAAACATGTATTCCCTGGAAAACAGGAGAGCTAGGGGTGATTTAATACAGTTATTCAAGTTCATAAAACAGGGAGACATGGAGGGCTTAGGTTTTACCTTAAATAGCCGGACCAGAGGACATGATCAGAAATTGAATAAATCGAGCTTTAGAAGGGAGGTAAGAAAACTTTTTTACAATAGAGTTGTCAATGAGTGGAATGCTTTACCAGATTATGTTGTGCATTCAAAGAGAGTAGAAGATTTTAAGAAGAAACTTGACGGTCATTGGAAACTGGTAATGTATTAGATTTATTTTGGACCAACCTTGCTGGGCCTCTGGCCTGTTGTTGGTCGACAATTTTTGTATTTGTATTTGTAAAGGTCGAAATTAATTTTTTAATGATGTTGGCATTGAAAGTGGAGTAAAAAGTCAAGACTTTTGTTAAGCTTATTACAGTAGGTTCCCTCTTGGTTGTACTCCGTTTAATGGGATCTCTGCTTTCCATGTAAAGTGCAAAAAATAGCTAAAAAATAGTTATTTATGCAACTAGTGTGAAAAGTAAGGCTTTTTTAAACGAGTTGAATAAATTCACGAGTTTAAAAAAGCATATTTTCAACGTGTTGTCATACACTATTTTTTATAATAACGTGCAAAAAAGTATTTATTAAATTGACATTTATTGATTGGCTTATTAATTATTTTATTATCACGTTCAAATGATTTGAAGGTGATTATTTATATAAATGATTATTTTATAATCACGCGCAAAAAGTATTTCTTAGATTGGCATTGGAAATAAAACGCCAAATAAAGAATCGCGCTCAAATAAAAATTTTTACACCAATCAGATACTCTTCTTTACTTTGTCGCACAAGTGCGTAAAAGAAACTTTGAAACACGATTTCGTTAAAAGCATCACTTTTGCTACAATTATTGATATGAAAAAGTTAGTTTTTTTGCAGGATATTATAAACATGTTTTGTATTCCTATGCGATAAAAAATATGGCGGAACCATGCACCAAGTACCCAAACTTTTCAAGGCTCCTTCGGCTTCATAATTTTTTTTAAAGGTATGCAACTTATACTGCTTTAATACATTGAATGTAATGATGCATGGTTTATATTGTGCATTTATTTATAAGGCGGACATCATCAATGTATAATTCTGCAACTCTAAATTTATTTTACCTCATCGGTTTAACCAAAATTTTGGTTAAATGGTTTACCTTCTTACCCATTTAAGCTGGTTAAAAGGGTGTCTACTTTACATAAAAGTGAAGTAGGTTTGTAACAGAATCTGTCACTTAACCCAATTCCACACAACAGTTGTGTTTAACATGCAAGATGGCGCCAAACACAGCATTCATTCTATATTAAACATTTACATGCTAAATTTGGCTAGTTTCATTTAAATTTATTTCAAAAATTTAATAATTATTACTTATCGTTTGCAAAAATTAATCTATACTTTAAAGAATAAATATGTAATATTCCTCGCTTTTAAAAAATAAAATGAAAACATTTCATATCAACATACAAAGAATCTTGTAGTGAAATATATTTGACGTCATTTCAAACTGATCGATGTTGCAAAGATAAATTTATTTTAATTTATTGTCTAAAAGAATTAAAGTTTCTCGAGCGATAGTTGCAAATGGCAATGGTGATTCAATTCTAATAAAAATGGCTTCCAATGCTTTTTAAATGAGCATTCAATTTTGCAGTTTTTTAAATAATTGAAGTACTTCTAATTCTTTTCTGAAATTTTCAATGTATTCTAATTTCGAGATAAGCTGAATTTTTTGACGTATTACACTTGTCCGTAGCATTTGTAGTTTGGGCTATGAAAGTGGTTGATGGACAGACTGAACGATTATAATACTTTCCACTTTTTAAGTTATAAACGTAGTGTGGAAGCTAAAAGTAGAAATTCTTAGCAATGAGAATGTAAAAAAGATGTTGGAAATATTTGGCAGGATCATAATGAACAAGATTTAAGACTTAGAAGCATAAATGTGAATGGATGCGGGTAAACAATTTAAAAATTAAATAGAAAATTTAAAGATAACTAAAGATGAAAATGTAAAAAAGTTACTTTATTAAAACCCATAAAAGATTTAAATGCAATAATAAAGGCATTTTGAGAAAGCCCCACTGATAATTAATAATGAATTGTGCAAGTTGCCCCTTTGTACTAAATAAATACTCTTTACCAATACAGATGATTGCAAAGATGACTGAAACAGTCAACATTTAAGTGTTTAAAAATATATAAATATAAAACTGAATTACTTTTTAAGGACAAGAACATAAAATGCTGTTAAAATGGACACTTAACACTTAATAAAATATAATTAAAAATAAAAATATTTTTTAAGGCACCAGAATAGAGTAAAAAAATATAGTCCAACTTTGCTTATAAAAAAAAAGATCTTTAAATATGAAAATTTTAAATGCTTTTTAAGACAACTTTAAAAACAAGCAAGTTTAATGTTCTCAGAACTCACACTGATTTTTAAATAAAATAAAGAGCAGCTAAAATTACAACAAAAATAGAAACAATTTAAGGGCCTCCAGTGGTGTGCTTTTTTTTCAAAATGTCTCGTTTGAGGTACATTTTTATAAAATATTTTTAATTTTTAAAATATTTTTAATTTATAATTTATACAATATTTTTAATTTATAATTTTAAAATATTTTTAATTTATAATTATAAATATTTTTAATTATAATTTATAAAATATTTTTAATTTATAATTTATAAAATATTTTAATTTATAATTTATAAAATATTTTTAATTTATTTATAAAATATTTTAATTTATAATTTATAAAATATTTTTAATTTATAATTTATAAAATATTTTTAATTTATAATTTATAAACTATTTTTAATTTATAAAATAAATATGTTCAATCTATAATTTATATAAAAAAATAAATTTTTAAAACATTTGTAATTTATAAAATGTTCATAATTTATATAAAAAAATACATTTTTAAAACATTTGTAATCTATAAAATGTTCATAATTTATAAAATATTTTTTAATTTCTAATTTTCATAAAAAGGGTGCTTACTTGGTGGTGCTGGCAGCGTATTCGACCGCACCGATACCGACCGATTGAGCCGAGGGATTCGGCATCGGCGGGCACTGCGGGGGAGGGTGGAAGAGGCGGAAGGGGTCGGATCGGGATCGTCTGCCATCACTGACAGTTCTAGAAAAAAAGAAAAGAACGTTCTATTTAGTACAGAAAGAATAATTGAACGAATTGAAAATGAAATAATCGAAATTGAATCTGGAAAAAAGGAAAGAACATTGTATTTACTAGTATAAAACGAATAATTGAATAGAGTTAATCTTTAAAAAAAATGCAATGGACAATTTGAATGGCCACACCTACAGTGACGTCAAACATGTTCAACACATTAGTCCAAAGCCCCATTTGATTTAAATGTTAACATCCGTAACATTCTATGTAGACCTAAATTTTGATTCTAATATTCAAACAAACATTAATACATAAGATTTTTTAAAAATAATAAACATTATAAATTTAGAAGCAACATGTTACATTTTTGTATACAAAGAACATATATTTATTCAGGTATAATGGACAAGTGGAACAGCAACGCCTACGGTGATGTCACAGTTCGTCAACCGTTGTCTTAAACACCGCAAACAAACACCCGGCAGCTAATTCGTCTAAACTGGAACGGACCAATTCCAGTGACGCCAAACTACCGTGAAGCATCGTCTTCTATCATATAAACCAATCACTATCTGTCCCGTTCCAGCCGTCCATTGAAATATAGTTTATCTAAATTGAAATCTAGTTATCAAAGTTATAATTGAAGAGCTTAGTGGAAGAACGTGCTAAGTGACATTTTGAAAAAATTGAGATTTTTGTGTCAGTGAACATATTACCAACTTCTTTAACGATAACAAGTTTCCCTTTTTCATAAATTTAAATATAGTATTTTTTACGCTTTACAAGTTCCGTTTTCAACAGTCCTGAGTGCAAACGAAAACTTGAGGCTCATTTCTCGTTTTCACTTTTTGTCACTTAGCACGTTCTTCCACTAAGCTCTTCAATTAAGAAAAAATGAGTGGACTGGAGCACGACCAACTTCAATAACAAGGCTAGAGAAGCTCTCCCAAACATGTGCATAGACGGAAATTTGGACGTCACTGTTCCCGGTGCCGAAGATCGGGAAACTAGTTCGGACGCATTCGGAATCTTAAAATTGTGGTCAGCCGTGAACGAGTGGTTCCGAACAGGTTTCGAGACAGGTTGTCTTCATCTTCGGAACAACGTCACTCGGAACTAGACGTCAAAATTTCCGTCCCCGAGCTTGTTTGGGAAAGCTTCTTCGGCCTTAGTAGTTGAGTAGGCCGTGGCTGGAGCAATAAAAAACCAAGTCCACTTTCAAGGAGACCACTTTCGTTCTCAAACACACCGGAATTAATTTTGATCGAAAAAAAATAACGGAATATAATTGGTTTGCTGTATATATAAGAAATATGCATCCTTATTTGTAAGTCTGTTAAAATCATAGATATCATAAGTATTAGATTGGCTGATGACGTGACCTCCAATGCTAACGACGGGACGCGCATGGAGGCTTTTTTGGGGGGCATAATGGCCAGTGTTGCTGCCACTTTAAGGAGAAAAATACTACGAAATACCATTTATTTCTAAAATTACAAAAAAAAATACTAGAAAGGATTTAAAGTAACTAAAAATATTCCAAAATGCAGCTAGTGTTTTTACGATATTTTTTTGTAATTTTAGAATAATTCTAAAATAAATTCTAAAATTAAGTTAAAAGTTTAGTTATAAAGTTTAAAGAGTATATTTGTATTTTAGAATAATTCTAAAATTACAAAAAAAATATCGTAAAAATACTAGCTGCATTTTGGAATATTTTTAGTTACTTTAAATCCTTTCTAGTATTTTTTTTTTTTGTAATTTTAGAAATGGTATTTTTTTTAAAGTATTTTTCTCCTTAAAGTGGCAGCAACACTGGCCATTATGCCCCCCAAAAAAGCCTCCATGCGCTTCCCGTCGTTAGCATTGGAGGTCACGTGATCAGCCAATCTAATACTTTAATTATGATATCTATGGTTAAAATAATTTGCAATACAAAATAAAGTTGGATAGTTATTAGACTTAACTTAGCGACAACTTCTCGGAACTGCAGAATAACGATTTTCCTTTTCTGTAATTCTTGATTTGTATAGATTTTTTTATGGATTTTTCAGGTTTGGAAAAAAATCTTGAATTCCATGCGACCTTTGAATAATAATCTGGGCTTAGCTTTTATTTGAAAAACACCTATTTTGTTTCTAATGATAATAATTTTTTTAGACTATATGTTAAATTTATATTCTAAAAAATTAAATTTTATGTTATCTAAAGAAACATAATTCTAATTTCACTGACTTACCATGATGATTGATGGCAGCATGTGAAAGGCATATTAGAACGCATTAAAGAAATTCTGAATAAATAATTTATGCATTTTACGCATGGAGAGAACGTAAATAGATACATTATTGGATTAGGAAAAGAAGAAATCCTACAAGTTTCCAAGCAAACAAAATGGAAGATTGTTTTCGCTTTCAACTTGATACATTCTGAAGCAAAATCTTATTTGTCTTAGAGAAAGTTAAAATAAGTTGTTCACCTATTGTAGGCTTCAGCTTTACAGATTTAACCTTTTTCCATCTTCTTATTTTTTCCCCGCTTCTTTTCCCCATCCTTAGGCTATGTCCTCACTACGACATCAAACGCCACAAAGGCAACAAATGAAACAAAATTTGGCGACCGCCAAGAGCGCCAAGCGATGCAATAGCATGGGGGCTGACTCTGCCAAGTCGCCAAGTTTTGTTACATTTGTTGCCTTTGTGGCATAGTCAGGACATAGCCTTAGAGCTTTTCCTGGTTTTTTTGCTTGACAGACGGATCAATGTTCAAAACACCCTTTTCAAAATAGGGTATTTGATTAAAAAAATTTATTGGCTTAAACCAAAATATTAGACCCGTATTTTTTCTTTTTTTCAAATACCCCATAAAAAGGAAGAAAAATGAATTTTAAAATTAGGACGAAAAATTACGCTTGGAAACGCTTTGTGGCTGTCACGTGGTATCTATGACGTCACTAATAACTATAAACAAACTTTTGAAACACCATTTTAGAATCTACTTTAAGCAAATTTGAACTATCCGCTTCTGTAAAACCTCCTTCCATTATCTATATAATTCTTTCTTATTTTAATAGTAAATTAGATTAAATCCAGTTTAATTGCAAGCAAAAAAACATCACACCGGTCCGGTTTGTTTATATACTTTCATTACCTTATATATCTCATATCTAGGTTAGTTGAAAGTATAAATCAAGATAATCAATAAATAAATTAATAGTTTCTAAGTGTAAAGCTACAAGCTTAAAAATTCATCTAAAAACAACAATTCCTTATTGCGAAAAGTAGGGCTTTTGTTGAACGAGTTAAATAAATTATTTCACGATTTAAAAAAAAAGCTATGTTCCACGTGTTATCATACAATACTTTTATAATCACGTGCAAAAGGTTTTTTTTTCTTTTTGGATTGGCATTGGGAAATTTACCATACGTGGCTGATGAATATAGTTTGTTAGAAAATGATAAGCCCGGCTAGCTCAGTCGGTAGAGCACGAGACTCTTAATCTCGGGGTCGTGGGTTCGAGCCCCACGTTGGGCGATCATATTATTTTATTAATTCTTATGGCGCGCATTAGTTTTCATTCAAATTTCTTAAATACGTTTAAAGCGTTCTTTCTCTATGCGTTCTACGCCACCACGATATAAGTCAGTGAAAATAGAATCATGTTTCTTAGAGAATATTAAATAAAATTATCATGTTGGGCGATCGTTCTATTTTAACAATGGCTATTTACATTGTCTCACTAGTGCGTAAAAATAAATTTTAAACACGATTTCGTTAAAAGAATCACTTTGAATCAAATTGATTAAAAAAATAGGAAATCATTATTAAATTTTCATAAAATCATATTTTAAAACGTTGTAAAAACTAAAAAAAAATTAAACAGACTATTTCACTAAATTTGTTATTGCTTGATAGATAGTTGAAAAACAAGCTTTTTTTTCCCAACAGGGCTGCTTTGTTGGCGGCCAAGCCAATTAGAGACCGGCATATTCCCCAGAACTGAGAGCCATTTTTTTTTTTTGTGGCACCATCTAGGCGACTCTCGCTACCAATTTTGAAGTCAGGTTACAATGAATCTGAGCTCCTTGTGAATGTTAAAGTAGCCGAGAGAACCCAAGTCTGGCTACTTAAGGGATCTTTTACAAGCCACATAATCATATGACATGCGTGCCCACAATTTTCCCATCCAGAAAACTTGACTCATCCGGGGCTCGAACCTTGGGCTAATGAGGCGGACACGTAATACCTCTCAGACACTGAGCCACAACTTTTTCGCTATGAAATGATCATTAAATTTTCATAAAATCATATTATTTACGTTGTTTTTGTTTGAAAAAAAACTATATAAAAAAAAGAAACGTAGACTATTGGCATTTTTTATAGCTATGTAGTTGAATAACAAACTAAACTATGAAATGCAGTTCGTCTTATAACCCAACTATATATATATATAGACGAATCAACTTCGAACATATTGCCGCGGCGCATTCCATGGGCGCTTTTTCTGGAATATTCGAAAGCGCAGCGACGCGGTGTAAAATGCTCTGCCCCTTTCCACGCTCCGCAGGCGAAGCGCGACCAAAACTGCAACATTAATTTCATTTTGAGAGTCGTAATCTGTCCAAAAATCGCTAACCCTAATGCCTGCTGGCATGCTACAGAAAAGCAGGAAGAATGGTTTTTTATATTGAATATGTTAACCTTTGATTTGAAAGAATGATAACTTGGACTCGTTAGGTCCGCATATTTCTGCATTTACATAAGTTTAGACGTTTGCTTTTTTTTTAGCTTCCACACTACGTTTATGACGTAAAAAGTGGAAGGTATTATAATCGTTCAGTCCGTCTGTCCGTCACCCACTTTCATAACCCGAACTACAAATGCTACGGACAAGTGCGATACGTCAAAAAATTCAGCGCATCGAAATTAGAATACATTGAAAATTTCAGAAAAGAATTCGAATTCGAAGAACTTCAATTTGTTAAAAAAAACTGCAACATTTAATGCTCACTTAAAAATTATAGGAAGCCATTTTGATTAGAATTTAATCACCATTGCCATTCGCAACAACCGCTCGAGAAACTTTAATTCTTTTAGACAATAAATTAAAATAAATTTATTTTTGCGACACCGATCCGTTTGAATAAATGACGTCAAATATATTTCACTACGAGATTCTTTGTACGTTAATATGAAATGTTTTCATTCTATTTAAAAGCGAGGAATATTACATATTTATTCTTTGAAATATAAATTAATTTTTGCAAACGATAAGTAATAATTATTGAATTTTCGAAATAAAACAAATGAAACTAGCCAAATTTAGCATGTAAATGTTTAATATAGAATTAATGCTGTGTTTGGCGCCTTTTTTTTAAATATTAAGAAGATTAAAAAGAAAAATGTATGTGGAAAATTATTTTTAAAGTACATATGTGTCCATGCAGGACAAAATGAAAAATTTTAAGAAAAATCCGGGGTGTGTAACACTACACAACTTTCAATTGCCTCTCAATAAATCCATACACACATTTAAAGGTAATTATATACTTTATAAGGTTACTTTAAAAGGTTCTACACCATCTACCATTTGCGTAATTTTCTCGGATAGGAAATCCGACTCATTAATATAGAGTACTAGAAACTACTATATCAAATCTAAAATCCGTAGCTCTTTTAGTTCGAGCTGTAGAATGGCAGATTGGCCAATATTCAAAAACTACTTTTCCAAAATCAGCACCCTCCACAACTCATAGAAACACAAATTCACCATTTCGGATTTTTGAACCGATCAAAATATTTTCGTTGCTTTGTATTTCATATCAGATAATTGAAAGTAAAAATCGGAGCTACAACTTATATTTCATTAAAAAAAAAGCCTTAAGGTTTTAAGTATTACAAATTGAAACGAAATATAGTATAAATATAATTGAAACGAAATATAGTATAAATATAATTGAAACGAAATATAGTATAAATATAATTGAAACGAAATATAGTATAAATATAATTGAAACGAAGTATAGTATAAATATAATTGAAACGAAATATAGTATAAATATAATTGAAACGAAGTATAGTATAAATATAATGAAACGAAATATGTTAAATATAATTGAAACATATATATAATTAATTGAAAGATAAGTATAATATATTGAAAGAAATAGAAAATTAATGAAGAAAATAGAAATTCTTCAATTATTATTATAATATAATAAGAAAACCATCAAATTTATAATAAAAAAACATCACAAATTATATATAACTTCGCATCAATGTTTAAAAATACGTTAAAAACGAAAAGTTTAAATTTTCGATGATTTTAGGCATACTGCATCCCCTTGAAACTGGACAAGAAAAAATGAGTATTTTCTCATAACTTTAAGGATCACTGGTCACACCCAGTGCCGGATTTCGGCCTAAGCCTACAAGGCCCGGGGGCCCAGTCAGGAAGGGGGCCCCTAGAAAAAGATAAAATCGCAAAAAAAATCATCTAAAAGAATTTTAAAATGGCCAAATTCCGAAAACTTAACGCCCGGCGGCCTCAAAAATTAATTGCCAAATTTGCGAAAAATCGCCAATTTCCAAAGTAGCTTCGAGATGGGGGGGGGGGGCATTTGTCAATTGCCTAGGGGCCCTGGGTCTTTAAATCCGGCACTGGTCACACACCCAAAAATATATTAAAAAACTATTTCATAATTCATCTTACAACAATAGAACACGAAGTTCACCGGGGCACGGCCTGAATAAAGGGGGCCCTTTGCCTACCCTACTCGGCCCCCTGTCCCAAAAACAGGCCCCACTCATAAAAAGTTTCAGTTTTTATATATGTAGAGGCTTAACAGAGGTGTGGTTCGCTTTCACACAAAAGGATATGTACAGGTGATTTACGGGGTGTAGCGGCACATGAAAAAAAATTTTTAGTTGTAGACAAAATAAAATATGGAGCGGACAATAGGTTTGAATCGAAACGAAAAGTGCAACGAAAGTTTTTTTTTGGATTGTAGCTGAACGGGTAATTTTATCGGTAATCCCGATTAATGTGTAGGTAATGCGTTGTTTGAAAGCTTGTAATTTTAAATCACACTCCAAATGACAAAAAAAAAAACAACTTTTAAATGTTGACAATTCAAACATCCTCTAGCTACAATCCAAAATCACTAGATAAATTCCGGACTTCTTTTTGATAAAGAAATAAACAAATTAAATGGAGGAAATACTATAGTTAAACTCATAGTTTCCTTGCACAGAAGCCACGACCATGGGCGGAGCTATGAAACGCGCGGAGCAATCAGATGAAGAGGAAATTTCAGCCGTTTTATTTTGTCTTCATCTGATTGCTCCGCGCGTATTATAGCTCCGCTCGTGGTCGTGGCTTCTGTGCAAGGAAACTATGAGTTTAACTATAACAATATGGTCATGTTTCGGGTCTTGAGTGGCAACAGAAATGCTGAATGAAAATAAATTCTTCCTCGAGCCTCGCGATTGGAGAATCAATAGCTCGTGGGAAAAGAGCACCCATTGAAAGAAAGGCTGGAAGAAATGACGTTAAACAAACCTTTTGGATTCTATTAATAAAACTTCTTGCTTAAGAGGGACTGTCAGTCCCATAGAGTTAATGCTTTAATTTTGAAATCACAACGTATGCAGAAGTATTGCTTTGCCATGTTAGCCATTTTCCCCCAAGTATTGGAATCAACATAACATCGAAAAGAAACAAATTTGAAACGAAAATGTCATCTAGTTATTTAGTTATATATTTTTGAAGTTTTAAAATGCCAAAAATATACAGCAGATGGCGACTCTATTTTAAAACTTTATCAATTAATAATTAAATAACCGGATGTTATTTTCTTTTCAATTTTGTTTTAAATTAATATTAGGATGATTCCCATACCTGTAGAAAATGGGATAACATGGCAAAGCAAATCTTTTGCAAAAATTGTGATTTCAAAACTAATGGATTAGCTCTATGGGACTGATAGTCCCTCTTAATGGGTAATTTTATCGGTAATCCCGAACAATGTGTCGGTAATGCGTTGCTTGAAAGCTTGTAATTTTAAATCACACTCAAATGACAATAAAAAAACTTTTAAATGTTGACAATTCAAACATCCTCTAGCTACAATCCAAAATTACTCGATAAATATTTCGAACCCCTTTTCGATAAAGAAATAAACAAATTAAATGGAGGAAATACTACAATAGTCATGTTTCGGGTCTTGAGTGGCAACAGAAATGCTGAATGAAAATAAACTCTTCCTCGAGCCTCGCGATTGGAGAATCAATATCACGTGAGAAAAGAGCACCCATTAAAGGAAAGGCGGGAAGAAATTACGTTATCTAAAAAACAAGCAATTTGGATTCTATTAATAAAGCTTCTTGCTTAAGATTTACTGCAAACGTTAGAGGGCAATCTTAGTATAGGTTAAATTAATATTGCAGATGGTACTCAGTTTCGATGCAGTACAACATTACAATGGTCATCTTTAAATCAATCGAAAAACATAACAGATATTTTATAATATCAAAACAATAGCAAAACAATAGCAAAAACCTTAACTAGACTGAGAACTGGACATCTGGGGGGAATGAAAATCCAGCCAGACGGCTCCAGAAAGTACCCCACCTGCAAAATCTACCTCGACATAGAACTAAGTCCAACACACATTTTCTCATGTCCAGCCATCCTTGCAAAAATGCAACAGATTAGTGACTCTCCGCTAGATGACCTTTACTCCCAAAACTGCCTTCAGATTGCTGAGGCTGTGTGGAACACACACGGTCACATCTAATACCTCAACCTATCCATAGCCAAGACAACAACAACAGATATTTTTTGTTGATTTCAAACAATTAGTTATAAGAACATATTGGTGGGGCCGTGGATAGCCTAGTGGTTAAGGCCTCGTTCTCGGAAGGTCCCGCGATTGAGTCCCGATACCACTGAAGACCAACCGAGTATATGCGGAGTACGTGCTCGTGAAATCTGTGGTCCGAAAGTCCTGTGGGCGGTCATGGCGCAGTTTCCCACGGGTACAGGTCCATAGAGACTATTTCCCTCCCCTTCAGGGACATGTCTGAATTGTGGAGGTGCCGATAGATGGCAGCATCTGTCACTTATGTGTCTGTCTCACTTGACGAAGGTTTATGAGCGGGTCTCTGACCAAGCACACAAACCTGAATATATGTCTACCAACCAACCATATTGGTCTGCTAGTCAATCAAGGTCGCAATCGATTTATTAAACGATGTGATGTGCTGGTTGCTAAGGGGTTAAATGAAAAAAAATTACGTACGTAAACGCCAGAACGGGCATGTCGATTAAATATTGCATGCCCGAACATATTCTTTACATACCTTAAGATATGTCGGGATTAGATGACGGACTGGTAAATCCGGCTGGAACAAGAACAAGACAGTAAAAATATTCACACAGTTTCTTCTTCTTCTTCTTACTAATCTCAGGTTGTCTAGCTTAGCTAGACAACGCTAGACAACCCCCATGAAACCAAAAATGTACAAAAAGTCTAAAAACTGCATTGGGTCCTGAAGGACTTCGTCTTTTTAAAATTCAAGCAAGTCAAAATGTGTTCTGGGGAGGCTAATTCACGGAACACCGAGGACATTCCGGAAATTTCTTTTGCCCCTGCTGAAAAATGATACCCCTCGTGTGCCCACTAAGAAAGCGGGAGAAGGTGGTTTGATAGTGTCTTGGTCTAATATGTCGGTGCCCCAGACCTCCTGGTTATTGAAGATGCTCATTACTCTTTACCATGAAACCTCCTACACAAGTTTCTATTCTCCGTCAGTCAGTTTATAATAGAAAAAAATTGAGTAGAAGTGTACTGCGTAGAATTACAGATAAAAAAAATCAATAAAAGGTGATAGAGTATAGTTGTTGAAGGCAGAAAAGAAGCCGGCAATAGAATGGTCCTTATAGGAATCGAAGTTATTTGGCGAAATCGATCATTTATGGACGAGAAATGACGCCAATAAAAAACGCTTCAGAGTAAAACACACACACAAATCGTCAATATGTCGTATTTTATTGTCCTCGGTTCCCAGTTTAAGTTCAACATTACTAATTTCACTTGATTTCTTGACGATCTAAAACTGTTTTGCTTTTTTTTTCTATATAGGGTTATGTTGAATTATCGTCGCACTATAGCTACACGATTGCTATTGGCGACGGGCGTCATAATTTAGAACCACAGTCAAGTGACGAGCCGACACCTGAGTACACCCAAAGCATATTTTAAGGTTGACATCGCACGCGGAGTACGGAGCATAAATCACGTGCACTCTACACGGGGTATTATTTATCGGACTTTTTGACTGCACGGGCCGTTTATAGGTCGGCAGTTATTTTGGCAATGTTCGGACCCGAACCTGGAACCTTTCGCATGCAAGGTCCTTATCGACTTGGGCTCCCTAAAACTGTTTTTGTAGTATTTTGAATAGTGTTTATTTTGTCGTGATTATGGCACCAAGGCTTTGTTTAGTTCGTAGCTCTTGGTTCATCTCCGTAGCCCTTTTAGTTCGGGCTGTAGAACGGTTTTCAGACAGACAGTTTAGTTTGGTTGGAATTATCGTCGTACTAGAGAACTATCGTCGCACTATTTTAGAACCACAGTCAAGTGACGAGCCGACACCCGAGTTGGCACCCAACGCAACCGTTAAGGGCGACATCGTACGCAGCGTTCGGACTTTGGAGCGTATTTTAACGTGCACTCCCTCCACACGGGGTATTATTCGTCGGACATTCTTGGCTTCACCGGGCCGTTTATAGGTCGGCGGTTATTTTGGCGGTGCCCGGACCCGAACCTGGGACCTTTCGCATGCTAGGCGAGCGCCTAACCGACTGGGCTCCCCAGCCTCAGACAGACAGATGGATGGACCGATGTTCGAAAACTACTTTTTCAGCATCAGCACCCTCCAAAACGTGTAGAAATCACAAAATCTCCGTTTCGGATTTCCGAGTACCTCTTCGCAATACTTTCATTAAATAATATTTCATAATAGGTAATTAAGAGTAAAAAGAAGCAAGACTTCGCATGCCCAGTCGGTTAGGCACTCGCCTAGCATGCGAAAGGTCCCAGGTTCGGGTCCGGGCATCGCCAAAATAACCGCCGACCTATAAACGGCCCGTGCAGCCCGAAATGTCCGACGAATAATACCCCGTGTAGAGGGAGTGCACGTTAAATATGCTCCTAAGTCCCAACGCTGCGTACGATGTCGCCCTTAACGGTTGCGTTGGGTGCCTACTCAGGTGTCGGCTCGTCACTTGACTGTGGTTCTGAAATACGACGCCCGTCGCCAATAGCCCTCGTGTAGCTCTAGTGCGACGATAATTCAAAACCTAACCTAACCAAGACTTCGCATAAAATAGTGAACTTATCAATATCAAATCTAAGGATGACAACAAAACTCCTGATTCCACAAAATAACGAAATTCGACTCAATCCCGTATTTGATCAGGTGTTAACGGGTAGTACTGCTATTACATTGCAAAATATACAAGATGCCGACGTCAATCATCTATTGAATGACGTAGGACGAGGAACAAGGACCGTCAGAACAAAACGTATCTTGGGCGCGCTGGATCGCGGGTCTCCCAACTTAAGTGCCTCAGTGTTAATCCAATGGCGAAAAAACTTATTTTCTCTGCCACATTTCTCCGGCTGTATAGAATATTTTTTACAAACGGGTTTTTTTTTAAATAATAAATGTAGATAACTTACAGGTCTCTATCTTCCCACTTTTTGAAATGGCTTCGAATATTTTCTGTAAAATTATTTATTGAAAATTAAAAAAAAGTATTCAAACCCATTTCAAAAAGTGGGAAGGTCGGGACCTGTAAGTCAGCTACATTTATCCCACAAAAAAATCCGCTTGCAAAAATATTCAATACAGCCGGAGAAATGTGGCAGAGAAAATATTTTTTTCTCCATAGGATTAACACTGATGCACTTTGCTTTCGAGACCCCCGGTCCAGCGCGCCCATTCCCCCTTAAGCTGACCGAAAAGTTATCTTCCATCTAAAAATACGAGACGTCCAAGAAACGTCCTCGTTCATTTCATCCAATATAGTTGGACAAAGATGTTAACAAATGATTATATTAATAATGTAAATTAATACTAAAATATTTAGGTTAGGTCGAAATATCGTCGCATTAAAACAACAAGAGGGCTATTGTGTGCGCGACGAAAGGCTTTTTAATTTACACTGCTCACAACAATTAGGGGAACGCATGGCTTAAACCCTTTCACCCCGAATGATTCCATTTGGAGTCATCAGCTTGCGATTATTTTTCTCACTAAGTTGAGCTCGAACTTATTTATCGTTAGATGGAATAATCATGTCTTTTGAAGAATTAAATAATGTTTGTTTTAATTAATTAAAAATATGAAAAACATAGTAAAATAAAAACCACTCCCAAAAAATTTTATGAAATAAATTGACCATAAATTCTTCACGCTTGCATTCTTAAATGTTTCAAAAATTGATTTTAACTTTTTTTAACAAATAAAGTTTTGAAAAAATTGTTATAATTTATTCAAAAGTTATGATTCCAATTACCAACCCCCTTAAATTTGATTTAAAAAAATTAAGATTCCCCTCCGTCACCCCTGTTTTTTTTACCATTTCATTCTGGATGCATAATAAATCTATTTCACAAATTTTGGATTTTCAGAATAAAAAATAAAAAGTTGCAACTGAAAAAATGAACAAAAGTACTCAAAGTGCTCCCCTAATTGTTTTGAGCAGTGTAGTTGGACAAAGATATTAACAAATGATTATATTATTAATGTAAATTAATACTAAAATATTTAGGTTAGGTCAAAATATCGTCGCATAAACAAAACGAGGGAGTATTGTGTGCGTGACGGAAGGCTTTTTAATTTAGAATCGCAATCAAGGGGCGAGACGACACCTGCGCAACCAAAGCAACTGGCGGCATCGTACGCTCGGTCGGATATTTAACGTGCACTCCCTCCACACGACGGACAATTCTCGGCTGCACGACGCCGTTTATAGGTCGGCAGTTATTTTGGCAATGCCCGGACTCGAACTCGGGACCTTTTGCATGCTAGGCGAATGCCTAACCGACACAAGCTTCGTCTGGAACTCTGTAAATCCTTTTTGGACCGGGGCTGGGGCGAGCCCAGTCGGTTAGGCATTCGCCTAGTATGCGAAAGGTCCCAGGTTCGGGTCCGGGCATCGCAAAAATAATGCCGACCTATAAACGGCCTCGTACAGCCGAGAATTGTCCGTCGAATAATACTCCGTGTGGAGGGAGTGCACGTTAAATATCCGACCGAGCGTCCCTTAAAAGTTGCTTTGGTTGCTTACTGCAGGTGTCGTCTCGCCGTTTATAAGTAATTTTGCCAATGCCCGGACTCGAACTCGGGACCTTTGGCATGCAAGGCAAGCGCTTTATACCGACTGGGCTCCCCCGACCCTCAATACCAAAAAAAAACCCTCTTATTTTCTTTGTTTTGGTTGAATTAGCGTCGAAATGGAGCTACATGCAATGGCCCACCCTGTGTTTCTGAACAGCGTCAACTGACGCTGAGCAGGCACTCAACGCAACTATGCAGCGACATCATACACGCGGCTTAAGAGGGACTGTCAGTCCCATAGAGGTAATGCATTAGTTAGTTTTGAAATCACAAACTTCTGCAAAAGAATTGCTTCGTCGTGTTATTCAATTTTCACTAGGCGTGGGAATCATCATAACATCAATTTAAAACAAAATTTAAAAGATAAATAATATCCGGTTATTTAATTATTAATTGATAAAGTTTTAAAATCGTGTCGCCATCTGCAGTATATTTTTAGGCATTTTAAAACTTCAAAAATATATAATTAAATAACTAGATAACATTTTCGTTTCAAACTTGTTTCATTTCGATGTTATGTTAATTCCCAAACCTGGGGGAAAAGGGCTAACATGTCAAAGCATTACTTCTGCGGAAGTTGTGATTCCAAAACTAATGCATTAGCTCTATGGGACTGACAGTCCCTCTTAAAGCATACGTAGATTCTGCCAACATTGATGAACTAACATAAATTTGCGCCCGATATGAGGATGAAGTTCTATTGATGACTGCCCTAAAATAGAATAAGCGACCAACCGTTCATTCATGCAACACTGGCAACTTTACGTCCAACGTCGTGAAGTCGAAGTTGAGATAAGATTCAAAGATCGTGTTGCGTTGGCGGTTGAATGAAATCGCGTCCATGTGATATGCTCTCAAAGGGGACAGTGTTGCACTCAAAAACTGGCCCCGGAAAACGATACGCCCATCAGGGAGCGTTGTGCGGGGCATTTATGTCCATAGGGCCTTGTTGCTTGGTCGCCCCGCCTGAATAATTAAATTGGATATTCGGCTGCACAATCCATTTATAGTATAGAACTCAAAACTTCCAGAAAATCACGTGGTCTATAAAGGCGAAAGTCTCACCACTGGGAGGACCACTTAAAAACGTATACAACTGTCGTTTTCGTCAAAAGCACAGAAATGTGATGCCTACCTAAACCGAGCATTGATGAAACATGTGAATTCACATTCTTGGCAATAAATTGATTTTTTGGCAATTTCATCGGCACCATTTAAACATGCTTAATTTATTTTGCATATTCTTATGGTTTTTTTCTTAGTTTGGTAGGCATAGATATCATCAGTTAAAGTATTAGATTAGTAGATCGCGTGACCTCCAATGCCAACGACGGGACGCGCACGGAGACCAGAATAAGAGGGCAATGGGGCCAGTGTCGCTACCAGTTTTTAGGAGAAAAAAAGCACTACGAAAAAATACCATTTAATTCTAAAATTACAAAACAATACCATAAAAATTTTAGCTGCATTTTGGAATCTTTTTAGTGACTTTAAAAAAAAAAACGTGAAACGCTTTGCTAGTATTTTTATGATATGTTTTTGTAATTTTAGAATTAAATGGCATTTTTTCGTAGTGTTTTTCGACTAAAACTGGTGGCAACAATGGCCTCATTGCCCTCTTATTCTGGTCTCCATGCGCGTCCCGTCGTTAGCATTGGAGGTCACGTGATCTGCCAATCTAATACTTTAACTACGATATCTATGGTTGGAGGGCTTTGTTAAAAGGTTAAAACCCAAACTCAACGCATTCAAAGTTTAAATAATTCTAACAAAAAAAGAAACTTCTCGGGACGAAGGAAAAACCCCATTATCCAACTCCAATGCCCGACGGCAATTTCCTTTGGGAACTGGAAGAATATAACACAGCTAAATTACACACAACGATTGGAAAATAGTTTAATCTGGCACTGTAATTTAAGGCTGAAATGAGGCGACTTGTGTGGAGGTAGTGTACGATTAAATTGCTAGAAACAGGTTTTATTAAAGTCGAAAATGATATGAAAGTACTCTTATTTCTTTCAAAAAGGGTTTTATTTAAAAAGTAAAACACCTCCCTTCATTTTCTTTACTTTCTATGTTAAGTCAGTAAGGCAGTTTAAAACCTTCTAATGCATGATCTTTTTTAATTTTTACTTAAAAAATATTTTTTCGATCGTTGATGGTCGTACATTTAGGGGGAAATATTTTTTCAAAAAATCTTTGTGCCATTGTTTGGTTTTTCCCGTCCAAAACTAATATTTCCCATCCCAGCGGGAAGAACTGGTAAATACCGGGAAATACCGCCTCTTTCTTTCTGAGAAAAACTGTGAAATACCTTTCTTTCTGGGATATACACTCTTAAAACAAACGAGCGGTTTTAACTCAGTCTGAGTTAATTTTCACTCCTTTCCGGTGCCGAAAATGCACTTCTCCTATAGGAGTGAATTTCACTCTTTTGTTTTAAGAGTGTACCTTATCTACCTTATCTGGGAAATTCTTTTTAATTAAAAAGCTTTAAAAAATTAAACATCAGGGTGTGTTTTTTTGTTTACATCGTAATCTTTGTATTCTGGCTGTGATTGCAATTGTACCACTGTCTTTGCGGGGGCTCCCTTGTTAAGCTCACTATTTTTAATCCCCATCATCCCCCCCAAAATAAAAGTCACCCACTATAGTTGGCCAAATCCTAGAAAAGTTGTTTAATTTTATTTCTAGCTTTAGTAGACATAACTTCTCAATAATTATTTATCCTGTACAATATTTTAATGAATATTTACAACATACAATATTTTAATAATTATGTATGTTTACGCAGATGGGAACACTTAAATAATAAAGTTTAGTTTAGTTTGAATTATCGTCGCACTGGAGCTACACGAGGGCTATTGGCGACGGGCGTCGTATTTTAGAATCACAGTCAAGTGACGAGCCGACACCCGAGTAGGCACCCAACGCAACTGTTAAGGGCGACATCGTACACTCTTAAAACAAAAGAGTGAAATTCACTCCTATAGGAGAAGTGCATTTTCGGCACCGGAAAGGAGTGAAAATTAACTAAGACTGAGTTAAAACCGCTCGTTTTAAGAGTGTAGGACGCAGATTGTTTTCTTTTATTTCTTTTACCCACTCCGAAAAAGAGTGAAATCCACTCCTATAGGGGAAGTGCATTTTCGGCACCGGAAAGGAGTGGAAATTAACTCAGACTGAGTTAAAACCGCCCGTTTGTTTTAAGAGTGTACGCAGCGTTAGGACTTTGAAGGATATGTAACGTGCACTACCACCACACGGGGTATTATTCGTCGGACATTTTTGGATGCACGGGCCGTTTCTTAAATAATAAAAATGTGGCTTAGGGGGAAAAAAATCTTCATTGGATTAACACAGAGGCACTTCGGTTTAGAGACCCGCGGCCATTCGGTCGTATTCCCCCGAGCCTCGCTCACAAAAGTGAAACCAGCTTGTCCAAAGTGTCCGTTTGGTCAAAAGGACAACCGCACAGAACGACCCTTTGTTGTTTGTGAAGCTGGTCTCTCCAACGAACGTCTCATTGTGGCGATTAATTGCACATTGTTTTACAAGGAATGTTATTACCGGAAGAGAGGTATTATTGCATCAAGGTATTGTAGGAGATATTGTTTTTTGCGATGTTTTGTAGAAGTGGATGTGTGTAACTAGCCAACTAATGTGAGCTGTATGCCAACGAATTTGTCATTTTTTTTTTCTAAGGTAGAGTTTAAGAGGGATTGTCAGTCCCATAGAGCTAATGCATCAGTTTTGGAATCACCAACTTCCGTAGAAGTATTGCTTTGCCATGTTAGCCCTTTTTTTTCCCAGGTATGGGTCAACATAACATCGAAATGAAACAAATTTGAAACGAAAATGTTATCTAGTCATTTAATTATATATTTTTGAAGTTTAAAAATGCCAAAAATATACAGAAGATGGCGACACTATTTTAAAATTTTATCAATTAATAATTAAATAACCGGGTGCTATTTTCTTTTCAATTTTGTTTTAAATTGATGTTATGATGATTCCCACACCTGATGAAAATGCGATAACATGGCAAAGAAATTCTTTTACAAAAGTTGCGATTTCAAAACTAATGCATTAACTCTATGGGACTAGTCAGTCCCTCTTGAAGCGAGCGTTGGGAAATTCCGTCCTTGAAAATTGTTTAGTATTGACAGGGCCGTGGAGAATTATTATCACATATGAAAAAAAATATAAACAACAATGATAATGAGTTATTAAAACGTTTTAAAAGTATAATCTCGCTAACTATAGATTTACCCAGGGATTGGAGTAACGCGTTACTTGTAACAGTTACTTTTTTTAGGTAACGTCGGGTAACGCCGTTACATTTTTCGGAAAGTAACTGTAACTTGTTACTTTTAGCGGTATTACTTTTCCGTTACTTTCCGAAGGCTGTCTGATGCTTATTTATAAATTCGACTCCTAAGAGAGAAGGGAACATTTCGCATTCCCGAAATCTGAGCTTTTCTTGGGAGGGAAAAAGCAAACTAGCATTGTCCACTTTGGCTGCTAACGGCAGCCAGAGTTGTGAAATTGTTTCGTTAATAATGATTTTCTTGGGAAAAATGGTAAGATGGCTAAATTACAATTTTTCTCATAACTTGAAATTTCAAAAAGTAACTGTGAATCGTTACTTTTCGTACGAAGTAACTGTAACGTGTTACTTTTCATATTAAGTAACTGTAACGGTAACAGAGTTACTTTTTTTATTAAGTAACTGTAACAGAGTTACTTTTTTAAAGTAACTTTCCAATCCCTGGATTTACCCATTCACAGGGCCTGATCCACCAGAAGGCCCGTTACAAAAAAAATTTCAAGACCCCAATTTTGTTTTTTAAATTGACTTTGACTCAGACATTTACCTAAAGTGATTGGTTTGATCGATATTATAAGGACGCCGATAAAATGTTAGCAAAAAAAAAAAGATACAACGGGCAACTACACTCTTAAAACAAACGAGCGGTTTTAACTCAGTCTGAGTTAATTTCCACTCCTTTTCGTGCCGAAAATGCACTTCCCCTATAGGAGTGGATTTCACTCTTTGCGGAGTGGGTAAAAGAAATAAAAGAAAACAATCGACGTCTTACACTCTTAAAACGAGCGGTTTTAACTCAGTCTGAGTTAATTTCCACTCCTTTCCGGTGCCGAAAATGCACTTCTCCTATAGGAGTGAATTTCACTCTTTTTCGGAGTGGGTAAAAGAAATAAAAGAAAACAATCTGCGTCCTACACTCTTAAAAACGAGCGGTTTTAACTCAGTCTGAGTTAATTTCCACTCCTTTCCGGTGCGAAAATGCACTTCCCCTATAGGAGTGGATTTCACTCTTTTGTTTTAAGAGTGTAGCGCCCTCATTACGGGCAATCATGGACAACTTTTTCCGTAGTCCATTCATATGAAGAAACAACTGCAAAGGAATTTTCACAATGACAAATAAGCGCAAGACAATTCAATGACATCTCGAAAAATTAGGCATTTTTTTTTCTTTAAGTTTTTTGCATTTTTTATCGAGTTTCGATGTTACGAAAAAAAACTCTTTACGAACGCTCGTCTTTAAAGCAAATGTTTTACCTAATACTACACTCTTAAAACAAAAGAGTGAAATCCACTCCTATAGGGGAAGTGCATTTTCGGCACCGGAAAGGAGTGGAAATTAACTCAGACTGAGTTAAAACCGCTCGTTTTAAGAGTGTAAGACGTCGATTGTTTTCTTTTATTTCTTTTACCCACTCCGCAAAAAGAGTGAAATCCACTCCTATAAGGGAAGTGCATTTTCGGCACGGAAAGGAGTGGAAATTAACTCAGACTGAGTTAAAACCGCTCGTTTGTTTTAAGAGTGTAGTATAAGGCTCTTTTAAAGCTTAAGCTTTCAAATCTACACTGCTCAAAAGAATTAGGGGAATGATTGGTTTAAACCCTTTCAACCCCAATGTTTTTATTTGGAATCATCAGCTTGCGATTTTTTTTTCTCACCAAGTTGAACTTGTACTTATTTATAGTTAGAAGGAAGAATCATGACTTTTGAAGAATTAAATAAGGTTTGTTTTAATTAAATGAAAATATGAAAAACATAGTAAAATAAATTTCTCTCCTAAAAAAATTTATGAAATAAATTGACCCTAAATTCTTCACGCTTATATTCTTAGATGTTTACAAATTGATTTTAACTTTTTTTAACAAATAAAGTTTTGAAAAAATTATTGTTATAATTTATTCAAAACTTATGCTTCCGAATTTTAAAAATTAAGTTTTAGTTTAAAAAATTAGGATTTTTTTACCATTTCATTCTGGATGCATAATGAATCTATTTCACAAATTTTAAATTTTTAGAATAAAAATAAAACGTTGGAACTTAAACGGTTAACAAAAGTACACAAAGTGCTCCCCTAATTGTTTTGAGCAGTGTAGAAGCTATAAAGTTTGCGAATTTTAAAACTGACTAACTAAAGTCAAACCCTTTAACCAGAAATTTAAGAAATTGCGCAACTTTTAAACACTTGCAAAAATTTTATACAATTAACAAAAAAATTTTACATGCCTCTTGAGATGAAGCATCAAACAAATTCTAGTAATACAAAAAAAAAAGAATAATAAACTCACAAATCAAATAGCAGAAGACTCCAGCACTAAAATATCCAAAGAAGATTTCACATAAAACTTTTTTTCTACCAGCTTTTTGACAAACCTTACAAACACGAAATCGCAGCAACAAACAAAAAACACACAACCAGGATTCGAAACAAACACGAATTTCGAACGCTTTCCTTTCGCGACTCTACTTCGTGTTCTACTGTTTCCACGGAAACGAATACGAGCAAAGATACTTTGAAAAACTCGTTCGAATTTTGGAATTAAAAAAAAATAACTTGTGGTCGTTTGGAAATCAAGAAACCGTGTCGCCTGGCCTTTTCCCGCGCTGCCCAAGCGCTGTGAAATATTGGCGACAAACTTTGGCGATAAGTCACCAAGTTAGTGCTTAAAAATCGTTGGTGCTTAAAACAAATTCATAAAGTTTTTTTTGGCAAAAAAAACCCCACAAAATCAATTATGGCACAAATCAATTTAAATTACAACTAAATGCTGTGTTTGGCGATTTTTTTCTAAGGATCGTATAAATCTTGTCTGAAAGCGATTCTAGGTGACAATTACAGTTACAAACCTACTTGTTTTTCTATAATAATTTTAGTGACTATTAAAGTAACAGTAAAGTAGGCTATTTTAGTTCTACCTGTATTTTTTAAAGTTAGCTCAAGTATTTTAGTTACATAAAATGTTAAAAATAAAATTTACTAAAACAATGTTTTAAAATACCATAATCGGTAAAATGACTGAAATGAGGGGGAAAACTACACCTTTGTTGTTTATTCTATAGCTTATTAACACATAAACGCCTCATAATTTTGATTTTTTTTTTTACTAAAATCAGATTAACGACAGTTTTATTTTTTACTAGGCCCATATACACGGCGTTAGTTATTGGTTAGTTAGGCTATTTTAGTTCTGTTAGAACTTGATTTATATAGAGAACACTTTTTTGCCGATAATTTCCAATGTAGGTCTACTTAAAGACCAATTACACCACCAAATTGCACATCAATTGACTCAATACGTAAAACAATGGTTAAAAATAGATGTACCCAATCGTATACTCAGGAGGAGGAGGGAAGCATATAGGATTAAAAAATTCGAAATCACATGTTCTTTGAGAACAGCCTCGCTACATCGAACACCTTCTTCACTCTTAAAACAAAAGAGTGAAATTCACTCCTATAGGAGAAGTGCATTTTCGGCACCGGAAAGGAGTGAAAATTAACTCAGACTGAGTTAAAACCGCTCGTTTTAAGAGTGTAGGACGCAGATTGTTTTCTTTTATTTCTTTTACCCACTCCGAAAAAGAGTGAAATTCACTCCTATAGGAGAAGTGCATTTTCGGCACCGGAAAGGAGTGAAAATTAACTCAGAGTTAAAACCGCTCGTTTTAAGAGTGTAGGACGCAGATTGTTTTCTTTTATTTCTTTTACCCACTCAGAAAAAGAGTAAAATTCACTCCTATAGGAGAAGTGCATTTTCGGCACGGAAAGGAGTGGAAATTAACTCAGACTGAGTTAAAACCGCTCGTTTTAAGAGTGTAGGACGCAGATTGTTTTCTTTTATTTCTTTTACCCACTCCGAAAAAGAGTAAAATTCACTCCTATAGGAGAAGTGCATTTTCGGCACGGAAAGGAGTGGAAATTAACTCAGAGTTAAAACCGCTCGTTTTAAGAGTGTAGGACGCAGATTGTTTTCTTTTATTTCTTTTACCCACTCAGAAAAAGAGTAAAATTCACTCCTATAGGAGAAGTGCATTTTCGGCACGGAAAGGAGTGGAAATTAACTCAGACTGAGTTAAAACCGCTCGTTTTAAGAGTGTAGGACGCAGATTGTTTTCTTTTATTTCTTTTACCCACTCAGAAAAAGAGTAAAATTCACTCCTATAGGAGAAGTGCATTTTCGGCACGGAAAGGAGTGGAAATTAACTCAGAGTTAAAACCGCTCGTTTTAAGAGTGTAGGACGCAGATTGTTTTCTTTTATTTCTTTTACCCACTCAGAAAAAGAGTAAAATTCACTCCTATAGGAGAAGTGCATTTTCGGCACGGAAAGGAGTGGAAATTAACTCAGACTGAGTTAAAACCGCTCGTTTTAAGAGTGTAGGACGCAGATTGTTTTCTTTTATTTCTTTTACCCACTCAGAAAAAGAGTAAAATTCACTCCTATAGGAGAAGTGCATTTTCGGCACGGAAAGGAGTGGAAATTAACTCAGAGTTAAAACCGCTCGTTTTAAGAGTGTAGGACGCAGATTGTTTTCTTTTATTTCTTTTACCCACTCAGAAAAAGAGTAAAATTCACTCCTATAGGAGAAGTGCATTTTCGGCACGGAAAGGAGTGGAAATTAACTCAGACTGAGTTAAAACCGCTCGTTTTAAGAGTGTAGGACGCAGATTGTTTTCTTTTATTTCTTTTACCCACTCCGAAAAAGAGTAAAATTCACTCCTATAGGAGAAGTGCATTTTCGGCACGGAAAGGAGTGGAAATTAACTCAGAGTTAAAACCGCTCGTTTTAAGAGTGTAGGACGCAGATTGTTTTCTTTATTTCTTTTACCCACTCAGAAAAAGAGTAAAATTCACTCCTATAGGAGAAGTGCATTTTCGGCACGGAAAGGAGTGGAAATTAACTCAGACTGAGTTAAAACTGCTCGTTTTAAGAGTGTAGGACGCAGATTGTTTTCTGTTATTTCTTTTACCCACTCAGAAAAAGAGTAAAATTCACTCCTATAGGAGAAGTGCATTTTCGGCACGGAAAGGAGTGGAAATTAACCCAGGCTGAGTTAAAACCGCTCGTTTGTTTTAAGAGTGTTGATTTACCTAAAAAAACATTTTGTCGGTAATTTCCAATGTTGCTATATTTAAATGGTTTAATTTTTTCGCCATAGGATTAACTCTGATGCACTTTGCTTTGGAGACCCCCGGTCCAGCGCGCCCATTCCCCCTTAAATGACTTAATACAATGTACAAAAATAGATGTGTGTGTGCACACGATTGTGTACACAGGGGTGACGCATAGGGTTAAATCTGGGATTGGAGTAACGCGTTACTTGTAACGCCGTTATACCTTTAACAGCTACTTTTTTAGGTAACGCCGTAAGATTTTTCAGAAAGAAACTGTAACTTAGTTACATTTAGCGTTAACGAAAAATTTCGTTAAATTCTTTTCAGTTACTTCTCATACCGCTATTCACGGATATTTTCTGCACTGTTCGACTTAAAATTAAACATTTAAAAAAATGGACAATCGGAAAAAGTTGTTAAAGTTTTGGTTCTCTTTTGAAAAAACGGTTAAATATCTAAATTTCAATTTTTATTATAACTTGAAATATGTAAGTAAATGTAAAAATTTTATCGTTTAGAATTTAACAACGCTGAACTTTTTCCCGATTGTCCGTTTTTTAAAAGTTTCGGTTCCCTGAAAAACGGTAAGATGGCTAAATTTCAATTTTTGTTGTAACTTGAAATTTCTAAAAGTAACGGTGATTAGTTACTTTTCGTATTAAGTAACTGTAACAGGGTTACTTTTTATAAGTATAACTTTCCAATCCCTGGGTTAAATTCGAATGTTCTTTGAGAACAGTCTCGCTACATCGAACACCGCGGCCGACGCGACACGGACTAAAGAACAGATTGGGTCACATGTATTTTTTATTTTTTATTATTTACCTTTCAGTTTAAGAAACGGGCATGCGATCCAAAAATAGTTTTTTCTTCAGGTGATTGCACTAGAGCTGTGCAGTTTGTTATTTATGGGTATTGGGTATTTATGCTAAACTTGCAAGGTGAATTGAAAGAAAACGAAGCAGAAATTGCTTGAAAACTTCAAAACATCTGAAGCCAATTATTACTTGCTTTTACTACGAGACATATTCACACAAATGGATGTCCACTATATTCACAATCTTCAAAAAAAAAATTATTTTAAGTTGTCCATCGATGTAAAAAAAATTCCTTTATTAACCATCATAGTTCAGTAATAGCTTAACTATACATTTATTGCTTAAACATGCATACATGCAGTCAGCAGAAAAATCAATGAAAAAATCATCAAATAAACCCACAATAAAATCCAGGAATGGAGACTGGCGGAAATACGTCACTTGAAACATGTCAAATATTTTTCAAATAATGAATTTAGTTTCTGTAGGTAATGGCAACAGAATAAAATAAACATTTTTAATTTTAATTATTTTCGTTAAAAGTTTTATTTAATTTTTTCAGCAGATGGCATCGGGAAAGTAAAAAAAGATCCGATTTGGGCCAAAGTGGTGTAGTTTTTCAGCAAATTCTAATTTTCTCTAAAAATAGAACATTTTGAAACCTGAAAGTTCAAAAATCATAATCTAAGTATGAACTACGCATTTGTGCCAAGTTGTACGAGTCAAACAAATGTCTAGTTTATGAATCTATACGACACACACACATACAATACATACAAAACTTCATTTTTTATTGTTATAGATTAGGTAAATGAAAGTAAAAAATATTCAAACAATCACTATCTAGAGAAAAGTTGGAAAAACATGCTGATATCATCAATTGCGGAGCCCCTAAATATATTACAAAAAGATGCGCTTATTTACAAACAGAGGCTAACAAAGTGCAGACAAATAGCACAGATTAAAAAAAATATATCACTGTTGTCAATCGGAAAGTATCTCCAGAACTAATTCGGGAAAGAAACCTTAAAATGCTGTGGGCGTACGTTTCAATACCACTGATGCAACAAGGCCTGCTATAGTTTTGCAAATTTATGAGTGACATCATTACAGTAGGGAAATATATTTTGTTCATCACTGAGATGATGAAAACGGCCATTGCAACAACATTTAGATTGAACCCTTAACTTAAGAGAATAGCTAATAATACAGTCACAAATTATTGGACGCACTGCAAGATTTCATGTATCAATCAATGATGAACAAAATACCTTTAGAAGGACATTTGTGCCCCTAAACTTAGGCTATTGAATAGAAAATACTATCTGCTATCCTTAATACATATATCGACATCTTTTTTAATGATATGGCATTCTTTGGTATGTTTTCATCATTACTAAAAAAAATACAGTGCGTCTAATAATTTCTCCAGGGACTGTATTATAAGAAACTTATTTTAGTTTGACCAGGTGATTATCTGCTATACTTAATACATATTATCGACATCTTTTTGGAATGATATGGCATTCTTTGGTATGTTTTCATCATTACTAAAAAAATACAGTGCGTCTAATAATTTGTCCAGGGACTGTATTATAAGAAACTTATTTTAGTTTGACAGGTGACTATCTGCTATACTTAATACATATATCGACATCTTTTTGAATGATATGGCATTCTTTGGTATGTTTTCATCATTACTAAAAAAATACAGTGCGTCTAATAATTTGTCCAGGGACTGTATTATAAGAAACTTATTTTAGTTTGACAGGTGACTATCTGCTATACTTAATACATATATCGACATCTTTTTGAATGATATGGCATTCTTTGGTATGTTTTCATCATTACTAAAAAATACAGTGCGTCTAATAATTTGTCCAGGGACTGTATTATAAGAAACTTATTTTAGTTTGACAGGTGACTATCTGCTATACTTAATACATATATCGACATCTTTTTGAATGATATGGCATTCTTTGGTATGTTTCATCATTACTAAAAAATACAGTGCGTCTAATAATTTGTCCAGGGACTGTATTATAAGAAACTTATTTTAGTTTGACAGGTGACTATCTGCTATACTTAATACATATATCGACATCTTTTTGAATGATATGGCATTCTTTGGTATGTTTTCATCATTACTAAAAAAATACAGTGCGTCTAATAATTTGTCCAGGGACTGTATTATAAGAAACTTATTTTAGTTTGACAGGTGACTATCTGCTATACTTAATACATATATCGACATCTTTTTGAATGATATGGCATTCTTTGGTATGTTTTCATCATTACTTAAAAAATACAGTGCGTCTAATAATTTGTCCAGGGACTGTATTATAAGAAACTTATTTTAGTTTGACAGGTGACTATCTGCTATACTTAATACATATATCGACCTCTTTTTGAATGATGGCGTTCATTGGTTTGTTTTACTAAAAAAAAGTACAGTGCGTCTAATAATTTCTCCAGGGACTGTATATGAGCTTTATATCAAACAAAAATCACACGATTGGCTTGTTTCACGTGACGTAAATCATTCCTGCTTTCATTCCTGGATTTCATGGGTTATTTCGGTGATTGATGGCTGACACGGTAAGCTCCGCCCACTACAATGATGAATATCAATCTCGAGACCTTATTTTAATTCCTGTGGAACTGTTGATGTGAAACCATTGAGCTAGAAGGGAAATTAGAGTGAAGTGTCAGCGAGCCGAAAACCCACTCACACCCTTTTGAGCGAACCGGGCAGAAAAGGACTATTTTCCCTACACTTGAATGCAATGCTTGTATGAGACCCCTCTATCATATTGATTTGGGCTCCTAAGTGTATTTTAACATTTTTAGTTCGAAAGAATTAACTTTAAATTCCAATTTTTTTTAAGAAATAACCATGTGGATCACTAACTAAGAACCAGCGTAGACGAACCCAATAGCGAGATAGGCAAGTTTCTAGGTTTTCTGCCCGGTTCGTTTCTGCTGCAGTGCCGTGTATTCCTCCGCGTTTCGTTATTGGACCGGCTCGTTTGCTGCCCTGTTCAGTGAATCACACACCTCACCCCAGTTTTCCTTCTAGCTCAATGCATTAGGCCTATGACTACCATAGCTAAAAAAAAAAATTCAAAACAAGAGGTAGGGTTGCCAGGTTTTTGGTTTCGGCCTCGAGCTAATTAAGATTGAAGCAATCAGGTCTATTCAAATCAATCGTATTACTGAATTGGCCTGTCACTGTATTCTATTTACCTGGGCGTTTAGGCTAAGCCAATTTCTGAATGTTCTGCAAGGGCAAACAGCAAGCCAAGCTTAAAAAACCCATTCAAGTAGAGAACAGTGCAAACGTGCTCTTTCAAGAGAACAGTAATGAACAGTTCCTGGCTGTTGTTCTTCGCATTGGAAGAATTACGTTTTATTTGAAACTGAAAGATTTGACATGCACTAGCCATCTACCCTCCTTCAAACTTTTTGGAGCAACAGACAGGGCCGGATTTAAAGATTCACCGCTACGATCGATTTGCCTCCCCTGTTGCAATATTCTCCCCCTTTAACTAAGGGTTTTTCTATTCATGTGATGCAGGACTTTAAAGGAATCATTCTTAAATTAATCGAATCTATGATAATTTGAATGATTGTCTTAATTGTGCTTCAATTAAACAATCTATTATTGGATGAGTCTTTAATAGTCTGATTCTTCAATTAATCGGAATCTATAGATAATTTGAATAGATTGTCTTTAACTAGTGGTCTTGTTTCTTATTAAATCCTCAGTAATTATAAGACTATTAAATAATTGTGTTAAGAAGTAAAACCTCCCTTGGTACTCATTGTACGCAACGTTTCTTTTCTTGAATCCAATAATAATTTAAGGCTCATTGCGGTTTACGCATTAATGTAAATTATTTGTTTTCTTTGTTATAAAGATAGTAATATTTTTAATGCCAAATGCCGCTTTAATTGGTCTTTTAAAATTTGCCGCCCTAAAAAATTCGCCGCTCTAGGCTACAGCCTACTTAGAAATCCAGCCCTGGCTACAGAGACAATTTTAAGCTAGTCATATTGGGGACCTACTAACTTTCTTTTCCTAACAACCCCACCAGGGTGTATTTCAACCCCATTACAAATAGCTAGCTAAAGGCCCTGTTTGTTATTAGAATTAAATCACCATTGCCATTCAACAATCGCCCGAGAAACTTAATTCTTTTAAACAACAAATTAAAATAAATTTATTTTTGCGACATCGATCCGTTTGAAATGACGTCAAATATATTTCACTACGAGATTCTTTGTATGTTGATATGAAATATTTTCATTCTAAAAGCGAGGAATATGACATATTTATTCTTTGAAATATAAATTAATTTTTGCAAACGATAAGTAGTAATTATTGAATTTTCGAAATGAAATAAATAAAACTAGCCAAATTTAGCATGTAAATGTTTAATATAAAATTAATGCTGTGTTTGGCGCCTTTTTACCTGTTTAACACACCTTTTGTGTGGAAGCTGGTTAAGTGACAGATTCTGTTACAAACGTACTTGGTTTTTTATTGGCGGATCAAGCCTTTTCCAGACTCGGCACATTCCCCAGAACTGAGAACAATTTTGTGTGGCGCATTCTAGGCGACTTTCGCTACCAATTTTGAAGTCAGGTTACTATGAATCTGAGCTCCTTGTGAATGTTAAAGTATGCCGAGATTCAATTTTGCCGAGAGAACCCAAGCCAAATGGGTACTCAAAGGATCTTTTGCATGCCACATAATCAGATGACATGCGTGCCGACGATTTTCCCATCCTGAAAATCTACCAACTCAGCCGGGGCTCTACTGACTTACAGCCGTAAAAACTTAAGAGGAATAGCAACACTTGTTCCCGAACATCATCAGCCCAATGGAACATTCTTATTGACCTAAAGGGCACTCAATAGGGTATTTAACTAATTTTTTTTTTACTGGCTTAAAATATTCTTATGCCAAAAATATTAGACCCGTATTTTTTCTTTTTTTCAATTACCCCATAAAAAGGGAGAAAAATGAATTATAAAATTAGTACGAAAAATTACGCCCGAAAACGCTTTGTGGCTGTCACTTGGTATCTATGACGTCACTAGTAACTATAAACAAACTTTGAAACACCATTTTGGAATCTACTTTAAGCAAATCTGAACGATCCGCTTCTGTAAAACCTCCTTCCATTATCTATATAATTCTTATTTTAATAGTATATTAGATTAAATCCAGTTTAATTGCAAGCAAAAAAACATCACACCGGTTTGTTTATATATACTAGTGACGTCAACCAAATCGACGTGTTTGTGATCACGTGACGTACCGATGAAACAAAAGCCATTTTAAAATGATTTTCACCAATTATTTAAAGATTTATTTTGAAAAAAATATATATATACGTTTGTTATTTTTGGGTTCAAACTATAATTTATTTAATATTGGAAGGTATTTTAGCGATACAGTCAAGTACCCTATTGGCATTAAACTGCCTTTGGCGGTGAAAAAAACGTTCACCAACTTTCCAAAACTGCTAGTTGCCGCGAATCTATCAATGAATATGAATGAGTCCAAGTCTACATTGTGTGACTATTTATGATCAAATAATAAGTAAAAGGAGTAACAGTTTGTTCCCAGATTTAACAATCCATTTTCTTACATTCCGGATAATTCCAATAAAAAGAAGTTATTGTTATTTCAAAAACTCCTTTTACATAGTTTTACTAAGTTCAGTGATTCGTACTATGTTCACAGTTGATTGTTATTCATGCAGCATTTCAAGTTGAATGCATTTAGTCGATGTTGTTTTATTTAGAGTGCATAAAGCGTTGTGTTTTTGTCACAGATATCATAGTTAAAGTATTAGATTGACAGATCACGTGACCTCCGATGCTAACGACGGGACGCGCATGGAGGCCAAATAAGGGGGCAAAATGGCCATTGTTGCTGACACTTTAAGGAGAAAAATACTACGAAAAAATACCATCCAATTCTAAAATTACAAAAAAATATCGTAAAAATACTAGCTGCATTCTGGAATCTTTTTAGTGACTTGAAATCCTTTTCTAGTATTTTTTTTTTGTAATTTTAGAATTAGATGGTGTTTTTTCGCAGTATTTTTCTCCTTAAAGAGGCAGCAACACTGGCCATTTTGCCCCCTTATCTGGCCTTCATGCGCGTCCCGTCGTTAGCATTGGAGGTCACGTGATCTGTCAATCGAATACTTTAACTATGATATCTATGGTTTTTGAGCACTGCCATGAACAGGTAAACTGTAGCATCTACAATAATGAATCAAACTATTTTTGTCCTAAAATAATAAATCTTCTACGTCATTGGATTAGGGTAAAGTTGAATGACGTCGCACAGTAGAGCTACACGAGGGCTATTTGGCGACGGGCAGCATAATTTGTTATTCATTGATTACGGTTAAGTAACGAGTCGACAACCAACGTAACTTTTAAGGGCGACCCCGTCACTTTGGAGCCGATTTAACGTGCGCTCCCTCTACGCGGGGTATCGTCGGACTTTTTAGCTCCACAGGCTGTTGATAGGTCGGCAGGGTTGTAATGATTTTACCCGACCCGAAAAAAAAACCAGGTGGGTTTTTTCAAAAAAAAACCCACTTGAAAAAAACCAAGTGGGCAATTGAACGTAAAATTGCTTTTACTGAAAATTAAAAAGTTAAAACTTTATACAAACAAAATAAAAAATTCATGTTAATATTTGTTGTTTTGTTAATATAGATATTTTATTTTTAGTAACATATACTTTTACATTTTTATACCTTAAATTTTAAAAATAAATTTACAAATTTAAATGTATACTAATTATTTAACAATTAAATTTAATTACAAATTTATTTTTTTTGAAATTTGAATTTAAATTTCTATCGTTGCAATATTCCGGGTTATATAATTTTACACATACGCAAACAATACTAAGGGTTCTACGCAATACATTTATTAATTTAAATTTACAATTATATAGCAATTATATGGAATTCTCAGTTTTTTTAATTATGAAAAACCCCTAAAACCCTGAAAAAAAAACCATAAAAGCCTGAAAAAACCCAAGTGGGTTGGTTTTTTCACAACCCTGTAAGTCGGCAGTTGATTAGGCAATACCCGGACCCGAACCTGGGACCTTTCCCATGCAAAGCAATGGCCTTACCGACTTAGAAAATGAAAAAGTAATGAACCAATAGAAATAAGTGAGTTTCACGACATCATTTAGTTTCCATGAGATATTCATGACATCATTTTGTTTTTGTACCAATCAGATACTCTTATTTACTTTACCGCACTAGTGCCGAAAGTACTACTTTCGACACTGTCTGTGACGTAAGCACGTAAAGTGTCATTTTCGCAACGATTTATGAATGAATATGATATAAAAAGTGAACTTTTTTACACGTTGTTATAAAAAATATTTTAGTTGGGAGTTCCCCAGCCCCTTGCATTATTTAGAACCTGTCTTCACATGATCTCTTTTCCCATTTCTTAGCTAACTTTCGGTTCTATTTACATGGGGATTCTATATTTGACAGGAACTCGGGGGTGGATCGGGGGTATTTTTAGCGTGGGAGCTCCCCGCCATAAAGGGATAAAAATCATCGTAACACATGGCGTGTTTCTTGTGCAAGAAAAACAGTTTTGCGCCTCGGAAATGAAAAAGCTTCTTAACATTATTTATATTTTACAAACTTTAACCCTTTATTTATACAGCCCGAGTTGAGGGTAAAATCCACAAAACGGCAGTTATACAGATTAAAAGTTATTTTACGCTAGTAGAAATATTAAAATAAAAAATGTATGTAATTTCATAGTCTAAAAGTTAAATTTTCGAAATTTATATTATATTTACGACATTTTTGTTTGAAAAAATATTTTTTATAACAACGTGCAAAAAAGTTCACTTTTTTATATCATATTCATTCATAAATCGTTGCGAAAATGACACTTTACGTGCTTACGTCACAGACAGTGTCGAAAGTAGTACTTTCGGCACTAGTGCGGTAAAGTAAATAAGAGTATCTGATTGGTAGAAAAACAAAATGATGTCATGAATATCTCCTGGAAACTAAATGATGTCATGAAACTCACTTATTTCTATTGGTTCATTACTTTTTCATTTTCTAATATCTCCATGGAAACTACAAGTACAACAAAAATTATTAAAAGAAATTAAATAAGACAAAAGTAAGAACACAAATTTCACGCCAAACAATACTATTTTGATTCAAAATAGATAATTATTTTACAACTTTTCTTTTACTACTTTGCATTTTCGAATATCGCCATGGAAACTAAATGATGTCATGAAAATCACTCATTGGTAGAAATACTTTTTTGTACGTTATTATAAAAAATATTGTAAGCAATCACGTGCCAAATAATACTTTATTAAGCTCTTGTCATTATTTCACTCGACCTACGATCTCGTGAAATAAAAGCCACTCGCTTAATAAAGTATTATTTTCGGCACTAGTTGCTTAAATAACTATTAAAAAATTAAACGGAGACTATTTGCACCATTTTCAAAGCTAGAAATTTTAATAACAAACTAAATTGTACTGCGAAATGCGATAAAGTCTGGTCACCCTAGAGATATAACAGCAATACTAAACACAAATTAATATAGATTAAACTACAATTAGCACCGGATATTGATTTTGGCGCTCTTTGGAGCAGAATTCACATTCCTGAAAAATTAATGATGTTTTTTACAGGGTTCATACTCTATCTATGATAGTAAAATTCAGGAGTTTTTCAGGAGTGCAGCAATGGAAATTCAGGAGTTTTTCAGGAGTGCAGCAATGGAAATTCAGGAGTTTTACAGGAGTGCAGAAATGGAAATTCAGGAGTTTTTCAGGAGTGCAGCAATGGAAATTCAGGAGTTTTACAGGAGTGCAGAAATGGAAATTCAGGAGTTTTTCAGGAGTGCAGCAATGGAAATTCAGGAGGTAACGAGGAATAAAATTGAATACATTTGTTTATTATCGTATTAGTCTAGTGACTTCAAAGCACTTCAAATGATGAAACAGAAGAGAAAAAAATATTCTAAGAATAAGAGTTTTGCGGTGTATTATGGGACAATAACTAGTATCACGATGTCCAAACTCTATTTTTGTACTGTGCATGCGCAGTAGACTTATTCTGAATAAAGTAAACGGAGAAAAACAACTGTGTTGTCAATTTATTTCAGGAGTTAAGACATTAATTTCAGGAGTTATAAGGGCCCTTAGAAAAAAAATAATGAAATTCAGGAGTTTTTCAGGAATTTCAGGAGGCGTACGAACCCTGTGTTTAGGAATAAAAATTATATTTTTGGCTTCGCTGATTCTTAAATTTTCTTCGATATAATTTCTAATCAACGATTTAAACTTCATTCTTAGGGTATCGGTAACACCGACCATTCTAGGTTTTTTTATTTTATTTATTTATTATAAGACTGCTATACAGAAAAGAAAATTTCCAATTACATAGCAGAGGCAAGACACTAAAATCGAATAAAATATAAACAACAAACATTGAATTAGAATAAAATACAATCATTAAAATTGAATAAAACACACACCAACAAAGAGTTTATAATGAAGAACAAGAATAGAAAAAAAAGTATTTATAAGGCCAACGATAAAATATCTCTTTTTAATTTCGTAAAGTTGTCAAAAATAAATCACTGTTTACTGGGAGTTTGTTAACCAGTTTAATAAATTGTATATACGGCTGATTTTTAAGATAGTTTTTAGAGAAAAAAGGTTCTTTAAGAATATTTTGTTTTAAATAAAAATGTTCTTAAAAATACTAAAAATATATTCCATGTTATAAATCATACAACAGTCAAAGAAGAATCTAAATCTCTAAAAAGGCTAAAAATACCTATTTTAGCACAATGAGGTAACTCTGAAGTCAATGATTGTATCATCCACAAATACGCCCACTAGTATAGATACTGCTTCCCCCACACACAACCGACTTTATCGATATCAGCAAACAATGAACTTAACCGAGTAACACAAAAGGAACCGTTCACACGTTTCGACCATGATATAGGTTTGCTTTTTTACCTTCCACATTACGTTTATAACGTAAAAGTGGAAGGTATTGTAATCGTTCAGTCCGTCTGTCTGTCCGTCACCCACTTTCATAGCCACAAATGCTACGGACAAGTGTGATACGTCAAAAAATTCAGCGCGTCGAAATTAGAATACATTGAAAATTTCAGAAAAGAAATCGAATTCGAAGTACTTCAATTATTTAAAAAACTGCAAAATTGAATGCTCATTTAAAAAGCATAGGAAGCCATTTTTATTAGAATTTAATCACCATTGCCATTCGTAATAATCGCTCGAGAACCTTTAATTCTTGTAGACAATAAATTAAAATAAATTTATTTTTGCGACCTCGAATCAGCTTGAAATGACGTCAAATATATTTCACTACGAGATTCTTTGTACGTTGATATGAAATGTTTTAATTCTATTTAAAAGCGAGGAATATTACATATTTATTCTTTGAAAATTAATTTTTGCAAACGATAAGTAATAATTGTTGAATTTTCGAAATAATTTTAGAGAATTTATTTTAGAATTATTCAAAAATTACAAAAAAATATCGTTAAAAATACTATCTGCATTATGGAATCTTTTTAGTGATTTAAAAAAAAAGTGAAACGCTTAGCTAGTATTTTTATTGTATGTTTTCGTAATTTTAGAATTAAAAAGGTATTTTTCGTAGTTTTTCTTCTAAAACTGCTGGCAACATTATTGAAAACATCAAAATAGACATGCAAACAAAACCGAAAAGCTATTGCCAGATCCTTCGTGAAACAACCCCATTAAATATTTTATTATTCTACAAGTTGAAAATTGAGTTTTTGGTGGTGTTACCTGGATTACCGCTATAAGCTAGCCTGATAAGATTTGTTTCAGTTATATTTAATTTTTGACTATGAAATCGCCATTAAATTTCAATCGATCTTATTTAATTAACATTGGTTTACTTTTAAACTATGAAAAAATTAACCGGAGAGTATTTTCACAATTTTTATTCTAGATCGTTAAATAACGAACTAAACTGTACTGATGCGTATAATGTAGTAGAATTTTATAGTAATTTATAAATTAATTTTGAAATTTTAAGGTCGATTTTTTTTTTAAATTAATAATAACGCCATATTAGGACGATATGTATCTTTCATGTTCTCTTTAATATAACCTACTAGCAAATAAATACCCGTTCTTCGCACGGACTAAAAGAATATCAAATCGATCCAAGTATATGTGTCATTTGATTTGCTATAGGAAAATAAACTTTGCCTTTGTTCGTTCCCGTTCATTATAAAGAGTAAAATTCCGTTACTTATATTGCTTTAAAATTCCAAAATAAAAATACATTACTATAAAATGCACATCCTCATATCACAAAAATCATCCTCAATATGAACTTACTGCCATCGCGATTTTCCTGATAAATTCAAAATTAACCATAATTGTATAACAATGTTATTTCACGTCAAAACATCCATTCTGGTCTTTTTTTAATAAATTAGCTCAATTGCACGTTCAAATATTTTTCAAATCATTAATTTAGTTTCTGAAGGTAATAGCAAGAAAATAAAAGCAATTTCAATTTTAATTATTTTTTGTGTTCATTTTAATTTCTTCTCTCGTATGGCAACACGAAAGGGGAAAAAATGATCGGATTTGAGCGAAAGTGGTGTATTTTTTTCAGAAAATTTGAATTTTCTCTAAAAAATGGAACAAATGTGAAAAAACTAAGCCTCAGGTGCACACGTTGGTATTAAAGGGAAATCTTAAAAATGTCGAATTTCTGAGGGTAGTATAAGTAGGTCTATTACGATCCACAGACAAACAGACAGACTCTTTCTTTGATTAATATAGATAAAGAATTTTTTTTTAAAAAATGGTCCATTTTAGATATTAGACAAGAACAGGGAAATGATAAAATTTAAAGAGCTCAATTTAATATTTGATAATAAACTTCGTTTTTTTAACGATCGCATAAGCCTCTTCCCCCAAAAAATCTTTAAAATATGATACAGGTGTTTCCTTCACGGCTATGTCCCGTTAGCGATCATTAGCAAAAGATAAACAACCGTATCAAATCAAAACAATACATCCAGATTAACCATAAAATAATAAATCAGCAAACAATGAAAACAGCACAGAACAATTACAAGAACATTAATATCTCTACTTAGAAGAAGAGGCGACATCACAAACTTTTTTTTCACTGTCACCATCTTCAGAACGATAACAAGTAATTCGAATATCTGTTCTGTTTCCGGTTAACGGATTTTTTTTTCTCTCTATCTTCCATTGTTTTTTGTGGCAACGGAGCTGAGATTTCGGGACTATAACAATGGAAGGATCAGTTTCGATAGAGATATTATGGATTTCGAGAGGTATGGTATGGAAAACATTGTAGAACAATTTATAAGAACTTTTTTTTTGCTTATTTTTTTTTTAATTTGTACACGAAAGAATTAAAAAATGCAAAGTTGGGTATAGACATTTTGGCTATTCCGATAGACACTTAATCATTATTAGTGTTGCTTTTAGTTTAGAATAATTCACTTAAAGTTTATTTATAAACAAAACAATGTTTTCAATTAAAGCTTAAAAGATTTTACAATGCAGTCAGAGAAAATCTCCAAAATCCAAGTCACAGTTAAGCCACGGCCTACTCAACTACAAAGGCCGAAGAAGCTTTCCCAAACAAGCTCGGGGACGGACATTTTGACGTCATAGTTCCGAGTGACTTCGTTCCGAAGATGAAGACAACCTGTCTCGAAACCTGTTCGGAACCACTCGTTCACGGCTGACCACCTTTTTAGGGTTCCGAATGCGTCCGAACTAGTTTCTCGATCTTCGGCACTGGGAACAGTGACGTCAAAATTTCCGTCTACACACATGTTTGCGAGAGCTTCTCTGGCCTTGTTATTGAAGTTGGCCGTGGTTAAGCCCGTTTTACATTGACGATGGTTTGGTTGGCAGTAGCTGCCACAACATTAAGGAGATTTTCATACTTTTTGTTTGTATTCCCTTTCAACGTCGTATGACATACTGAGATAACCATCTTTTCTACTTTTTGTTCGAACTGTTAAGATTTTGGTGCGTATTTAAAGTAAAGGTAAGATGGGTATTTTAGTTCTTTGAAAACTTCTTGATTAACATTATCTATCTGAGGGATGACAATACACATGTGATTTTTCAATTAAAAGACTTTAATTAAATACACTTTCATTTATCATTTGTTTGTAACCAATCTGTTTTCATTCATTAAAAATTTCTTATTTGAAAATATAAAATTAGTTTTCAAGAATAATATTAAAATAAAGTCATACTAGAGATTAGTTACATTTTTGAGATACTCTGGTTACTGCAAAATAGTATATTTTAGTTACATTTTAGTAGTGACTTACAACGTCATCTAAGATAACAAAAATTTAAAATGTATCACAAACATTAACGGGGAAATGGCCGTCCACGAGGACGTAGACATCGAGTAATTAGTTGTCCTCGGGGAATTTTCGACCGCCGAGGACGGGCGGTTTTTCGAGCCCTGCCAGATGGATATATTTTTTTAATGAGGATATTTAGATCCATGGATTCCTAAACATAAAAGTTCATGAAACAAACTCATTACCTGAAAAGATTCTTCAACTATAAACCAACTTCGTTGCCATGGCAGTTTAAGAAGAAATAATATTGAGGTAATGTTTATGATTAGCCAGCATTTTAAGAGAGTATCAGCAGCATCATGGACTGTAATTGAAATTTCGAAATAAATTGTTTATGGTAATGATCTATTAAATTTAACTAGATAAAACAAGTCTGAGGTTGCATTCTAACCTGCATTTATTCTTCCTGTATTAACAAGTAATATAAATATTTAGAGAACAAAATACTAAAGAAATAGAATGCATTTTAAAAACATTTGGAGCAAGTTTTAGATCAAGCTCCTGGAGCTACACTTGTACATCTGATTGATATGTTGTGAATAAATTTGTTTATGACATCATTAAAAAAATGAGGAAGTACTAGTTTAATAAAATTTGATTTCTGAATGAAATTTTATACTACCTACTTAATTTTGCTTCTAAACAGTTTGATCTGTAAAATAACTACCAAAAAAACAAGGCTTGAGAAAAAGTTCAGCGTTGTTAAACATTTTGTTAATGTTAACCGAATGTTCAATGCTAACTGTAATTTTAACTAAACTGTAAAAATTCAGTAACTGTAGATTTGACTTTGGTTTTAAATGTAAATAAAATGACGGAGGAACACCTATATTTCTTGCACTCGTAAAATTGCGTCTAGAATTACAACAAAGAGTGGAGTGTGCATTTTTTAGAAAGTAAAAACGCAGGAGAAAAGTAAAAAGTTTATAAATGTTTTATGGTAGAGATTTACTGTACGGTCCCCCTTGGCGAACTTTCCAAAATCGCGCCAAAAGTCCGTATTTTGGCGACTTTTTTAAAAAAAAACACGATTCAAAGAAAAGATCGTATGGGAATATTTCTTATGACCAACGGTCCGATAGGGTTGCCGGAAAACGTCATCGGTGCGAAGTCATAGAATGCGAATCATCAGTCGAAGTCAGACAGGTAGCCAGAAAAAAATATTTATCGCCAAATTTGAAAAAACCGCGCCAAGGGGGACCGTACAGTAAATTTGATCCAATGTGGTATATAAAGCTTTGACTGCTGTTCATATACCTCTTTTGGTTTAATTGCCACATCTGATACTAATAATTATTATTCTGGGTTACATGCTCAGTTTCATGTTTGGATTTCGTTAATGTTAATACTAATGTTACATAGAATCATTCTTGCTTTTATTCCAATATTTCATTGGTAGTATGACATGGTAGCTCCGCCCACTACATTGATTAACCAACTGAGACCATATTGACATTCCTGCGGAACTGTTGCTACTTAAAACTTGAAACATGTCCATTTGTAATTAAAAAAAAGTGAATATTTATCACTTTTTAAAAATAGATTTTATTCAGTACCTTATTTGACAAATATTTTTTTTTTAAAATTACAGGTCAAATAATATGTGAATCTTTACAATCAATGGATCCATATTTTAAAGAAAGCAAAAAAACAAAATATTTTTTTTAGGGGGGGGGGGATAATTCTATTTATTACCAGAAGAACAGGGCCCATAAATTCAAAAGAGAAAATCTCCCAATATCTTAAAAAATAACATATTTTAATTTGTAATGACAGATTTCTGATGCCCTGTATCTGCAATAGATACTAAAGTGAACTAACACAAGCCAATACTTAGAAAGAAGAAAACATCAGTTTTAAGATAAAATAGTTATCGATAAATAAAGCAGTTTGTACCAACATGTTATCGATTCCAAAGGGGTCTAAATTAAAAAAATAATTGGGACATTCAATGGGGCCGGGTTAATCGAAACTAAAACTAAACAACCTTACTTTAGACATGTTATTGGGTGCAATATTGCATATTTGATATTTTTAAAAAAATCAAGAATTTCCCAACAGAAAAGTTGGCCGAGGTGAGTTATTGTCGCACTAGAGATACACAAGGGCTATTGAAAACAGGCATCGTAAATTGGAACACAGTCAAGTGATGAACCGTCACCCGAGTAGGCATCCAACGCAACTTTTAGGAGCGATGTCGTACGCAGTGTCTCCACTTCGGAACATATTCAACATGCACTCTCTCTACGTGGGATATTGTTCAACTTTTTGGCTGCTCCGACAGTTTATAGCTCGGCAGTTACTTTGGCCATTTCCAGAGCCCAAACCTGGGATTTTTCACAAGCAAGGCAAGTGACTTACCGACAGGGCTCCCCAGCCCCACTACCAAGTTTTATAAAATATAAATGACCTATTATAACTTAACCCCCTCAAAACCTTATATTTTATACCCCAATTAAACTTAATAACTTAAATTATCTTTTTCATATATCCTTAATATCACTTAGTACTTTAACATCCCAACCGCACCCTGTCGGCGACAAACAGTCACCTAGATCAATCGTTCCCACAGATACTGTTTAGTCATCACATTTTTAAGTTGATCTTTCAACTTTCTCATAACTCTCGCTCTCTCGTCGACTGCAAACGGCAAATCAACCTTCTCCTGATGACTAGTTACTAAATAAAAGATCTTTAATAACTCCAAAGTTTCTCTGTCGACTTATTTTACATAAATATAAAGTATCTTGGATAAAAAGTAAAATGTGTGAATCGAAAATACTGATAACACTGATTTTTTTAAAATTTTCTTTATACTAGAACAATGCACTAGCTATTACAGTTAAATCCTGTTAACACGAACTCGAAGAGAGCACCGAAACCTTTCGTGTTAACCGAATTTCATGTTAACCGTTTTATTTCATTAAACCAGTGACTAGTTTTGAAAAAAAAACACCTAAAAATCATTCCAATTTGATAACATAATGCACTTATAAAGCATGTATACAATTACAAATTATTTTTTTTTTAATTTATATGGAGTACATACTTTGGGAAAATATTTAAGGAACAGCAATCAGATTAAAACTGACGAATCGAGGGGGATCCCACGATTTTCTGAGACAAGTAGAAGACAATTTATTTTTATAATGTTTGTTTGCCCGTTTTTTTTAATGTTTTGTTTCATTTGTTCTTCTAAACCAGTGAAGGGTTCCTGGTTAGAGCCGGTCATTGCCAAAATAACTGCCGACTTATAATAGGTCTGTGCGGCCAAAATTCCGGCGGATAATAGCCTGTGTAAATGGAGTGCCTGTGTCACATATGCTGCAAAGTCTTGATAATGTTTAAAAAAAAGTTGCATTGGATCTGGATGCCTACTCGGGTGTCGGCTCGTCTCTTGACTGGTTCGGAATACCGAGGCCTGGCGCCAATAGACCACATGTAGCTCTAGTACAATACTTTAAAATAACCTCTAAACCCTGGGCAAAAGTGTTGAGAGATGGGCAAAAGTGTTAAATTGTTTTCACTGAAAAGTGTGAATTGTTTTCACTGCATGAGTGTTAAATTTAGCACAGCGGTTCCCAACCTGGGGGTGATCGCCCCAAGTGGGCGATTTGTGTTATCAAGGGGACAAAAAATACTTGAGGGGCGATGAGTATTCAAAGGGGGGGAAATTAAAATAATGTTGTACCTTTGTACAGTAAAACCATTCAGCCAATTTTTATATTCAACTCTTAAATGTTCTAGAAACCTGTAAAAATAGTTTAGTTAATTATTTCACTTTTGTTCTTAAAACACAATTTTTAACATATTTTTAATGGGTTTTCTATTTTATTTAAAAGTGACCGGATAAAGCTTCTTTGGTTGCTTTTATAAACGGTTAGTAAGTGTTATAAAACTGTTTTATAGTTACACTTTAACTCAAATTATGATTAGACATAACATGAAAATTAATAGGGAGCGATGGATGTTGATCAACCTAAAATACGAGGCGATGGTCCAGAAAAGGTTGGGAACCACTGTTCTAAACTTCAAATTACTAAGAAAAAAAGTCCAATTCTAAATTTTTTGTTCGGGTTAAGCGTAATTTCTTCTGAATCGGTTTCGCGTTAGAAGATTTTTTTAAGCATTAGCTCAAAGCTTTATAGAACGGGGGCATGCTTTCAGTTCATCTTAAGCAAAATTTCGTATTAAGCGAGTTTGCGTTATTGGGGTTCGACTGTATTATATTGTTAAAAAGAGGGGAAAGGGATTTACAGTCTACCCGATTGGTTAACCAATAGAGCGGGCATATAATGTTAATTTTAATAACAGTGTGGAATCTAATAGCAAAAATGTATAGCATTTTATTGGTAGTGACAATTAACATTTATTAAAATAAACTTTCAAATTATTTTATAGAATGCAATTAACACGAATTTTATTAATCTTGATTATATATAAGTTTCTTGCATTATCAGCAAAGCAGTTATTTCAAATTCATTAATGAAAAAAAGATTTGATGGACGTGCGAGTTTTTGAGTTGCAACGGAAATGTTGAATGAAAATAATATTTTTTTCTTAATCCTCGATTGCTGAATCAATGACACATGGTAACAGAGCACCAATCAAAGGAAACACAAAAATGAAAACTAGAAGGAAATACATCACCCAAAACAAGCCGACTGTGTATCACATAAGATCTAGAGTAGTATAAATTTTTATTCCTTAGTTTTTAATAATGCTTTTTTATAATATAATCGAATAAAATAATCCCAAGAAAATCTGTAAAACCATCTAAATATTACACCTACTTTAACAATTCAAAGAAAAAAAACTATTAAAAACTGAAACCCTATTAAAATTTCTAAACAAAATACATCAAAATAAGCATTTGTTTTAACAAAAACTTTGTAACTACTTTTGTTTCAACATACAAAACCAAAAACACTTAGTACAATATGGTAGTAGACCTTTCAAACAAACATATGGAAAGTGACATTTTCACACGAACATTGTAATAAAAGAAAATTTGAAACGGTCAACATTCGGAAATAAGCGCGTTTCATGAAAATACTTTATAAACAACACCTGCATTAAGAAACTAATTTCCGAAACTAACCATGACAAAAAAAAACGGCGCTGGAGCACAGCGAAAATTCTGGAAGGTTTTGCAACAATAAAAGCAAATATTAGAAAGTATAAAAGCTTACCTTTTTGTTCTGCAATATCGAAATATTTCTACATAACTCTCCGAAAAATTAAATACATCTGCACTGCAGCGAAACTTCGTAGGGAGAAAAACTAAGAAACAACACGCCAAAAGCTAAGCTAATGTTTTTGTTTCTACTTCTCCGCCTTGTCGGCTTGGTAGGGTTGCTGAAAGGTCTGATATTTCGCCAATAGAATGGCGCCAAATGTCGAAATTAAGGTTTGTCGGGTCTGTCTCTTTTCCTTTCTAATTAAGAGAGGATAGACAAATTCAACTAGAACTCAATAAAACTGCAGAAAATTATCAAAAAATCAAATTATCAAAAAGGAATTTAAAAACACGTTTGAAAAATTAGAATAGTTTATATAAAAGCGCCAAAACACAAAATAATTGCCAAATAAAGCGCTTGTTACCAATAATAAAGCGTTGCCAAACGTTTCTAAGTAAAATATTGATTCTATTAATAAATGGGAAATAATTAGAACAGGATTAATTAACGTAAAAGAATTTTATCCGAGAAATTGTCGAAAATTTCGAAACAAGTTAAATGAAATTAGACACTAATAATTGAATTTCGACATTTAAAATTACTAGCGACATCTGTCGCTGAATTTTGAAACACGTATTATTAATTTAGGTTTCGGTTTTGTTGTTCGGCGCGGGAAACAATATATAGGAAATTTGTTTTACTGAGATTTGGTTTTGCACTAAAGTAACTAAATTACTTCAACACAAAATATTAATTTAATTTTTAATGGTGTATTCTATGAAAAATATACATGCAAACACGATCATAGAATATAATCAATTAACAGAAACATTCTAAATTTAATTCGTAGTAATAAAAAAAAATGAGTAATTGAATCGAAAAAAAAATAGTTTTTAATTGCGAAAGTTTGCTTTTATGCTCATAAGTTTTCAAAACAAACCGAACTCTGGCCGAGGCCGCAATGCAAGTTTGTTCTGTAATTTTTCCTTGATAATTTCGACAATTTAATAAGAAAAATAACAACAAATACAATATATATTACTACATAATAATACTATCTAAAACTTTAGTTTTTTCAAAAAATAAACATTTAAAAAATTCCTAGCATATTTTAAACAAGTTTATTCACGTTTATGATTCGTACTCCAGTAGTTTCAGTGAAATTTGTTAAAACACACCATAAATTTACGAAAATACAAATAATTTATTTCCCTTTTCCATTGTTGACAATGCAGATTTTTAATGCAGAAGAAAAATATCCTTTATTACTAGGCAAAGCCTATTTACAAATACTAACGTAAACATATTTTTCAAACCATTATTTATTATTTTAGCCATATAAGTATAATAAGCGGAACCTTTGTTTTTTAAAACAATGCACAGATATTTTAAACAAACATTCCGACGAACTTTAATTGCACTGTATGACGTCATAGATCTAAGTTCCTTTTTGGCAAGTAGATTTAGTTATGCGTAGATTTATTGTTCAATACGAATTTAAAGGTTTTCAAATTTTGACCATTTTCAATTTTTTTGTTATTGTTGTTATTCAATTTTAGCTTCCACATTTTGTTGGGGTTATTACGTTTGTTACGTTAAATTATTGTCACACTAGAGCTACACGAAGGCTATTGGCGACGGGCGTCATAATTTAGAACTACGGCAAATTGACGAGCCGACACCCGAGTAGGCACCCAACGCAACTTTAAGAATGACATCGTACACAGCGCCGGTTATTCTTCGCATTTTTAGCTGCACATGCCGTTTATAAGTAGGCATGGCTGTTTGTGTGCAGGGCAAGGCCGTTCCACGCACCCCTATTAAGGGGCAAATTTTTTCATGAACATTTATGCAATACGTAAATTTTTAATTATGAAGTACAAAAATTTAAATTCTTACAAAAGTGTTGAAATTGTATTTAAAATCTGAATTGATCAATTCCAAAAAATAGTTATTTTGGGGGATTGAGAATACTTTCCAAGCTTATTACTTCAGCTTTTTTAGGTAACACTGTAAGGAAAATACACGCAAATATTTTATAGAGGTATGTTTTGGGGCCCCCAAATTTACTCGTGCCCTGGGCCCCTAAAGCTGTAAGTCGGGCCCTGTAAGTAGGTAGTTATTTTGGCCTTGTGTGTGTGTCCGGGCCTAGGACCTTTTGCATACAAGGCAAACGTCCTATCTACAGGGCATAATATATTTAAATCAAATCAGATGCATTTTGGAAATAGTTAATTATTTTAATTCTATTATATAACTATTACAGGTTTTTTTTAAGTGTCTCTTTACACATTAAATCATAATAATACACGCTAAGATAGGTTCATGGACATAATAAAAAAAACTGCACATTTGACACCGTATAATTTTACATTTATAGCCCTAATTTGAAAAATATTCTAAAAAGCAAAAATTTGAAAATCTCACCTTCAGGTATGGGTGATCTAGAAAACGAAATAAATCCATTTACAGCCATGGTCTAACTGTAACTGTCAGTCCACAATAGAAAAAAGAACGTTCATAATTGTCCATACAAACAAAAACAAACAGTGCAGAAAAAAAAATAGTTCTGAGCAGGATTTAAGCTGCAACAGTGACTGGCGGAGCAGGGAAAAAGTCGCTCGAAAATAAACGCTTCTAAAACTGAAAATCATTCAACATGGCCGAAAAGTTCCCGCCAAAAACAAGATTTAGTTCGTGCATAATTCATAACATTCTAATCTGATGCCGCGCGGATTAGAACGTAAAAGTTTGTGCTGTTTATCGATAACAATTTCAAACAGTTAAGGTTTAAAAACCACAGAAAGTGTGGGGTAAGGTAAAAGTTACACATAGCATGCGAGCAAATATCTCTCTCTAAGTACGTGAATGGGTAATGAAAGAACTTTTTTTTTAGCCTACTTTTTTTTAATTCAAAAGAATTAAAAAATGAAAAAGTAGGTATTGACATGCGGTCGATGTCCGTTCACCCCCTTCCAAAATCGGTTCTATCATTCGGATCTTAAAAATTCTTTTTTTTTTGTTAGAAAGCTATGACCTCAGAGACCAACTTTCATACTTTTTGTCCGCCTGTCTGTACGTCCGGACGGACATAAATCTACTATCTGTCGGCAAATTTCCCATTGAATTAGCATTAAAATTCAATGTTGAGTCATTTAAATCACTGTTGCCAAATCAATGGCATGAGAAACTTTAAAAATATTTGAAGCAAAACTATTTTTTCATGAATCATTTTGGAATGACGTCATAAAATGTAGCACAATGTGATTCTTTGATTGTTCATTAATTGTTTACCAAGAAAGCGGCAAGGCATATTTTTTGCATACAATTCTGCTTAGTTTTAATTTACATTTATTTTTTTAATGCAGTTTGGAATAGTTTCATTATATTTTTAATATTAATAAATATTGAATTATTCTTCGAACTACAAATAAATCGAGCAGACGATAAATAATATTAAGTTATTTGTGAAAGAATATTAAGGAAAATAGTTGATTTTGGCTTTTAGAAGTTTAAATTATAGCTGGATGCTGTGTTTAGCGATTTTTGTTCTAATGTGTGTAAATATAGTGTAGAAACGATTGTTGATGATATTTACTGTTATGAACATAGTTGTTTCCCGAATAGAATTTCAGTAAGTAGTTAAGTAACAGGAAAGTAGGCTATTTTAGTTCTTTAAAAACTTCTTGTTTGTGTTTCAGTTAATGAAACTGAAACATAATAGAAGTTCTGAAAAAACTAGATTAGCCAAATGTCCTCTTATTTCAATATGCTCATTGAAATTCTTGTAGTACGGATTGGGAGGCACTTAAAAAATATAAGAGATATAGTATATTGAACTGTTTTAGAACTAAGTTAAATTAGACGGGCACCAAAGCGCAAAAGATTGGTCTCTGATACGTCATACCTTTCTAACAAAAAAAAGAAATTTTAAAATCGGACGGTAACGCCAGAATTTGGAATGGGGGTAGGGCAGACGGACGGAAATCATTACGATGTTAATACACTCTTAAAACAAAAGAGTGAAATCCACTCCTATAGGGGAAGTGTATTTTCGGCACCGGAAAGGAGTGGAAATTAACTCAGACTGAGTTTTAAAACCGCTCGTTTTAAGAGTGTAGGAGTATATTGTTTTCTTTTATTTCTTTTACCCACTCCGCAAAAAGAGTGAAATCCCCTCCTATAGGGGAAGTGCATTTTCGGCACCGGAAAGGAGTGGAAATTAACTCAGACCGAGTTAAAACCGCTCGTTTGTTTTAAGAGTGTACCTATACTTTTTATTTCCTTTATTTCTTTCGAATTTAAGACAAGTCAGTTTGTAACGGAGAGCTCAGATTCATTGTACTCTGGGCGTCAAAATTGGTAGTGAGAGCCGCAGATGATGCCACAAAAAATGGCTCTCAGTTCTAGGGAATAGTCTGCAAAGGATGGACCACCAATAAAGCAGCCCCGTTGGGGGGGAAAAACAGTTTGTAACAGAAACTGTCACTTAGAACTGCTTGCCCACAAAATTCATGCGTCTTAGAAATAAATGCTATGTTCGTTATCGTTTGCTAAATTTATTTTTTTATTTCTAAAAAGGTATAAAGACATATCCCTTAATATCATTACCTATCTAACAAAAAATTATTTTTATTTTCAAGCTCCGACGGATAGAACGAAATTTCGAAGGAGATATGGACGGACGGATATCTTCAGCATGTTAATTTCAATTTTTCCATTTTTAAAAATCTATTTCGTATTGAAAACAGAAAAGCAGGTTAAAAATTGTGGCCAGGTTAGAGTATAAATTCAGTTTTGAATTACAACATGCCAGTAATGCAGAAATGTAACAAAGTTCTCGTGCCGTAAAAAACAGGTAAAAAATTTTAATTCTTTTTGAACTTTACGTGATACCACGTGGAATATATTTTTCAAAAAACAAAGTCGAAACTTGACTTCTGATCGTTCGAATTAACGTTCGTGAGCGTTGCCATTTTCGTTGAAGTTGTTTTTTTATGTCATGATGTTCTACAATGTAGAGCAGACGATAAAAATCAAATCAGGAAACGTACTCTTCCTCACGCGATTCTTATTTTCAAAATCGACTGAAGATAAAAAGTTCCATGGTTTTATTATCATTATTATTTTAATATAGATCATAAACAAAATCAAAAACATCCATTAGAACTTTATCGATCAGGAATCTAACGGATTAATAAATTAATCGAAACAGCAAATAGAGTAATTCGTAATAAACAAATTGAAACCGGAAAAAAGAACATGCCGAACTGGATTAAAACAGTCACGGATATGAGTATTTATTAATTAGAAAATCGATTGACAAAAACCGTTATTTATTACTTTTTACTTTGCTGATCTTGACACTGAGATTGAAAGACTATCTTTTTGTTATATATTTGTTTATATGGATAATTTTTATTATATTAAATTCGCAGTATCAGTCATAATTTAATGCATTACCGGAAAGATTAATGGGCATTTTCCACATCGTGAGTGGCAATAATTCTAGCGGTATTGTTTTCATTTTTGGTTCTTCTGGAATTACATTTGTATGGGGTTGTTTCACGGAGGATCTGGCAATAGCTCTGCGGTTTTGATTTCATGTCTCTCGAATTACTGTTGTTTTGGTATTCGGGAGTAAGGTTTTCGAAGACAATATTTTAGTTGTTAATTTTTTAAAATTCCAACTTCTTTCAATGCAATATGGACTGATATACGTTCAGAGGCTTATACCTCACAGAAGCAGTAATCTTTGAAAAAATATATTAAGCTTTCTGTGAAAAATAAAATTATTTTTACGACGACCACAACCACGTTTAACCCCAGTATTCCAAAATTTTAAAATACCGGATCTCGAGCCGGTTAAGTCTTTATGTTCCATTTATGGACCAAATTGAAATTTTATCGCCTTTGGGGATTTTTCATTCTCACGCTCGAGCGTTAAAATAACCTGGGAACGGAGAAAAAATCCAATTTTCCGATGGAAAAACACACACAGCATGGTTCTGAGAAAAGGTAATAATGTTCTTTTTCGAAAACAGTTTAGTTTAGTTTGCATTATCGTCGCACTACTCGCACTAGAGCTACACGAGGGCTATTGGCGACGGGCGTCGTATTTTAGAACCACAATCAAGTGACGAGCCGACACCTGAGTAGGCACCCAACGCAACCGTTAATCGCGACATCGTATGCAGCGTTAGGACTTTAGAGCGTATTTTAACGTGCACTCCCTCCACACGGGGTATTATTCGTCGGACATTTTGGCTGCACGGGCCGTTTATAGATCGGCAGTTATTTTGGCGATGCCCGGACCCGAACCTGGGACCTTCCGCATGCTAGGCGAATGCCTAACCGACTGGGCTCCCCAGCCCAAGGAACCTGATAAACTGTTACAAGTAACGTGTTACTCCAACCCCTGGTAATAACTGTAGATATTGGGTGGAAAAAAAAACTGATTGTTATTTTTTACCCTTAAAAAAACACTAGGAAGTGGAATTAAATGAGAGAAAAAAGAACATAAACGTTTCGATCGCAAAATGACCTGGGCCAACTTTCTTCTTCCAACTGAGCGTCGGGGAAGGGTTGATAACCCTAACTGTATCTCACAGTCACGGTTTTCCGTGTTCTTTTTTACCAAACGATAATTTGATTCCATTGCCGTCCATCCTTCGTAAAATCGTAACACAATAATCGTGATTACAGTAAACCTTCTTCAGTGCGTTATTTAGAAGGATTTAAAAAAAATAACAAAGAACACGAATTTGGAAAGAAGAAAAAATGGCTGTGCTTGGGGTCAAAGACAGATTTTAGGATTTCATTGTTATGACGAAAAAGAAGACGCCTTTTTTGAGGGGATTCCAGATATAGAACAACTTAGACGTCGGTTCGGTCATGGAGATGAGATGAAGATGATGCTGGGCAAAAACCAATACAAAAACCGATTTACCAAGTGAATCCATCGATCGCCTTAAAGTAAGCCCAAATAAACGATCTTGGAGAATTTTTTTTTCCAACGGGGCTGCTTTATAAGAGGGACTGTCAGTCCCACAGAGCTAATGCATTAGTTTTGGAATCACACTTTCCTCAAAAGTATTGCTTTGCCATGTTAGCCCTTTTTCCCCATGTATGGGAATCGACATAACATCGAAGTGAAACCAATTTGAAACGAAAATGTTATCTAGTTATTTAATTCTATATTTTTGAAGTTTAAAAATGCCAAAAATATACAGAAGATGGCGACACTATTTAAAAACTTTGTCAAATAATAATTAAATAAAAAAATGATATTTTCTTTTCAATTTTGTTTCGAATTGATGTTATGACGATTCCCATACCTGGTGAAAATGGGATAACATGGCAGAGCAATATTTCTGCGGAAAGTGTGATTCCAAAACTAATGCATTAGCTCTATGGGACTGACAGTCCCTCTTAATGGCGGCTTAGCACTAGCAGACTCGGTATATTCCACAGAACTGAGAGCCATTATTGGTGGCACCATCTAGTTGACTCTAGCTACCAATTTTGATTCTGAGACTACAATGAATCTGAGATCACTGTGGATGTTAAAGCATGCCGAGATCTAATTTTGCCGAAATAACCCAAGCCAAATGGATACTCAAGAGATCTTTTACATGCCACATAATCATATGACATGCGTGCCCATGATTTTCCCATCCAGAAAATCCGACGACTCAGCCGGGGCTCGGACCCCCATACTTGGGCTTATGAGGCGGACACGTAATACCTCTCAGCCACTGAGCCGCTATATTGGCGAAGTATTTGGCGCTATTCTGTAGTGGAGTTTGTACATCGCTCTTTCTGACTCAAATATATAGGGCTGGAGAGCCCAGTCGGTTAGGCATTCGCCTAGCATGCGAAAGGTCCCGGGTTCGGGTCCGGGCATCGCCAGAATAACTGCCGACCTATAAACGGCCCGTGCAGCCAAAAATGTCCGACGAATAATATCCCGTGTAGAGGGAGTACACGTTAAATATCCTTCAAAGTCCTAACGCTGCGTACGATGAGATACGAAAAAGATTCCAAAATACAGCTAGTATTTTTACGATATTTTTTTTTGTAATTTTAGAATTAAATGGTATTTTTTTCGTAGTATTTTTCTCCTTAAAGTGGCAGCAACACTGGACATTTTGCCCTCTTATTTGGCCTCCATGCGCGTCCCGTCGCACAGTGGTCGGAAAAGGCTGAAAAACGGTCAAAATTCATTTATTTTTTTGTGGTTTGACAAAAATGAATAAAAATTCGGTTTTGTAGGTTTTTGACCCATCTGAGTCGACATAGGACACAATCAAGTTTGTAAAACCTATGTATTTTAAGTTACAGTTAATGCAAAAAATAGTATGTGAAGATGTAATGTGAAAATTGCGTATAAAGAATAACGTTTTAATCAACATGTATTGGGCAAGTGCATATGCGTATGCTTAGGTCATGGTAATACGTAATCAGTCACAAAAAGCCCAAAAAAACTAACAAAATCTTTTAAAAAATGAAACGTCGAGCTAAAAATATATACACTATTTTCAATATTTTCTGCTCTCAATTTAGCTTATAAAATTAATTGAAACCAAAGTTTTTTAATGTGAATATTTTTTTTACTAATTTTTGAATGCATGAATTATATAATGTTAAACATTGAAGTTTGTGGAATAATGATAAAATATTTAATATTGAAGTTTGTGGAATAATTATATAATATTAAACTTTTAAGGTTGTGGAATAATATCAAATTTAATATCAAAATATCGTACAAAAATATTAATACACAGAACATATACTTTCAAATTAACCGTCAACAGTTTTTTAAGACCATATTAATTAACAGCATTTTATTATTGAAGATGTTAAGGCCAAATATGGTATTAATATTCATCTAAAGACTTTTTAATGAATTTTCGCTTAATTTTAATACGGTTTAGGAAATAAATAATTTATTAATAATATCGTATTTGATTTAAAAGTTTTATATAATGATCTTAGAGTTAAAAGTATATTAACAAATCTGAAATACAAAAACTACACGTATTTTAGGAACTAAATAAAAGTCACTTTGATAGAACAGATTCATAAAAAGGATTTTAATCTTAAAATTGTTTTGAAGCACTAAAAAATTTTGCTTTGAAAACACATAATAAATTTGTTTAACATCCTTTAAGATTACAATAATAGTTTTTTTTAGTCTTCGTGTAGCTCTAATTTTTTGTTGGTTTTAGGCTTTGCGCAAAAGTTATTAATGTAAGGGTCCGATGAAATAGTAAGAAAGTTAAACACATCTTCATTTGTACTTTTTCTTGAGTGTTCTCGTCTGTACCACCGAAAGTCTTTGTTTTAGCCTCTTGGGCTTCTTTGGTCAAATTTCCTATGGGTAACATATATGATGAAATCACTTTCCCCCCATGAAACAATACCTTGTGAACAGAGTTTGGCATGTAACTCAACCCCCTCTTCCCAAGAGCCAATGGGCATCTTTTGAAAACATTCTTATTGTAAACAAATCAAACCTTTTCTCTCCTACAAAGATAATACAAGTATTTGAGTTATATATTTATAATCAAACTCTTTGTCAGTGAAGTGGTCGAAACACCTGTCGGTTTTGTTACTTTGTTTCTAGATTAACAGCTGCCGTGGAGCAACGCGCGGCAGCGTTGTGCTTTTCGACGATTTTTGAAGAGCTAGATTTTGACACTTCTGTTTGTAATTATGGTTTCCGTACGTTTCCGCAGCTGAAATTTAGATTTATCTTTTATATAAGATTTGGAAAACTAGTTAATTTTAATGAGACTTTGGAGCACAGTGGAGCAAGAAAGTTGCACTCTTTCAAATATTTAAAAACATAGTATTTTTTAAACTAAAATCAAAAACTAATTTAAAAAATTATTTTGTATTTTTTAATCAGCTAAAATAAAATAAAACCTTTTATAAAACTCAAAAACATGCAAAAAAATTGTGTAAAAAAATTATAAATCGTGTATTTTGAATTGAATCGTATCGACTCAAAACGGGCTATTTTTCATTTGTTGACTTTTCGTAACTCTAAATACATCAAAAAATTATTTTTAATGATTTATATTTGGTAATCTTACTATTCAATTATCTATTAATTTAAATATCTATTCATTTTGCATTTTGCGAACACTTCGAAATTTGGCATTTTGGCCGCTCCCAGACCACTGTGCGTCGTTAGCATTGGAGGTCACGTGATCTGCCAATCTAATACTTTAACTATGATATCTATGATTGAACTAAAGTTGAGTGAGCGGTTTGTTTGGGCTTACATAGGGTTGCTTGGCGACTTTCTGGCGGCTTCCCTTTATTCCACGCCAAGCATTTCCATCTTCTTCTTAACTCTTTGGTTTCGGTGTTCTTTTCTTCTTCTGCCTGTTAACCAGATTGAAAATAAAGGTTACAATTAGCGTTATTTTCTACCAGCAGACGATATTACAACTCGAATTTTATTTCTTGAAAATAATCCGATTTGGTAAGCAAACCGCGCCCTTACCATAATGGCGCAATCTTTAGGGCATAAAATTACTTCATCTTTTGTGTTCGGGTTTCATTTCTTGGCTTCGATTTGTCTGTCTTCTTTTAATGTCGGTTTCGCCCAGAGTTTGTAACAGTTTCGCCCAAATTTGTTTGTCCGGCCACTTCCTATATTTAAATATTTTTTGGGGTTAAATTAACGTAAGTGCCGTTACCTTACCCAGATTAGAGTTGGGAAGAAGTACAAGTTCACTTGAAAACAAAATTGAACAATAAGTTCTGAAGGAACTTAAATTTAAACATTTTCTAACAATAAAAAAAAATATTTACAAGTAGTTTTTCATTTATTTAAAAAAAGTCAAAATTTTGAACTTTTTTAAAACGCTACTCCTCTTCCAATTTCGAGAATAACTCCACCAAACTTTTATAGTTTGTTTTTAGTACTATTTTTTCAAGAACTGTGCTTGGATTTTATAATGTGAGCTACAGTTAAAAAGTAACATGCATTTATACAGAAAATCACAAAAAAGTTACAAATTATTGAATTCAACATTTAAAAAAAAAAAAAAAACTATACATAATAGACCTTATTCTATGCACAATTTTGTGTACCATTTATATAAGAACACAGGTTAAAATTTCAAAATTATAACTTAATTAGCAAAAAAGCCTTAGGGATTTATTAAACACAAGAATTGAAAAACGCAAAACAGAGAAAAAAGGTTGAAAGCAGACGAAATACGTATTCAAACTTATTAAGTATTTTCTGGAGTCATTCCTATAACTTTTTTTCTACAGAAGATATCATTTTGAAACTTTCAGTAAATGTTCAGAAAGATATTGTTAATGGTAAGAAGTAAAAACTGAAAAATCGATATTTTGACCAATTTTTGAGTACCGTATCCCCTTAACGTGCACTCCCTCCACACGGAGTATTATTCGTCGGACAATTTTCGGCTGCACGAGGCCGTTTATAGGTCGGCAGAGAAGAAAATAGGTAGGTTGGTTGGTTCTGGTTGGTTGGTTGGTACATGTATTTCCGGCTTGTGTGCTTGATCCATAGATATCATAGTTAAAGTATTAGATTGCCAGATCACGTGACCTCCAATCCAATGCTAACGACCGACGGGACGCGCATGAGACCATAATAAGAGGGCAAATGGGCCAGTGTTGCCACCACATTAAGGAGAAAAATACTACGAAAAAATACCATATAATTCTTAAACTACAAAAAAAAAATACCTTAAAAATACTAGCTGCATTTTGGAATTCCTTAAGTGACTTTAGAAAAAAACGTGAAACGCTTTTTTAGTATTTTTATGTTATTTTTTTGTAATTTTAAAATTAAATGGTATTTTTTCGTAGTATTTTTCTTCTTAATGTGTTGACAACACTGGCCCATTTGCCCTCTTTTTCTCGTCTCCATGCGCGTCCCGTCGTTAGCATTGGAGGTCACGTGATCTGCCAATCTAATACTTCTATGATATCAATGGCTTGATCAGAGACCCACTTATAAACCTTCGTCAAGTAAGACAGACGCAGACAGAATTTTTACTGATACTACAGAGAGAGAAATTACACCCAGGGAGAAGGCGGGAGTCGAGCCCGCACCCGGTACATTGCGCAGACTGTTAGCGTAATGGTCAGCGATCTTAACCACTAGGCCACTCAGGCCCCTTTAGATTCAATACCAACGGATGTCACAAAATTTTATATTTGTAAGAAGTTGTTGATCTCAAAGTAAATTTCTTCTGTAATTTTCTGCTTACAGTGGTGATGTAGAGGAAATAATAATTTTAAAAAATATAAATAAAAAGCTCATCAGGGAAATACTCTTTTAGCTCAAAAAGTAGCCATAACTGGCTCTTAATCCATAAGCATGACGCTTGCCGGTGAAATTGCAGTAAAAATTTAGGTCAATCTGGTTTTAACTCACTTGAAATCATGATTCACTCTGAGGATAAACCATTAGAATAAGACGCTAATTATTTTGTCCGACGTTGCGGCTACAGTGAAGAAATGTGGATGTAATGTTTTTCATAACAAAGGCAACCAGTTTCGATGTTAGGCAATGGGTTTTTTTTTTTTACAGATCTGACATGTAAACTTAGAACATGCATGACATATCATAACTTAACCCCCTCAATATAATTTAACTTCCTCAAAATCTTATATTTTGTATCCCAATTAAACTTAATAACTTGAATTATCTTTCTCATATATCCTTAATATCACTTAGTACTTTAACATCCCAACCTCACCCTGTCGGCGACAAACATTCGCCTAGATCAATTCGTTCCCACAGAAACTGTTTAGTCAGCACACATTTTTAATTGATCTTTCAACTCTCTCATGGCTGTAATTGGTCAGTGTAACAGAGCTCGGAAGTTTTCGCCATTTTTTGTACGCATTCTATCACACTCTTTCGTCGGCTGCAGACGACAAATCCATCTCTACCTGATGAATAAGTCTTAATAAAAGATCTTTAATTTCTACGAAGTTTCCCTGTCGACTTATTTGACATGCATATTTTGGGTCTTATTCCGTATTTCAGGTAAATTTTTACCAAAAAAATGATGCTTAACATTGATAAAACACATTAAATAAAGTAGTTTTATTCTAAAGTCTATTTGGTAAAACGAATAATAAGATGTCTTTGCAAAACAATCAATGTTTTACCGATATGACTTTTGACAACGTGAAAAGCTTTTCCGGTTTGAAATAAACACAAAATGTGATGATTTTATTAGGATTTAACGCTAAAAAGTCGTTACAAAGTAAGAAAAATAGCTTAAAAGACTTTTAAAAAAAATATTATAAAAAAATCGGTCGGGACGCAAATCATTTCCCCCGGGTGGGTGCATACATAGATAAACGTCACACTAGAGCTACACATGAGCTAATGGCGAAGGTGCTGTATTAATTATACATAAAACCGTACCTAGGGTTTTACCTGCTGTTTTAAAACAAGTAGTGACAATTTTAAACACTGCTGCAGTAGCAATGTACAGTTCAGTAGGAAATGTTTCCGCACTTCAAATTCACCTACCATTGCCACGACTTGATTGAAAACCGTACGTACGGTTTTTATTTCCCTCGCATTTGAAAGATCCATTGACTTTGCATTGTCACTGCCTTCACCCGACAATGCAAGATTTTTTAGTTTGACGTTTAGTTTGAATTATCGTCGCACTAGAGCTACACGAGGGCTATTGGCGACGGGCGTCGTATTTTAGAACCACAGTCAAGTGATGAGCCGACAAATGAAAAGGCACCCAACGCAACCGTTAAGAGCGACATCGAACGCAGCGTTAGGACTTTGAAGGATATTTAACGTGCACTCCCTCTATACGGGGTATTATTCGTCGGACGTTTTTGGGCACGGGCCGTTTATAGGTCGGCAGTTATTTTTGGCAATGCCCGGACCGAACCTGGGACCTTTCGCATGCTAGGCGAATGCCTAACCGACTGGGCTCTCCAGCCCCAGACACTGTAAGAACGGCGAAAATTACTGGAAAGGTCGTGTATGTGAAAAGGAGCCTTTTAAACGTTAGACCCGCCAGCTTTATCCGCAATTTATGCACCAGTTTTTCCAGCAAAAATAATAAATTTTTATTGATATTTTATAAATAATAAGATTTTATTGATATTTTATAAATAATAAGTTTTTATTGATATTTTATAAATAATAAGTTTTTATTGATATTTTATAAATAACAAATTTTTATTGATATTCTATTTTTTTTGTGATAGGAAGGATTTTTAACGTCACCTCTTCAAATATAAATCAAATTCTGAATTTCAAAACTAATATGTTATTTAAAAAATTCATTTTAATAATTTATGCAGATAAAACAACCATACATTTTTGCCCATTTCCAGTCCGTTCAGGGGGTAGTAAATAACTAGAGCATTTTTCCAAATTTAAGCTGTTTATTGAAATTAGAATTTGAAACAAGTTTAAATATGTTTTGAATAGGGAATTGGTTATGCATCGTCAAAATGTTTAAGTATGACAATTTCAACATGTCAAAAAATAGTTACAATCAAAGATTGACTTAAACACTCTAAAACCGACGATGCTGTATGCTTCAATGCACATATTTTTTATTGAATTATATTTATAAAAAGCATTTTCAATCAAAAAAAGCCAACGCAAACAGTAACCGTGAAGTCTAAAATTGCAAACAAACATTATTTACAGACTGCCTGACAGTTGTTGTGAAATTTAAAAATAATTTAGGTCCAATTTCTCTTGTTGTTGAAATTGTACACTCGTGTCTAAAAAAAAGAAATATCTAATTTACTTTTGAAGAGTAACACGTATTACAACACACATTCTCGTGCATAAACAATGTCTCTATTGCAATTAGGTGTTACGCAGAATGAGACCAAGGTAAAAAAACGTTTTGGTCCATCCTCATAAAAAAAAATGGAAATATTTATTTAAATATGAAATACATTTCTGTAAGAGAGTTTCGTTTGAATTTCCGTCGCACTAGAGCTACACGAGGGCTATTGGCGACGGGTGTTGTATTTTAGAACCACAGTCAAGTGACGAGCCGACGCCTGAGTAGGCACCCAACGCAACCGTTAAGGGCGACATCGTACACTCTTAAACAACGAGCGGTTTTACTCGTCTGAGTTATTTCACTCTTTCCATGCCGAAAGCACTCTCCTATGGAGTGAATTCACTCTTTTCGGAGGGTAAAGAATAAGAAACATCTGCGTCCTACCTCTTAAACGAGCGGTTTTACTCATCTGAGTAATTTCCACTCCTTTCTGTGCCGAAATGCACTTCTCCTATAGGAGTGAATTTCACTCTTTTGTTTAAAGAGTGTACGCAGCGTTAGGTGTTTGAAGGATATTTCTGTAAGAGAGAACTAATATTTATCTAGAATATTATTTTATGCAGTTATTGTGACAATGAGACCTTTTGCTTTTGACCTTTTTGTGGCCTGAGACCTTTTGCTTGCAAAAATTCAAGCGCCTAACCGACAGGGCTTCCCAGCTCCTTAATTGATTTGAGAATGCTTAATCTTATTGAATTTTAAATCTTAAAGCAATGAATATTTATTATGAATTACAATAAATTATTATTACTAAAGCAGTGGAATGTTTCGATAATTGGTTTTTGCTGAATAAGGCGGCCTGCTACTTATCCGCAAATGTTCTGTGGTTTTTAATGAATAACTCGACTAAGCATTAAACGCAACACAACTTTAATAATCAACAAAACATAACAAATAAAAGGTAGCTACTCGTAAACTAAATCATATCAAGTTAAATCAAGAGAGAGAGGGTTTGCAAACATAGTTACGGTTATTATATACAGAAAGTGTCAGTTACAGGTACAGTGTGAAGTACAAGGATTTGCATATGTATTGACCAGATCCGCCACAGGTTTTTAAAAATGTGGTCACCTTAAGTTTGGAGGATGTGATTTTTGCAACTACATCCTTTATTTATACAATCTATCCAACATTGCGTATAGGCAAGAATAACAGCCCAACTCAAAATAAATCTACTTGTCTTCATTTGAAACTTCCGTGGACTAAAGAAACTACTAAACGTAGTAAACAGAGCGTGCTCTGACGAAGAAACGAGATACAAAACGTTTGGAAAATTGAACATAATTACGCTGATAACAGTTAACGGGAAAACTGATGATGAGGAATTGGTATGCAGTGTTCCTTTTGAATAAGAGTATACGTCTTTTTCTGATAGTTTTATGTTTAAAACTAGCAAATAATGTTTTATTATTTTAGGGGATACGGTACCCAAAAATTGGTCAAAATATCGAGTTTTCAGTTTTTACTTTTTTTTTATTCACAATATCTTTCGGAATATTTACTGAAAGTTTCATAATGATATCTTCTGTAGAAAAAAAGTTATTAAATATTTTCTGGAGTCATTCCTATAAGTTTGAATACGTATTTCGTCTGCTTTCTACGTGCTTTCTCTGCTTTTAAATCCCTAAGGCTTTTTTACTAAATAAGTTAGAATTTTGAAGTTTTTAACCTGTGTTCTTATATAAATGGTGCACAAAATTGTGCATGTAATAAGGTCTGCTATGTATAGGTTTTTCTTTTTAAATGTTGAATTCAATAATTTGTAATTTTTTTTAGATTTTCAGTATAAATGCATGTTACTTTTTAACTCGCATTTTAAAATCCATGCACAGTTCTTGAACAAATAGTTATAAATACAGGCGATAAAAGTTTGGTGGAGTTATTCTCAAAATTGAAAGAGGAGTAGCGTTTTAAAAAGTTCAAAATTTTGATTTTTTTTTAAAGAAAAAGTACTTGTAAATATTTGTTTTTACTGCTAAAAAATGTTTATTTAGAGTGAACATTATATAAAACCACTATAATTTACAAGTTTATGTTATTATTTCTAGAAATAATATTTTGGGTACCATATCCCCTTAAAAAATTTACACGAATTTGTTTTTCGCATCACATTCAAATTATTAAATGGGCATTTTGCAGGTCTTGAGTGGCAACATAAGTGCTGAATGAAAATAAATTCTTTTTCGAGCCTCGATTGGTGAGTCAATGTCACGTGGGAACAGATCACCAATCGGAGCACCGATCGAATTCAAGAGCAGGAATGCAAGATGGAAGAAATTACATCACGTGAACAAAGCAATAGGAATGTTTCTGATGATGTAATGCTCTTGTTTTCAGTTTTCCGTGTCCTGCGACTTCATTGGTCGTTTCGGTTTCATCCTCAAAATAACCGTCATGGATGAAAAGAAACTTTTCTTTCTATACAAGCCGTCTTTAACAAATGATTTGAACAACCAACAGTACAGCATTGTCATTTTAAAAATTTAAGTAAAATATTCTTAGAAAACTCATTTTCGAATACCAAAACAAAAGTAATTCCAGACAAAAAATGAAAACAAGACCGCTTGAGATGTTGTCATTCACGACATAAAACAACCCCATTAAATAAGTATGTGTATTTTGGATTTAAAAAAATGGCAAACTTTAGATTAAAAAAAAGTGTAATACAAATACAGTCCCTGGACAAATTATTAGACGCACTGTATTTTGTTTAGTAATGATGAAAACATTCCAAAGAATGCCATATCATTAAAAAAGATGTCGATATATGTATTAAGTATAGCAGATAGTATTTTCTATTCAATAGCCTAAGTTAAGGAACACAAATGTCCTTCTAAAGGTATTTTGTTCATCATTGATTGATACATGAAATCTTGCAGTGCGTCTAATAATTTGTCCAGGAAGAAATTGGGAGCAACCCAAAAAATCGGAGCCAGGTTTTACGTCTTTAAAATGACTAATTTCTCAGCTACATGCAACTCTTAAAAAAAAAAAAAAAACTATCATTTAAATTGATTATTTTTATCAATGCAATCTCTAAATTTCACGACCAGCTATAACATTACAATACAGCAATTGTTGTGAGAAACTTTAAAAAAAAATTATAATGTGAAAATTAATGAAAATTACAAAGAGTGATTACCTAAAAGCAATAAATTGTTTTTATATATAAAACAGGGACTAATTTAATCTAAAATAACAATATTTTCATTACAAGCTGATTTCTTCTAGGAAAGAACGAGTGTAAAATACTAGGTATTTGTTTTTTCGCACCACTACCTGTCAGCAAAAGTGTTTATTCGAAATTAGTGATTCACAGGAAAAATCGTTGTTGTCGCGATTGCTGCAATTAACGGAAAAAATAACTGATTTCTGCGATTAGGGAAAAAGTCGTGCCGAAAACACTGCTCGGTTCACGGGATTTTTAAGATAACTCAATAAACTAACACATACATAGAAAGGGCCCTGGGGCGCAACTAGAAAAACATTCTGGGGAAGGGTTCAATTATTTAATTTTTTTTCAATTAAAACTATTTTAATTACACTTATTATTTTAATTACAATTATTATTTTAATTACAATTATTAGTTTAATTACAATTATTATTAGTTTAATTACAATTATTATTAGTTTAATTACAATTATTATTAGTTTAATTACAATTATTTTAATTAACATTATTTTAATTACAATTATTTTTTATTGGAATCATTCTTAATTGAAAATATATTTTATTACAATTATTTTTTATTGGAATCATTCTTAATTGAAAATATATTTTATTACAATTATTTTAATTACAATTATTTTTTATTGGAATCATTCTTAATTGAAAATATATTTTATTACAATTATTTTAATTACAATTGTTTTAATTACAATTATTTTAATTTAAAATTATTTTAAATTATCATTTTTTAAAATTTAATTCTCCATTAAAATTACGTAATTTAAAATTGTCTGTTAAATGGTGGTGAATATGCCAAAGCCAGAGATAAGGCGTCAAAAATAGGAACTTTCCCAATCATTCCGACATAGATGCTAATTAAAATGGAGAGCCCAGTTGGTAAGGCGCTTGCCTTGCATGCGAAAGGTCCCATGTTCGGGCTCGAGCATTGCCAAAAATAACTGCCGACCTATAAACAGTCTGTGCAGCCGAAAGGTCTGTCGTATTATACCCCGTGTAGAGGGAGGGCACGTTCAATATGCTACAAAGTCCCGGCGCTGCGTACGATGCTGCTCCTTAAGTTGCGTTGGGTTCCTACTCAGGTGTCAGCTCGTCATTTGATTGTGATTCTGAATTAAGTCGCCAATAACCCTCGTTCTGCTCTTCAATTTTTTTTCTTACTAAAGATCTTCCTCTGGATATTCCTTCCATGGACCACCATGAATTCAAATTAGGGGGTAATAGTACTTCCATTAATGAGGAACTTGCATCCTACCCAAAATGACGTACTTATGCCATTTTCTGGAACATTAGAAGCTACAGATTCTAAATATCAGCTTAAAAATCATAAAAAATTATTAATTTTACTCGAAATATGCCTATTAAAATTCCATGAAACTCACGTCACCAAAAACGGCCTCTGACGTAACAACACACCATTTGGCGATATTTTCTAAAAATGGCGCTACGGTTAGCATGTCCATAATTAAAATAAACATACAACGTTTTTCAAAACGTTCTATTTAAAAGAACAGACTGCTCACTTAAACCAGCTTTTGATAATAAATTAGAACAGCTTGTTTCTTGCTTGGTTGTTGAATTTAAAATCGTACAAGAGCGCGCTGTTGACACTTCAGACCTAGTCAATTGTTGGATCAATCGAAGTCTTCGTAGGAGATCTACCAGTCTGATGAGAATAACTGGAACTTGGAAAAACTACTTATTCTAAATAATTCTATTCCAATATGGGATCATTCAAAACACATTTTGTATTTTCAACAGCTGTATCGCACAGAAGTTGGCTAGAAATTTCACGCCAATGGACAAAAAAAGCCAAGTCTGACGTCATTACGCACTGCAAGAGGATTGTGAGTGTTTTTACCGGAAGTGACGTATTCCCTACTTAAAACTCAATTACTGACTAATTAATAACTTTTTTACTAGTGTGAAAAGTAGCATTCGACGTGTTTTTAAAAGGGCTATTGTCTGCCAATGAGTTTGAAATTCATGCAACTTCCTCATTATAATCACATGATGTGGATTCGACGATTTTTTTGAACCCCCTCCCCATCCCCCCTGGTGATATTTCATGATATTTGGCTCGACCCCCTTGATATTTAACTTCATTTTCTCGCAATTTTACGTTTCACTTCAAAATTACGTGATAAAAGACGTGACCCCCCTCCCCTCTTTTGATATTTGGTGATATTCGGCTCGACCCCCTAAAAAGTTACGTGATTTACGGACGCCTCCTTCGATACCGCAACAGTCCGCCGCACACACAAACTCAAGTATCATTCACGCTAGATGGCGCTGATTTACTACTGCGTTACTATACCAGCCATCTATATTATAACAAATATTGTAGTATAACAAGTAGGGGTTTGTTACAGAATCTGTCACTTAAACCGCTTCCACACAGTATTTGTGCTCAACAAAAAACGCACTATTTATACACCTCTGAAAAACATTCGCCAAGCAGGGCCTTCAGCTTATAATTTATTCGTTTACTGAATTTGCTTGAAATTCGAAAAATAATGATGCAATTTTTTGTAATAAAAATCTTTTAGTTGCCACAATTTTCCATATTCATTAACTTTCTTTCGAAAAAGAGAATTATAAATAATTAGTAAAATTGATGCTTTAAAAATAAAAGCAAACTTTCGCTTATTTTTTTTGTTCAAAGTTAGAATTCTCTATGCATCCTTCTTCATACATATATAATGGACCATCAAAAGAACTCTATTGTGATATTACAACAATCCAAACTAAATTATAACTCATAAATAAATATTTTTTCAAGAGTTTTATTTTTATTTTAAATAAAGTTTCTCGTACGTTTGACGAAATGGCTACAGTAAAAATATTGAATAAATAAAAAGGCGCCAAACACAGCATTAATATTCTAATATTAAACATTTACATGCTAAATTTGGCTAGTTTCATTTATTTTATTTCGAAAATTCAATAATTATTGCTTATCGTTTGCAAAAATTAATTTATATTTCAAAGAATAAATATGTAATATTCCTCGCTTTTAAATAGAATGAAAACATTTCATATCAACGTACGAAGAATCTCGTATTTCAAACTGATCGATGTCGCAAAAATAAATTTATTTTAATTTATTGTCTAAAAGAATTAAAGTTTCTCGAGCGATTGTTGCGAATGGCAATGGTGATTTAATTCTAATAACAAGAAGTTCATAAAGAACTAAAATAGCCTACTTTCCTGTTACTTAAATACTTACTGAAGTTCTAATCGGGAAAAAAACTAGGTTCCTAAAGTAAATATCATCAACAGCCGTTTCTACACTAGATTTATACACATTAGAAAAAAAATCGAAACACAGCACCCAGCTATAATTTAAACTTCTAAAAGCCAAAATCAACTATTTTCCTTAATATTCGTTCGCAAATTAATTAAATATTATTTATCATCTGCTCGTGATTTATTTGTAGTTCGAAGAATAAATATTTATTAATAACAAAAGTAATGAAAACTACTCCGAACTGCATTAAAAAATTTAAAATGTTTATTAAACCTAAGCATAATTGCATGCAAAAGTATGCCTTGCCGCTTTCTTGGTAGATAATTAATGAATAATCAAAGAATCAAATTGTTCTACATTTTATGACGTCATTCCAAACTGATTCATGAAATTATTATTTTGCTTCAAATATGTTTAAATAAAGTTTCTCATGCCATTGTTGATTTGGCAACAGTGATTTAAATGACTCAAAATTGAATTTCAATGCTAATTCAATGGGAAATTCGCCGACAGATAGTAGATTTATGTCCGTCCGGACGTACAGACAGACGGACAAAAAGTATGAAAGTTGGGTATCTGAGGTCATAGCTTTCTAACAAAAAAAGAATTTTTAAGATCCGATGATTAGAACCGATTTTGGAAGGGGGGTACAGACAGACAGACAAACGGACAGACAGGCGGACAGACAGACGGACAGACATACGAACAGACAGACAGATGGACAGACAGACAGATGGACATCAACCGCATTTCAATACCTACAGTGATTTAAATGACTCAAAATTGAATTTCAATGCTAATTCAATGGGAAATTCGCCGACAGATAGTAGATTTATGTCCGTCCGGACGTACAGACAGACGGACAAAAAGTATGAAAGTTGGGTATCTGAGGTCATAGCTTTCTAACAAAAAAAGAATTTTTAAGATCCGATGATTAGAACCGATTTTGGAAGGGGGGTACAGACAGACAGACAGGCGGACAGACAGACGGACAGACATACGGACAGACATACGAAAAGACAGACATACGAACAGACAGACAGATGGACAGACAGACAGTTGGACATCAACCGCATTTCAATACCTACAGTGATTTGAATGACTCAAAATTGAATTTCAATGCTAATTCAATGGGAAATTCGCCGACAGATAGTAGATTTATGTCCGTCCGGACGTACAGACAGACGGACAAAAAGTATGAAAGTTGGGTATCTGAGGTTATAGCTTTCTAACAAAAAAAGAATTTTTAAGATCCGATGATTAGAACCGATTTTGGAAGGGGGGTACGGACGGACAGACAGACGGACAGACGGACAGACGGACAGACGGACAGACGGACATCGACCGCATGTCAATACCTACTTTTTCATTTTTTTAATTCTTTCGAATTAAAAAAAGAAAAGTAGGCTAAAAATGGCTTCCTATGCTTTTTAAATGATCATAAGTTTTTTTTAAGTAATTGAAGTACTTCTATTTCTAATTCTTTACTGAAATTTTCAATGTAGTATTATAATTTCGATGTGTTGAATTTTTTTAACGTATCACACTTGTCCGTAGCATTTGTAGTTCTGTCTATGAAAGTGGGTGACGACAGAGAGACAGACGGACTGAACGATTATAATACCTTCCACTTTTTACGTTATAAACGTAGTGTGGAAGCTAAAAGCCGAATCAATTTGGTCTTCACCTTGAGGTACACTTTTGATTGAAGCGGGTTGTGTATAATCTTTATTTATTATGCCCTTATTATATTATGCCATTTCTCTTTTACTATTAGATTCTCATTATATTTCACTCAGGTCTTTGTGTGTGTGTGTGTGTGTGTGTGTGTGGTGCCCAATAGAAAGATTTCTTTTTGAAATTCAAATCACAAAAACGGACAATGAAAGTTGAGTTGCACTACGACTGCTGCCACGAACACAATGACCAGTAAACGAAAATAAAACTTAGTCAGGACTTGAATAACAAGCTAATAATGAGTCCCATAATCTAATCAAGATTGAAAGGTTTATATAAGGTGAATGTTATTTTCACTTGTTGGGACTTCAAGGCCCTTTGTTTTGTTAGTTGGGATAATGGGCATGTCCCAGGTCTTGAGTGGCAATCACTGAACTGAACCTCTGGAAGGAGCATCCCATGAGAAGCTGGTGAAGCCTATTTTTTGGGCCACTTGGCGACAGCTTTAGGGAGAATATGTGCCACATTTGTCATGAATTCGCCGATCACAATTGACACTTGACTTGACAGTTTGCATTGGATGACAGTTTGCATCGCCAAGAATAGTTTGTTATTGAATACAATTTGTTATTGTTACAACAATTAATCATAGTTGTGTTCAACAAAAATCCCGAAATTTACCCTGGCTTTTACGAAGTAATCAAATTCAGAATCGAATTCCTCATTTGAATGATGTTAAGAAGCGATACCGAACTAAGTAAAAGATTATTTGAAGATTAAAACAATTTTTGGCACGATTGAAATAAGCAAAGAAAATTTTGCATAGAGTTTGCAAATCATGATTCACAACTCTCTTCCGTCTATTTCATTTATCTCTCATTGCGATAACTGCTTATTTAAGTAATTTAACTATAATTAAGTTTTTAAGTTATAATTAAGTTACAGGGTGTCCGTGTTTCAAATGGTAATAGTATTGTGGTTGAAGTGTAATTGTAATATGGTTGAAGGTGACGAATAAAGAATAACTCCAACAGTTTCATATAAGCGCATGCGCTTGTACCGCTACATCGTTGCACAGGCTGTTGCTTCCATTACTCCGGACTTGCTGCAGACAGTATGGGAAGAATTGCATTTTCGTTTGGATGTGTGCCGTATCACTGAAGGCGCACACATTGAGCACTTATAGGAAAAACTAGGTTAGTTTTCCTTCAATGTCCTGTAGGATTTGTTGTTGTTGTTGTTTCTAATGCCACTCGGTAACCGAGCCCGGAGTAGAGAACTACCCGATTTTAAGGCGAAGTGGGGCGGCTTCCGTTTTTATTGAGCGCCACAAGGGAGGAAGTCCGACAGGATTTGTTATATTTAGTATAATATAAACTCCTGTAATATACCTTTAAAACTCGGACATTCTTTTACGGACACAATGTATATAATTGGCAAAATAAATACAAGGAAAAAATTATGTTTGAAACATTATTTTTTTAAAGTATTTTTTCAAAAATATAATTTTGGTTTTTGAAACATCGAAAGGGGAAATTATCTCAAAAGGACCAGGTTGCCGCTGGAGGGGGCTATTATATGGTCTACAGTCCCTGGACAAATTATTAGACGCGCTGTATTTTTTTTTTAGTAATTTTATGTTTCTTAAGAGTTTTTATGCAATAATTGTATATTTAATCTACAATATTAGTGATTTTTATTTAAAAGAATTGTTGTGGACTACATATTTGTATTTATTTTAGGATAATTATGATTAAGATTAATTTATATTAATTATTTATTATATGATTATTTATGTGTGAAATCGTCATCCTCAAATGCAGGAGACAGTACAGTCTTGCATTGATAGCATGCCGCGCAGAATTAAAGCTTTGATAGCGGCTAAAGGTGGCTCAACTAAATATTGACTTTTACTAATATTAATTTCACTTTTCTTTAAAACTTAATAGACTCATGCTTTTCTAAATGAATGCTGTTTTATTTATGTCAAATAAATCGGTAATTGATTGGATAATATAAAAAACAAATCAATTTAAAATAATAAAACGGTACAATATCACCCGGTAATTAATATTTGAAATGAAATCTTGCAGTACGTCTAATAATTTGTCCAGGGACTGTATATATAAACATGTTGCCTTCAGATGGACAATAAAGCAAAATCATTTTCAATTCCGGTTACGTGAATGGGAAACACAAAGAGTGGAAACTTTGAATGTCGTTGAAATTTCCACGATCCATTAGGGCCGGGTTTTGTATATAATGACCACAGAGCGGTGGGAGGCTAGAGCAAGCTGGAAATGCTGCCTGATCGGAAGCTCGTGCGTAAACGGGTTTACCAAATGAAGACGTGGGATCGCTTTCGGAATACGCCCAAACAGACGCTTGGCTGACTATTTGGCGTTACGTTGGCGTACGACAAAATGATAATGAACTTATTTGAATCAGTTAGTGATTACTTAAACCACGTCATTAGTGGAGGCCTTCTCACGCTAGCACTGCATACAACAAAAAGAATGAATTATATTTTAATATCTTATATGACATACAATTAAAACCGTGATTTTTTGTTCACATATCTTCTGCTGCAAATGTTCCTTTGAAGATGATTCTAAAAAGAATAAAATAATGCGTTTGGCTTAGATTTGGCTCATTTGAACTATCGTCGCACTAGAGCTACTAGCGACGGGCGTCGTCATTTAGAACCACAGTCAAGTGACGAGCCGATACCTGAGTAGGCACCCAACGCAACCGTTAAAGGCGAATTCACACGCAGCGTTGGGTCTTTGTAGCATATTTAACGTGCACTCCCTCTACACGGGGTCTTATTCGTCGGACATTTTCGGCTGCACGGGGCGTTCATAGGTCGGCAGTTATTTTGGGGAGCGTTTGGATTAGAAATACCATTGGCATAGTGTTCACTCCGATTTTTCGGGTGCTAACATAGATATCATAGTTAATGTATTAGATTGGCTGATCACGTGACCTCCAATGCTAACGACGGGAAGCGCATGGAGGCTTTTTAAGAAGGCAAAATTGCCAGTGTTGCTGCCACTTTAAGGAGAAAAATACTACGAAAAAATACCATTTATTTCTAAAATTATCAACAAAAAAAAATACTAGAAAAGGATTTCAAGTCACTAAAAAGATTCCAAAATGCAGCTAGTATTTTTACGATAATTTTTAGCCTACTTTTCTTTTTTTAATTCGAAAGAATTAAAAAAATGAAAAAGTAGGTATTGACATGCGGTCGATGTCCGTCTGTCCGTCTGTCTGTCTGTCCGTCTGTCCGTCCGTACCCCCCTTCCAAAATCGGTTCTAATCATCGGATCTTAAAAATTCTTTTTTTGTTTGAAAGCTATAACCTCAGATACCCAACTTTCATACTTTTTGTCCGTCTGTCTGTACGTCCGGACGGACATAAATCTACTATCTGTCGGCGAATTTCCCATTGAATTAGCATTGAAATTCAATTTTGAGTCATTTAAATCACTGTAGGTATTGAAATGCGGTCGATGTCCATCTGTCTGTCTGTCCATCTGTCTGTCTGTTCGTATGTCTGTCTGTTCGTATGTCTGTCCGCCTGTCTGTCCGCCTGTCTGTCTGTCTGTACCCCCCTTCCAAAATCGGTTCTAATCATCGGATCTTAAAAATTCTTTTTTTGTTAGAAAGCTATGACCTCAGATACCCAACTTTCATACTTTTTGTCCGTCTGTCTGTACGTCCGGACGGACATAAATCTACTATCTGTCGGCGAATTTCCCATTGAATTAGCATTGAAATTCAATTTTGAGTCATTTAAATCACTGTAGGTATTAAAATGCGGTCGATGTCCATCTGTCTGTCTGTCCATCTGTCTGTCTGTCCATCTGTCTGTATGTCCATCTGTCTGTTTGTTCGTATGTCTGTCCGTCTGTCTGTCCGCCTGTCTGTCCGTTTGTCTGTCTGTACCCCCCTTCCAAAATCGGTTCTAATCATCGGATCTTAAAAATTCTTTTTTTGTTAGAAAGCTATGACCTCAGATACCCAACTTTCATACTTTTTGTCCGTCTGTCTGTACGTCCGGACGGACATAAATCTACTATCTGTCGGCGAATTTCCCATTGAAATAGCATTGAAATTCAATTTTGAGTCATTTAAATCACTGTTGCCAAATCAACAATGGCATGAGAAACTTTATTTAAACATATTTGAAGCAAAATAATATTTTCATGAATCAGTTTGGAATGACGTCATAAAATGTAGAACAATTTGATTCTTTGATTATTCATTAATTATCTACCAAGAAAGCGGCAAGGCATACTTTTGCATGCAATTATGCTTAGTTTTAATTTACATTTCTTGTTTTTTAATGCAGTTCGGAGTAGTTTCATTACTTTTGTTATTAATAAATATTTATTCTTTGAACTACAAATAAATCACGAGCAGATGCTAAATAATATTTAATTAATTTGCGAACGAATATTAAGGAAAATAGTTGATTTTGGCTTTTAGAAGTTTAAATTATAGCTGGGTGCTGTGTTTCGATTTTTTTTTCTAATGTGTATAAATCTAGTGTAGAAACGGCTGTTGATGATATTTACTTTAGGAACCTAGTTTTTTTCCCGATTAGAACTTCAGTAAGTATTTAAGTAACAGGAAAGTAGGCTATTTTAGTTCTTTATGAACTTCTTGTTTTCTTTCGTAGTATTTTTCTCCTTAAAGTGGCAGCAACACTGGCCATTTTGCCCTCTTAAAAAGCCTCCATGCGCGTCCCGTCGTTAGCATTGGAGGTCACGTGATCAGCCAATCTAATACTTTAACTATGATTATATATATATATATATATATATATATATATATATATATATATATATATATATATATATATATATATATATATATATATATATATATATATATATATATATATATATATATATATATATATATATATATATATATATATATATATATATATATATATATATATATATATGTGCTAATCACCCATTTGGCGACTTTCAGAAGGTTTCACTTTTTTTGGCGCCAAGCATATCCCTTTTTATTCTTGGCTCTATACCAATTGAATGGTATTTTGCGCAACGCAGGAAGTGAAAGCAATTTCCTAGAATAGAACTGAATTGCATTGTATTTAACTATCATTGAATGAGTATTTTTTTTTCTTGTTCATTTAAACGTCCGAGTAGTTTGGTAATTCCGGTGAAAGGTTTGTAACAGAATCTGTCACTTAACCTGCTTCCACACAACAGTTCTGTTTAACAAGTAAAAAGGCGCCAAACACAGCATTTATATTCTATATTAAACATTTACATGCTAAATTTGACTAGTTTCATTTATTTTATTTCGAAAATTCAATAATTATTACTTATCGTTTGCAAAAATTAATTTATATTTCAAAGAATAAATATGTAATATTCTTCGCTTTTAAATAGAATGAAAACATTTCATATCAACGTACAAAGAATCTCGTAGTGAAATATATTTGACGTCATTTCAAACGGATCGATGTCGCAAAAATGAATTTATTTTAATTTATTGTCTAAAAGAATTAAAGTTTCTCGAGCGATTGTTGCGAATGGCAGTGGTGATTAAATTCTAATAAAAATGGCTTCCTATGCTTTTTAAATGAGCATTAAAGTTTGCAGTTTTTTTAAAAATAATTGAAGTACTGCGAATTCGAATTATTTTCTGAAATTTTCAATGTATTTTAATTTCGATGCGCTGAATTTTTTGACGTATCACACTTGTCCGTAGCATTTGTAGTTTGAGCTATGGAAGTGGGTGACGGACAGACAGACAGACTGGACTGAACGATTATAATACCTTCCACATTTTACGTTATAAACGTAGTGTGGAATCTAAAAGCACAAAACGCAGTATTAATTCTATATTAGACATTTACACATTAAATTTGGCTAGTTTTATTTATTTTCTTTTATAATTCAATAATTGTTTATTATCGATTGCTAAATTAATTTATATTTCAGAGGATAAATATACATATTTGCGAAATATATTTGACGTCGTTTCAAACTGATTTATGTCGTAAAAAATGATTTAAAAAAAAAGTAATTATTTAAAAAATTAAGTTTCTACAGCGATTGTTGCGAATGGCAATGGTGATTTAATATTCTAATAAAAATGGCATCTTATGTTTTTTTTAAATGAGCATTAAATTTTGCAGTTTTTTTTAAAAATAATTTAAGTACTTCGAATTAATTTTTTTTCTACGATTCTCAATGTCTTTTAATTTCGATGCGCTGAATTTTTTTATGTGTCACGCTTGCCTGCAGCATTTGTAGTTTAGGCTATGAAAGGGAAGTGGGTGACGGACGGACTGATTTATTATAATACCTTCCACTTTTTACGTTATAAACGTAGTGTGGAAGCTAAAAAGCTATACTTAAAATATTTCTTAAAAGGGACTGTCAGTCCCATAGAGATAATGCATTAGTTTTGAAATCACAATTTTTGCAAAAGAATAGCTATACCATGTTATCCTATTTTCACCAGGTATGGGAATCATCATAACATCCATTTAAAACAAAATTGAATAGAAAAAAAAAACATCCGGTTATTTAATTATTAATTGATAGTTTTAAAATAGTGTCGCCATCTGCTGTAATTTTTGGCATTTTAAAATTTCAAAAATATATAATTAAATAACTAGATAACTTTTTCGTTTCAAAATTTGTTTCATTTCGATGTTATGTTGATTCCCATACCTGAAGAAAAAGGGCTAACATGGCAAAGCAATACTTCTGCGGAAGTTGTGATTAGAAAACTTATGCATTAGCTCTATGGGACTGACAATCCCTCTTAATTTGTTTGAGAAGCCTTTACTTTTTCCGACTAGATTTCTCCACTTTTTTCAGTTATGATTGAACATTACAGTAGATTAAACGGTACATTCATAATAGCTATTGGCATGTTTCAAGGCTTGAGTGGTAACAGTTCAACATGAATGAAAATAAGGTTTTCATTGGTTAATCAATGTAGTGTGCGGAGCTTACCATGCTAAATCGCCAATCACCAAAAACACCAATGAAATACAACAATATGAAAGCAGGAATGATTTACATCATGTAAAACAAATGAATTTCTTTGATTTTTTTGTTTTTAATTTTTTAAAATAAAAAAATATACGAAAGATAAAAATTATTTTTAAAAAACTATTTAAAAAAAACCCAGTGACAAAAGCAGGATTTTAAATAGAAAATTTCGTTTCAATGGGGTTGTTTCACGTTGGGGATGACAACAACTCCAACGGTTTGTTTTCATTGTTGTCTGGAATTACTTTTGTTTTGGTATCCGAAAATGGGTTTTATAAGAACATTTTACTTAGTTCATTTTTTAAATGCCAACTTCTTGCTGTGCTGTTGGTTTTTTAAAGACATTTGTTAAAGTAAACTTACATAGAAAGAAAAGGGTTTTTTTTAAATCTATATCGGTCATTTTCAGAGTGAAACCGAAGCAACCAATAAAATCTCTATACGAAGAAAAATGAAAACAAGCGCATTACGTCATCTGAAACATTCCTAATATGATTGACTGAACAAGATATGTTTGGGTTTTTTTTTAAATTTTTTTTACAAGTTTCGATTCAGAATTTAGGCTCTAAACTGAAATATTATTTGTTATGAACTTCGATTGAAAATAACACACTAGTCATATTTTTAGTTTGGTATGTGAGAGTTTAACAACTGCATTTTTCTCCAATTATTGGATTATAACATGTTACATCTTTATTTACAAGTTAATTTATAACACGTTTATTAGTTCTTTATTTTCCCCATAGATGGCAGCGGCAACAAATTGAGCAGGATTACAAAGGGACAAATAAAAATGTGCCGGACATTAAATAGAGTTTTAACAACATTTAAGTAAAATGAACCTACATTACCATTCATACTATATCAGACAGGTTTTTTTATGGAGCTTTATATTTGATTTCACATCGAATAAATTGTAATTTTCAAAGATTTAAAGAATACATCTTTCTTATTTTTTGGTATAACTCATGCTACTTTTGAACATGATTGATAGATGGCAGCACGAACTTTAAATGACGAGTGTTTGTAGATGGTATTATGATTAGCTTTTAGAATTATTATTTTTAAAACCGTTTCTTTCGAATAATTTTGAAAGTAAGTAACAAAGTTTATTAACCGTATGTTTAAGTAGAGGTAGAATTAAAATTACAAGATGTCTACAATTAAACTAACAGTTCTCGTTGTTTTTTGAAAGAAAACTAATATGGGATAAATACTTACATATTCTTCATCATTTTACCGACAACCTATTGGCTATTTCTATTAGATTTTTTGTAAGATTTTACATCATCCTGAATTTCATAGGCCTAACAAATAAACTAGTGGGGGAAAAATTCTAATTTTAAACTTTTTTTAAAATGGTAGTTCCCAAACTTATAATGTATTCGGTATTGCTTTAAAATGTTAAATGCATTTTAAAATTTGACACATTTTCTTTGCGATTAGACTTCCGTTCACCTCACCAAGATAATGACAAAATAGGTGAACTCTACTGACTGTCTCTTTCCTGACTGTCTACTTAGTAGAGTTAATATGCAGTTACCCTTATCTGGGCCTATTGTGGAGAAGCAATAAATAGCTTCACTTGACAAAAAAATTTTTGTACTGAGCACCATCTCCTTCCTACTCTAACCTCTATTTAGCAGAATTTTCGTCTACGTTTCTTCCATTGGACATTTTTAGTAAGAGAAAAGAGTGTACGGAAACTATTCTGTAGAGACTTGACCAACTGTTTGACAATCAAATACATAATATAAAATACAAGCCTACATTTCAGTTAAAGATTCAAATATAGTTGACCCCACGAACTATCATACTCTGATTGCATCATTGACTTTAGCCGATCTCCGTCCTTGGCCCTTTACTTTAACACAGCCAAAATAACGTATGAAAAGATTATGTCACCGGTCCATCATCCACACAATCTTCGCTAATACATACCTAACACAGCGAGGAGCCGTTATACCTTGACCCGGTCAGCGGTTAAAAATACAAGAGACGCAAAAGGTAAACATTCGAGATTGAAAACGTTTTTATCCTCTTTTAACACAAGGTCCTTTTGCTTGGCAAACGCTTAGTTAATTTTTTTTGTTTGAATTGATGTCGCTCTAGAGCAAAATGAGGGCTGTTGTTGACGAACGTCATTGTTAGCTTCCACACTACGTTTATAACGTAAAAAATGGAAGGTATTATAATCGTTCAGTCCGTCTGTCTGTCGCCAACTTTCATGGCCCAAACTTCAAATGTTACGGACAAGTGTGATACGTCAAAAAAATCAGCGCATCGAAATTAGGATACATTGAAAATTTCAGAAAAGAATTCAAATTCGAAGTACATACTTCAATTATTTGAAAAACCGCAAAATTGAATGCTCATTTAAAAAGCATAGGAAGCCATTTTTATTACAATTTAATCACCATTGCCATTCGCAACAATCGCTCGAGAGACTTAAATGTTTTCGACAATAAATTAAAATAAATATATTTTGGCGACATCGATTCGTTTGAAATGTCGTCAAATATATTTCACTACGAGATTCTTTGTACGTTGATATGAAATATTTTAATTCTGTATTTAAAAGCGTGGAATATTACATATTTATTCTTTGAAACATAAATTAATTTTTGCAAACGATAGGTAATAATTATTGAATTTTCGAAATAAAATAAATGAAACTAGCCAAATTTAGCATGTAAATGTTCAATATAGAATATCAATGCTGTGTTTGTTCCCTTTTTACCTGTTAAACACAACCGTTGTGTGGAAGCGGGTTAAGTGACAGATTCTGTTACAAACCTACTTTTTATAACAGCAATCAAGTGACGAGCCGATACCTGATGAGTAGGAAAATAACACAACTTGTATGGGGTACATTGTCCGCACTTTGGAGCACATATAACGTGCACTCCCTCCACACGCTATATTATTCGACGGGCTGTGCAGCCGGCAATTATTTCGGCGATGCCCGGATCCGAACTTGGGACCTTTCACATGTAAGGCAAGCCGCTTTTCAACTGGTCTTCCAAGTCATTAAATATTTGTGAATATACATCGTTGGTTGCCATGGTCAACTCTATGTCACACGACCAACTAGATGGCAAACTCTAGTTCAATTTATATTTTGATACGAGAAAAAAGTGCAACCAAGGAAAAGGCGATCCCCGCAATCCTTTACCCTAGACATGATAGCGACTTACTTAGGCCTCTGATCCAAACATTAACGAGCACAGTACTGCACCCTATATCCGGTTAGTATCTGCTGTTAGGTCAGTCTGCTGACCTCTTAGGTCGTTATGTCTCTCCCAGGACATGTAAACGTAAGAATCCACCTACTGCAGTCATCCTATAAATCGGATGTGCTGGAAATAATAGAAAAATCCCAATTCACGGATGGGCCCGAGTACACTGGGACAGACGGTGCTCGTTAAACCTGTGGAGTCCAAAGTCCCGACGGCGTTAGCGTACGATGTCGCTCGAAGTTCCGTTGGGTGCCCGATCAGGTGTCGATCTCGTGACTTGACCCAGGGTTCAAAATTACGAGGCGTTATTTGCTGTGTTAAAGCTAATAAAGGAGGCTAGAAATAGGCAGCCGGAAACGATTACCTTACCTTACTATGTAAATATTTGTGAATATACACGTTTTTCTTTCTTTTTTCACAACGTCCTTCTGCTTGGACACATCTTATTCATTTCATTTGTAAGGGACGGAAAGTCCAGTCGTAAGGGCGCTACGCTTGCATGCAAATGGTCCCAGGCAGTGTTGGGCAAATTTTAATTGCAAGAACAGTGAAAGATTAACAATGAATTGGTAAATGTAACCACAACAACTAACAATTTATCAATTGTAATTGTGGAAAATTACAATTAGCAATTATTTAATTCTTAACTGTAGTAGCAACAATTAACAATTAATTGTTAACTGTAGTAGTAACAATTAACAATTAATTGTTAACTGTAGTAGTAACAATTAATTGTTAACTGTAGTAGTAACAATTAATTGTTAACTGTAGAAAGTAACAATTAATTGTTAATTTAGTAAACAGTTAATTGTTAATGTTATTAAAATAAAATTAATCAGTGATTAAAACGGTTTATAAAAATTTACAATCCGTTATGTACGTAGTCAATCCCTAATTTTCACTGCGGTTAGATACAATTAATTGTGAAATGAGTATAAAACATCCAATAATTTTAACTTTAGTATAACAATGAATTAGACAACTTAATAAGTCAATCAAATTAGTAACTATGAATTACACTATTTAATTTCTAAAGCTGGACAGTTTTACATTTTGTACTGTAGTAGTAACAATTAATTGTTAACTGTAGTAGTAACATTAATTGTTAACTGTAGTAGTAACAATTAATTGTTAACTGTAGTAGTAACAATTAATTGTTAACTGTAGTAGTAACAATTAATTGTTAACTGTAGTAGTAACAATTAATTGTTAACTGTAGTAGTAACAATTAATTGTTAACTGTAGTAGTAACAATTAATTGTTAACTGTAGTAGTAACAATTAATTGTTAACTGTAGTAGTAACAATTAATTGTTAACTGTAGAACAATTAAGAATTAATTGTTAACTGTAGTTACTACTACAATTAACAATTAATTGTTAATTGTTAAATTAACAATTAATTGTTAACTGTAGTTATAACAATTTACAATTGTTAACTGTAGTAGTAACAATTAACAATTGCTAACTGTAGTAGTAACAATTAACAATTGTTAACTGTAGTAGTAACAATTAACAATTGTTAACTGTAGTAGTAACAATTAACAATTGTTAACTGTAGTAGTAACAATTAACAATTGTTAACTGTAGTAGTAACAATTAACAATTGTTAACTGTAGTAGTAACAATTAACAATTGTTAACTGTAGTAGTAACAATTAACAATTAATTAATTTTAAATTGTTTTGTTAATTTTAATTAAAAATAAAAATTATAAAAACACTGCTGCATAATATAAAGCCGGTTTATATAAATATACAATATACCCGTGTGTTTCCGGATGGTGGCATAGTGCCCCCCCCCCCCCCAATCTTTTCCTGCGGTTAAATAAATATATTGGCAACAAATAAAAGAACGATCCAAATAACCATCAATATCTTTAATTAAACATGATTAGACAGACAACAACAATTCAAATTTCTAGTAATAGTTGAAATTACACTTCAGTACCACTCTCTTCTCGAACAAGCTGTCTGACAGTTTTTGACTCTTTGGCAGATTTGTCATTGTCACAGCTTAATTTTCCTAAATCTTTACTCATTTCGTTTTAATACATAAAAGTTAATTGTTAGTTTTAATTGTTTCATAAAACAACTAAAAATGTTCATTGCAATTATTTTAATTGTGAGTTACAATTGACATATACAAAAGTTCAATTGCGATTAATTTAATTGTAATTCATTTAATTGCAATTACGTTTTTAGTTAATTAACAAGAGAATCGACAAATTAATTGATTAATGCCCAACACTGGTCCCAGGTTCGTGTCCGTTCATTGCCGTAAATTAAATAGCCTTCGTAACCTATCACCTACTTTCGTAATGGTGTGGAGTGAATTTACGTTAAAATGAACGATTTTTTTGTCGTTTTTGAAGAGGTTACTATCTCCGCATTATACTAAAGTGCAAAAAAAAATAATATGCCGCTATTTTGTGATTTTATATGGGAAAGACTGCACTTTTCATCAAGAAAATCGGTCAATGCATGTCTCTAATGCACGAATCCGTGCCAACACTTTAAGAGGGACTGTCATCCATAGAATAATGCATTAGTTTTGAATCACATTTTGAATAATTGCTTTGCCATTATCCATTTTCACGTATGGATCATCAACATCATTTTAAACAAATGACGAATAACTCCGTTTATTATTATTGATAGTTTTAAATATGTCGCCATCTCTGTATTTTTGCATTTTAAATTCAAATATATATTAATAACTGAAACTTCGTTCAATTTGTTCATCGATGTTATGATCCATCGAAAAAGGCAACTGCAAGCATACTTTGCGAATTGGATAGAAACTATGCATAGCTCTTGGACTACATCCCTCTTAAGTGATTGACGGTAGTTATTCGTTGTATTTAGATATGTTAAATTGTACATTTGAAGCAAATATGATTTGAATAAATATTTAAAGTGGCTATATTGATTTTTTAATGTAAAATTGAACCAATATCGTTATTAAATCTGTTTCGTTCACCGGATATCGTGTTTTTTTCAATTTATCAAATTCAATTCATCAATAAATATGCGAAATTAGGCCATTATCTACTTTAAATTAGCATAATATCATATTTGTGTCTAAACTTTTGCATCGTACAATTTTTTATTTTATGAAAAAAAAATGTTATAGCAAATCAAACAATTATGTTTCAATTATAGCATTTCAAAATATTTATTTAATATGTTTAGGGGTGTTTTGAAATTCTACTATCACAATTCTAAATTTTACAGCTAAAAAACGTCATTGCCATTTTGCATCGCAGTGTATAGGAACTCATGAACCAAACGTTTAATAAACCAGACTAACTTAACTCAATTACAACCGGAATGTCTAAAAATTTATCCTTTTGCTGCTGGAATTACGACTATTTCTTCATGTCATCCAATTACCATATCTAGACGTTCTCTTTTTATTCATTCATTCATGATTTTTTTTTCTTATTCACACACACAGATTCAGATTCTAGCTTCGGGGGTTTGTTAGATAATTTCCATTTCGTCTTTTCTAGAACTGTTTTGTGACCCGGATTAGGTAACCGCTGGATCATTGTCCGAAAATCTGTTTAATTGTGTTTGTAAACATATGCCGTGCAGTGTTGCGAGAAAAGGGAATATTTAATAATTTTTTTTTAGTTGAACTCCACAAATTGTCTATTAGTTAATAGTTATTTCTTTCGGAACGAGAAAAAACGGCCAAACTTGTGTACCTGATTTGAAGTCCTAATATTTCGTATTAGGTAATTGAAAGTAAAAAGATCGGTAGTTTCTTCTTAAAGAATATGACAACGAAAAAGACGTTTAAATAACGTTTCCCACCGCAGCACGATACCAATGTGAAAATGAATAAGCACACGTCAACATTAGTGCTTGAAAAACTCTTATCAGTAGTGGTCACTGACTTTCGAAGAAATATTAAATGTATTCTAAATTTTTACGTTTAAAAAAATGCAAATTTTAAATTTTAGTTTAATTTTTATAATAAAAAAATATTTGGACGTTTACGGGGAAAAGGACGCGTGTCTCCAAACCGAAGTACCCTGTGTTAATCCAATAGAAAAAATAATTTACTCATCCACATTAGTCCGGCTGTGTTGAATAGTTTTGCAACGGTTAATCTGAGTACAGGACTCTATTATCCCACTTTTTGAAATGGGTTCAAATATTATTTTTTAATTTTTAAAAATAATTTTATAATAAAATATTCAAACCCATTTAAACAAGTACAGAATCTGTCACTTAAACCGCTTCCACACAACATGTGTGCTCAACAGGAAACACACTATATAACAACACCTCAGAAAGAAATTCGCCAAACAGGGCATTTAGCTAGTTGAAATTCCAAACATTTAAACGCCAAAATTAACTACTTTCTTTAATCTTCTTTTTTTCTAAATAATAAAATTTCGATGAATAATGATGTATTTTTGTAATATCTTTTTGTCGCCACAAATTTAAAGTTCGAAAAATAAATTCTTAAAATTGATGCTTTAAAAATAAAAGCGAAACTTAACATTTTTTTTAATGCAAAGTTAGAATTATCTATGCATCTTCCTTCATACATATATAATGAACCATCAACATAACTCTATTGTGCAATTACAACAATCCAAATTGAATTATATCACAAATAAATATTTTTTCAAGAGTTTAATTTTTATTTTAAATAAAGTTTCTCGTACAATTGACGAAATGGCAACAGTGAAAATATTGAATAAAAATGGAATTTGCATGTTATTTCAATGTAGATTAAATTTTTAGTTATTTAAATTTTAAATAAACTTCTAATTAAATTTTTTTAATGAAATTTGGAATATAGCCTGGTCTGACTTTTTGCTTCAAAATGACGTATCGCACTTGTTTGTGAGACTTACGATTCGTTCTGTGAAAGTGGGTGACAGACAGACGGACGGACGGACTAAACGATTATAATACCTTCCACTTTTTACGTTATAAACGTAGTGTGGAAGCTAAAAAGTGGGATTATAGAGCCCTGTAAGTCAGCTACATTTAGCAGATTAAAATACCAGTTTTCACATCAATCAACACAAAAATAACAGTTTTCAAAAATAACACATATTCAACACAGCCGGAGAAATGCTTGGAAATTTTTTTTTTCCTCCATTGGATTAACACAGTGGCACTTTGGTTTGGAGACCCGCGTCCATTTCCCTTTTAATTAAATGCAACCAATTGGCATAGTCTAAACTAAACATAGATATCATAGTTAAAGTGTTAGATTGGCAGATCACGTGACCTCCAAAGCTAACGACGGGACGCGCATGGAGGCCAAATAAGGGGGCAAAATGGCCAGTGTGTTGCCACCACTTTAAGGAGAAATTGCTACGGCATCATCGGAAAAATACCATTTAATTCTAAAATTGCCCAAAAAATACTAGAAAAGCATTTCAAGTCACAAAAAGATTCCAAAATACAGCTAGTATTTTTATTTTTTTGTAATTTTAGAATAATTCTAAAATAAATTCTAAAATATCGAAAAAATACTAGCTGCATATTGGAATCTTTTTGTGACTTGAAATGCTTTTCTAGTATTTTTTTTTGGATAATTTTAGAATTAAATGGTATTTTTCCGATGATGCCGTAGCAATTTCTCCGGTGGCAGCACACTGGCCATTTTGCCCCCTTATTCTGGCCTCCATACGCGTCCCGTCGTTAGCATTGGAGGTCACGTGATCTGCCAATCTAATACTTTAACTATGATATCTATGAAACTAAAGCATTACTTTTTACGACTACAACTAAAACCCGAAATCATTTTTGCGATGTCGTAAAGACATTATTAGAAAATACACTATCGAAACATGCTAAAACTAATAATAGCCATCGTATTTAGTGTTCCCAATTTTCATATTAGGATAAACGTTTAATAAATTAAACGATCAATTTTTCCTACAACACATTTCAGAAACACTTTATAATTTTGTTTTCCCTAAAAATTACTCTTGTAGCATTTGCTAATACCCGAAACATAAATTAAAAACAATCATATGCACAATGTTTGGTGTTGGCCTACAATCCGCAACCATTACACATTACATAATAAATACTTTCCACTTATTTTTTATTAATAATTCATGTTTTTCTTATTTTGTCGTCGAAATAATTGATACATGTCATTGTTTCGTTGAAGTTAACTACTGACGCACTTCAGGCTAAAATACGATAATAGAGGATTTGTGGTTGCGGATCGGTGGTTTCTTGAAGCGTTTTACAAGTGACACAACTGCAGGTAGTAATGCGGGCTAAGCCTAAAAATAATTTGACGAAACATGTTATAATTTTTCCTATTTTAGTAAAAAACACAACTCGGTTTGTAAAAGAATATGCCATTTAGTCCGCTTCCACACAACATTTCTAATAAACAGGGCACAAAGCGCCAAACACTATGTAGCTCTAGCACAATGGCCTTCGAACAACAAACCAGCTTATAAATTAAAAAAAAAAAAGATCATTTGGCGCGTTTAGGTAGGAATTTGGCGAGTTTAGCAACGTATTTGGCGAAAAAATGAAAACGAAACCCTAATATGTAGCTCTAGTACGATGGCCTTAATGAACAACCATCATAGTTATAATTCACGGAAATAGCTTAAATATGCATAGTTGCAAGCAACAGAACCATCAATAAAGAAATCATCACTTAAACCCACAATAAAATCCTAGAAGGGAGACTGGACGGAATTACGTCAACTGTAAACATGTCAATTATTTTTCAAATAATGAATTTAGTTCCTGAAGGTAATGGCAACAGAATAAAATGAACATTGGAAATTTTAATTATTTTCGTTAAAAGTTTTATTTAATTTTTTCAGCCGATGGCATCAGGAAAGTAAAAAAAATGATCGCATTTGAGACAAAGTGGTATAGTTTTTCAGAAAATTCGAATTTTCTCTAAAAATAGAACATTTTGAAACCTGAAAGTTCAAAAATCATAATCTAAGTATGAACTACGCATTTGTGCCAAGTTACGAGTCAAACAAATGTTTAGTTTAAGACTAAGAGTCTATATGGATATACAAACAAACACAACTTCATTTTTATTTTTATAGATTCGAATAATAAATTTGATATTTCTAGCTCTTGAATAGAAACAAAGCATTTCATATCAACATACAACAGCATTAAACAATCTATCACCTTTAAAAACGAACTACACCGAATGATTTTTTCAATAGTATTTTTTTAAAAAAGATAAAAAGCAACAAAAGAGACTTCATTAACTGTCGACAATATACAGGCTCAAACTAAAAACTATTTTTCGAAATATTTTAGTTTACAATGTTCTTCATTTTAGTAGAGAAAATGCGTCGATGATATTATTACAATAGTGAAAATAACAATCAAAACGTTGAGAAAATTGAAGTAGATAAAAATGTCCACAGTAAAACCTGACTAAATCCCATATCGCGAGGGGCCGTAGTGAGCCTAGTGGTCAGCGTCTCGGGATCGGAAGGTCCTGCGATCGAGTCACGGTACCACTGAAGACCTACCGAGTATATGCGGAGTACGTGCTCGTTAAATCTGTTGGGTCCGAAAGTCCTCTAAGTTCCCATACCAAATCAATACCTCTGGGGGTGACAAGCCAATTCTGGGGATCCTCTACACTCTGAAAACAAACGAGCGGTTTTAACTCAGTCTGAGTTAATTTCCACTCCTTTCCGTGCCGAAAATGCACTTCTCCTATAGGAGTGAATGTCACTCTTTTTCGGAGTGGGTAAAAGAAATAAAGAAAACAATCTGCGTCCTACACTCTTAAAACGAGCGGTTTTAACTCAGTCTGAGTTAATTTCCACTCCTTTCCGGTGCCGAAAATGCACTTCTCCTATAGGAGTGAATTTCACTCTTTTGTTTTAAGAGTGTAGTTGGCCTCTGTCTCTAAAAATTAGATGGATCCACTTATGTGTGTGTTGTCTGTTGTGTCTGTCTTACTTGACGAAGGTTTATAAGCGGGTCGCTGACCAAGCACACAAACCTGAATATATATGTCTACCAACCAACCAACATATCGCGAGGGGGCTGGGGAGTCTAGCCGGTTAAAACCCTCGCCTCGCATGCGAATGGTCCCAGCTTCGGACCCAGCCAAAATAATTGCCGACATATAAAAGGTTTGTTTGCTGTGTAGCGGGAGCGCACGTTAAATATGCCCCAAAGTCCCGACGCCGCGTATGATTTAGTTTAGTTGGAATTATCGTCGCACTAGAGCTACACGAGGGCTATTGGCGACGGGCGTCGTATTTTAGAACCACAGTCAAGTGACGAGCCGACACCCGAGTAGGCACCCAACGCAACCGTTAAGGGCGACATCGTACGCAGCGTTAGGACTTTGAAGGATATTTAACGTGCACTCCCTCCACACGGGGTATTATTCGTCGGAACTTTTTGGCTGCACGGGCCGTTTATAGGTCGGCAGTTATTTCGGCGATGCCCGGACCCGAACCTGGGACCTTCCGCATGCTAGGTGAATGGTATGATAATTTAAAAAAAAAATAATAGGGCTGACATCTATTGGGATTAATAAAAAATATTTTCTAATAGGAAAACGTTTGAAGGATCGAATGATGTGCTTTTTGATATCATAAATGGCTATATAGACGATCAGAAATTTTTTTCTAAAATGATGCCAAATTGTCATTGGACTGAAAGGGTTAATTCAACTCGAGTGGTGAAGGGAAGCGTTCGCCAAATCTACAAGTTGTAGCAGCTCTTCTGTTGAACGTCATAGTAAGAAAAGTAAGTTGATATGTTATTATTAGTTATTGATAGTTTTATTAGTATTTATTATTGATAGTTATTGTTAGTGACTCTATTAAAATCTTTCGATCGAGTGTGAACTTCATTCGTCCCAAAACTTCTCACTTTCGAAATTGACAATTCGTCACTTTTTCAATGTCAATGGTTTCTCCTAATCTGCTTTTAATTCCTTCTCTGGCCAGTAATTAGCGTAACCCTGAACTTGATATATTTTTCGCACGATTCTTAAGGCGATATTTTTCCCACGGGGATAGGACTGAAGTCTTTTTTTAGAATAATTACTCAACACTAGTAGTTAATTTCATAATGAGGTTTTTGCACTTGGGGACGCATTACCCAAAATTTAGGGCTGCCCAGAAAATAATTAAACATGCTCGAATGCTGTGAGCTAAGGATATTGCAAAAAAAGGGTTCTTTTATAATGGTGGAGGTTTATTGAAAATAATATAGTGGTTTGGTAAAATGATTTTTGAAATTTTATGTTGATTTTTTTAAATTTTTAATTTTTTCAGCTTGCGAATGGTTAAAACCCTAAGGCTTTTAGGTAAATTAATGTAGAGCTCCAAATTTTTTTTCTTGTGTTGAAACATATGCGTTTAACATAAGGTTTAACATAAGTTGGTATGGGATAAGGTCTAGTGTGAATAGATTTTTAAAAAAAAAATGATGAAGGTGAAAGTTTACAAAAAATCTTATTTTTTGGCCATTTTTATACGTAAAGCTACATAACTTTTTTTGCTTAACTGATAGCTCAATATCCATACCAACTTTTATTAATAGATGTTGTGGGAACATTTTTAAAAAAAAAATCCATTACCAAATTCTTTAAATTGTAGGAGGAGTAGCATTTTGAAAAACGTTAAATTTTTTTAATTTTTTTAAAAAAAATTACGTTTTGATATTTATCATTTTTGCGTATATGTTTATTGAATGTTAGTTCTTTGTAGAAAATAGTTTAATTTGAATGCTAGCGATAAAAATACTGGATTTAATTTTTTGGGTACCGCGTCCCCTTAAGAAGACTTATAAGCTTATAGAAGAGTTTTGTTGCTTGAAAGACTTAAAGAATAGTAGTATTTTTGGATATTAGTATCTTGAAAGACTGGAATAAAGAAAATTCTTTTTAAGCCAAGAAATCGCTTTTATGAATGAATGAATAAAAAAAGGTATTTTTAAACTAAGTCGCTTAAAAATACTGAATAAAGAAGTCTTTTTGAACCAAGAAGTTGCTTAAAACCACAGAATAAAGGGGGGGGGGGTTGTACCAACAAGTCGCTTGTAAAACTGAATCAAGAAAAAAAAAAAGTCTTTATAGATAAAAGTCCAGCCCAAGTCCTGCCACCAAACAAATTGAATAGCTAATGGTGGCCAATATTGACAACTAAAAGTTGACAAAACCATCGACACTATTTTTAAATAGTTATTTATGCAACTAGTATGAAAAGTAAGACTTTTTTAAACGAGTTGAATAAATTCACGAGTTTAAAAAAGGCTATTTTCAACGTGTTGTCATGCACTATTTTTTATAATAACGTGCAAAAAAGTATTTATTAAATTGGCATGTATTGATTGGCTTATTAATTATTTTATTATCACGTTCAGGTGACTTGAAGGTGATTATTTATATTAATGATTATTTTAAAATCACGTGCAAAAAGTATTTCTTAGACTGGCATTGGAAATAAGACGCCAAATAAAGAATCACGTTCAAATAAAGAATTTTCCACCAATCAGATGCTCTTATTTACTTTGTCGCACTAGTGCGTAAAAGTAACTTTGAAACACGATTTCGTTAAAATCATCACTTTTGCCACGATTATTGATTTGAAAAAGTTAGTTTTTTTGCACGATATTATAAAAAACTATTACTTTAACTTCTAGATTAGTGTATTCGCCGTGGTAGTTATGGTTTCTTTCTATGGAGACGCACTAACTGTTTGATGGTTGCTGTGGAGCTTTTATATGGTTACTATGAAAAACGTGCCGCTGATGGCGTTCTTTTTTGTTGTTAAATTTAACCTCTTGCTGCTGTGTTTTAATTTGCGTAAAAAGAACTGCTAAATAAACAATGTTCTCATCTGGAAGCTGATTTCTAATTTACTGGCCTCGACAAAGTGGTCCGTCGGCCACCTACAAGTTGCTAACGCAAAACGCGCAACACAGCTGATTGCAGAAAAAGTTGTTGTATTTTGTTGAAAAAAACAACAAATTGCCACAACTTGTGGAAAACTTAGTGAAATACTTTGGTGCAAACTCGCCTTAATGTAACGAATCTGGAATAGCTTTTTTCAGAAACGTTCAATGATCTCAATTATTATGCAATGGAAAAATGCAAAAACCACGAGAAAATATTTCGTAAGGCGTCGCATATGTCATAGAATTGCCCGTGTCAACACAGGTCAGTTAACTGATGTCGCCCTTGGTCATCTCGCGCAGTGACGTCATCAGACACGTTTTCTGGAGGGGGGGGGGGGGGGATTCATGAGTGATTGATGTCATTGAATAAAATGAAAATTATCCATTCATTAACGTTATCGATTAGTGTAATTGGATTAATGTAATAGACACGACTCTGTAATTATAATATACCAAGTAAATTAACACAGATAAGATGTTAAAGTATTAATTAAATTTACACAAAATTGGCTTGGTTGAATTAACGTTGTACTAGAGCTAGACAAGGGCTATTGGCTATTACAGGGATTGTAATTTTGAACCGCAGTCAAGAGACGATGCTGGAATCTGAGCCAACACTTCCATCGTATAGTCTGGCTGCCACAACTTGGCATCCCAAATGTTTTGATTGTGGAAGATTCCACTTTGAATTAAGGTTTTAAGCCGAAGGAGGGGCAGGGTTGCCTGCTCAAGGCGTTTGGCGAGAAGAGGGGATTGTTGGTCGAGTTCGATTGTAAATAATGTATCACACTAGAACTACACATCAGTTATCGGCGATAGAGGATTGTTGTTGATTCCTGGTAGCGGTTAGCAATTATACGTGCACTCTTAAAACAAACGAGCTGTTTTAATTCAAGTCTGAGTTAATTTCCACTCCTTTCCGTGCCGAAAATGCACTTCCCCTATAGGAGTGGATTTCACTCTTTTGTTTTAAGAGTGTATTTCTTTGTTATCTTGACTTGATCATTAATAATATAAGAATGAACCCGATGCAAGTTCGATCTACCCTTCAATTGATAATCTGTTTCTAAACCTTAAAGAAATATCGCCCATAAAGCAATGAATCGCAACATGTACACCCTTAAAACAAACGAGCGGTTTTAACTAAGTCTGAGTTAATTTCCACTCCTTACCGGTGCCGAAATGCACTTCCCCTATAGGTGGATTTCACTCTTTGTTTTAAGAGTGTATTTCTTTGTTATCTTGACTTGGTCATTAATAGATATAAGAATGAACCCGATGCAAGTTCGATCTACCCTTCAATTGATAATCTGTTTCTAAACCTTAAAGAAATATGCGCCCATAAAAGCAATGAATCGCCAAACATGTACACCCTTAAAACAAACGAGCGGTTTTAATTAAGTCTGAGTTAATTTCCACTCCTTACCGGTGCCGAAAATGCACTTCCCCTATAGGAGATGGATTTCACTCTTGTTTTAAGAGTGTAGTAACTCTTGCCCAAAACCAAAACCTTCCTTACCTTTTTTCGATGCCAAGTTGTGGCAGCCAGACTATAATCGCATTTTTGTTGTTGGATTTTAGCTACATTAACCGTTTATAGGAAAAAAGCATGGGCAACCCGCAATCTATCCGAGGTCAATGGATGCTTAACAGTGGCTATGAATTATGATAATTATTATGTCCAATGCTATATACCAACTACGCAACTCCTGCCTCGCGGAGAGGGGCGAGATTGTAAAAATTGCCAGTGATTAATGTAATTAAATTACATGAACGACAATAGTAAAATTGACGGCTAATTAATAAATTCTTGTAATTAAACTAGATAATGGGAAAAATTCGAGCGGTAATGTAGATAAATTATTAAGGGAATAAAAAATGACGAAGCCGATATCTGAGTTGAGTCGAAATATAGTCACACTTGAGTTACATAAGGACTATTAGCGACGGGGCGTCATAATTTAGAACCACAGTCAAGTGAAGCCGAGACCCGAGTAGGCACCCAAATTTATTGCGACGTTAGAACGCGGCGCCCGCGTTTGCTATAGCCCTGGTTTGGTAAGGATTGAAAACGCACGTCAAGGCGCTAAAAAACGCCCTGCTCCGCGATGTCAGCGTCTTATCTTGGCTTGGGTGGTTTGTTAGAATTCACGTCTAGCGATGCGTTCACATCTAACGCATGCGTAGTGAGCGAAGGCTACTGTTATCTCTTCCAAATACGTAGACAATTGAAGAGCTTAGTGGAAGAACGTGCTAAGTGACAAAAGCTGAAAACGAGAAAATGAGCTTTAAAGTTTTCGTTTGCACTCAGATCTGTTGAAACGGAACTTGTAAAGCGTAAAAAAGATACTAAACTTAAAGTTGATGAAAAAGAGGAAACTTGTTATCGTTAAAGAAATTTAGTATATGTCCATTGACACAAACTTCTCAATTTTTCAAAAATATGTCACTTAGCACGTTCTTCCACTAAGCTCTTCAATTGTAATGTATGCGACTATTTCGCACATTTTGGACGCTCTAATTAAACCACGACTGATTCGAGATTTACGAACGCTGAGATCAACGTTATTTTTTTAGCTCCGGTCACGTGACAACTAGGGCCAATAAGAAAACAGGAAATTCGGACGCACAGCTCAGCGGCCGATTTTGTTTTCTTACAAACCAGGGCTTATGGAAGCATCTTTTCACCAACCACGAAAATCAGTATTCACCTCAAAATATAAACAATTTCAAGTTTAGTTTAGTTTGAATTATCGTCGCACTAGAGCTACACGAGGGCTATCGGCGACGGGCGTCGTATTTCAGAACCACAGTCCACTAACGAGCCGACACCTGAGTAGGCACCCAACGCAACCGTTAAGGGCGATATCGTACGCAGCGTTAGGACTTTGAAGGATATTTAACGTGCACTCCCTCTACACGGGGTATTATTCGTCGGACATTTTTGGCTTCACGGGCCGTTTATATAAACAATTTGAAGAACAAATATCGTCTGCTTATGCTTACATAATTATTTACTTCATAATTAGTAACTTTAAATCATAATTATTTAGTTTTTAAATGAGGCTGGGGAGCCCAGTCGGTTAGGCATTCGCCTAGAATGTGGAAGGTCCCAGGTTCGGGTCCGTGCATCGCTAAAGTAACTGCCGACCTATAAACGGCCCGTCCAAAAATGTCCGACGAATAATACCCCGTGTGGCAGGAGTGCACGTTAAATATCCTTCAAAGTCCTAACACGGCGTACGATGTCGCCCTTAACGGTTGCGTTGGGTGCCTACTTAGTGTCGGCTCGTCACTTGACTGTGGTTCTAAAATACGACGCCCGTCCCCAATAGCCCTCGTGTAGCTCTAGTGCGACGATAATTCAAACTAAACCAACCACGAAAATCAGTATTCACATCAAAATATAAACAATTTCAAGAACAAATATCATCTGCTTATGCTTACATAATTACTAACTTCATAATTAGTAACTTTAAATCATAATTATTTAGTTTTTAAATGACGTATAATTATTGAGCCCTTCCTAGATCCTTTAGGTCAGTGGTTCCCAACCTTTTCTTTCTGGACCATCGCCTCGTATTTTAGGTTGATTAACATCCATCGCCCCCTTTTAATTTTCAGCTGCTATCGACTCGAGGGTGAAAAAATTTTTTTGCCGATAAATACCACCATGTATGTTAAATCAACCCTTGCGAAAGATCAACACTACGAACGATGCCGCTGATGTTGTGCTCGCGTTGGCTGCCAGCTCAGGTGCCGGCCTTGTCACTTGACCGCGGAACCAAATCGCGAGGATTATCATCACATAAAAAAATCTCCATTCTACGCTAAATCTAAACTTATATCACGCGGAAGGTCCCAGGTTCGGGTCCGGGCATCGCCAAAATAACTGCCGACCTATAAACAGCCCGCGCAGCCAAAAATGTCCGACGAATAATACCCCGTGTGTAGGGAGTGCACGTTAAATATCCTTCAAAGTCCTAACGCTGCGTACGATGTCGCCCTTAACGGTTGCGTTGGGTGCCTCGGGTCTCGGCTTCACTTGACTGTGGTTCTAAAATTAGACGCCCGTCGCCAATAGCCCTCGTGTAGCTCTAGTGCGACGATAATTCAAACTAAAACTAAAATCTAGCCTCAAACAAATAAGCCAACATGTAGAGTTCAGCGCTTGAACCAAACTGCAGACACGTGTTTTTAAAAAAAAACCTAATAAAGCGTGAACCAAGAACAAATTGAGAATCAATGTCCGCTTCCTCGAATGGTCGATAATTTGAATTAAAAAAAATCATTTGCTTAACGAACCGAGAGCCAATAAAGTTAACTCTTGCAGAAACTTCGAGACGTCTTTCTTTCAGCTCATAAGTTCACTTATAGTCATTCCCGTAAACCTAAAGCAGCGGTTCCCAACCTGGGGGCGATCGCCCCCAGGTTGGGAAATTATTTACTTTTGTTTCTTTAAAAATATGTGTTTTATGTTTTTTTCTTTTTATTTAAAAGTGACCGGATAAAGCTTCTTTGGTTGCTTTTATAAACGGTTAGTAAGTGTTATAAAACTGTTTTATAGTTACACTTTAACTCAAATTATGATTAGACATAACATGAAGTTCTGGAAGTCAGGGAGGATCCAGGGCTCTAACCTCACCATGGCTGGAGAAAGGAAACATTTTACCCTCCGTGTCCAGGGCCGGATTTCTAAATAGGCTAAGTAGGCTGTAGCCTAGAGCGGCGAATTTTTGAAGGCGGCAAATTTTACGACCCATTAAAGCGGCATTCGGCATAAAAAAATATTATAAAGATACGAATATTTTTAAGAAAGAAAACAAATAATTTACATTAATGCGTACACCGTATATATATATATATATATATATATATATATATATATTATATATATATATATATATATATATATATATATATATATATATATATATATATATATATATATATATATATATATATATATATATATATAATATATATATAATATATATATAATATATATATATATATATATATATATATATATATATATATATATATATATATATATATATATATATATAATATATATATAGTTCTAATATTTCATAGCAAACGTGGTCGCTGCGAGTGCAAGTGCACCCCCTCCTCCCGGATTTCGAAGTTGAAAGAAGAATAGTAGAACAGTTTAAAAACAAGTAGGTTTGTTACAGAATCTGTCACTTAAACCGCTTCCACACATTTGTGCTCAACAGGAAACAAACGATTTATACACCTCAGAAAGGAATTCGCCAAACAGAGCCTTTAGCTAGTTGTAATTAAACATTTAAACGATAACATTAATTATTTTCATTAATCTTCTTTCTCAGATTTAATAATTAGACTTTATCGTTTGCGTAATTTGTTTGAAGTTCGAAGAATAATAATGTAATCTTTTTTAATAAATATCTTTGTGTCGCCACAATTTACCATTTACATTTCCTTCGAAAATTCAGTTATTTATCGTTTGTTAAATTAATTTACAGTTCGAAAAATATATAATTAGTGCAATTGATGCTTTAAAAATAAAATCGAAACTTTGCTTATTTTTTTATGCCAAGTTAGAATTCTCTATGCATCTTTCTTCATACATATATAATGAAACCATCAAAAGAACTCTATTGTGCTATTACAACAATCCAAACTGAATTATATCGCATAAATAAATATTCTTTCCAAACTTATTTTTATTTTAAATAAAGATTCTCGTACGTTTAACGAAATGGCAACAGTGAAAATATTGAATAAAAATGGAATTTGCATGTTATTTCAATGTAGATTAATTTTTTAGTTATTTAAATTTTAAATAAACTTCTAATTAAATTTTTTTTAATGAAATTTGGAATGTGGCCTAAACTGATTTTTTGCTTCAAAATGACATATCGCACTTGTCCGTGGGACTTGTGGTTCTTTCTGTGAAAGTGGGTGACGGACTGACTGACTGAACGATTATAATACCTTTCACTTTTTACGTTATAAACGTAGTGTGGAAGCTAAAATTCGCCTATTTCGCTTTCAATTTAGTGTGTAAAGGTACATAGATGATTCTAATATGTGTACACTCTTAAAACAAACGAGCGATTTTAACTCAATCTGAGTTAATTTCCACTCCTTTCCGTGCCGAAAATGCACTTCTCCTATAGGAGTGAATTTCACTCTTTTTCGGAGTGAGTAAAAGAAATAAAAGAAAACAATCTGCGTCCTTCACTCTTAAAACGAGCGGTTTTAACTCAGTCTGAGTTCATTTCCACTCCTTTCCGGTGCCGAAAATGCACTTCTCCTATAGGAGTGAATTTCACTCTTTTGTTTTAAGAGTGTATCTATTTTAAACAGCACACACCACCCTATTTTGCAGCTAACCAGCTACCTTTCCCCGAAGGGGGAGAAGGGCGGTTGTGACAGGGGCGGCAAATCGTAGCCTACAAGCGGCAAATCTTTAAATCCGGCCCTGTCCGCGTCTCCTCTAAAAAGTGTGCGCACGGATTTACTATCTCTATGGGTAGAGATCCTGGAAAGTATGCTCAGCGGCATGACGCCTTAAGAGGGACTGTCAGTCCCATAGAGATAATGCATTAGTTTTGAAATCACAACTTTTGCAAAAGAATTGCTTTGCCATGTTATCCCATTTTCACCAGGTATCGGAATCATCAAAACATCAATTTAAACCAAATTGAAAATAAATAACATCTCGAAAGATAATACCATTTAATTTAAATTGACTAAAAATTTTAAAAATATTCGCAAATTGTGATTTATTTGCAATTGAAAAGTACCTTCAAAAATACTCATAATAGAACAGCTCTGATAATATTTTACGATATTAATTTGTTTGACATTTTGATGTTAATTGATTCTCCAAAATACGTAATATACTACTTAAAGGCTTATCATGAGCGACAATAATTTTGTTTAACTTATATTTTAAAACTTTAACTTTTAGAATTATTCTAAAATTACAAAAAAAATATCGTAAAAATACTAGCTGCAAAATCCTTTTCTAGTATTTTTTTTTAATGTAATTTTAGAATTACATGGTATTTTTTCGTAATATTTTTCTCCTTAAAGTGGCAGCAACACTGACCATTATGCCCTGTTAAAAGGCCTCCATGCGCGTCTCGTCGTTAGCATTGGAGGTCACGTGATCAGCCAATCTAATACTTTAATTATGATATCTATGGGTTAAATCCATTTATTAAAATATCAGTCACTAGTGACCTTTTGCAAACTACTAGTTATTTTATTCATAAACAACCCGGTGAAGCCTTTTCTTTTTTTTTATTACAAAACAAATTACCAGTACCAAACCTTCTAGATTATTAGTTAGCTATTACAACAGCATGTCACGACCCAAAATTCCATATATAAAAATTAAAATATTGCAACAAATAATAATAAATTATAGTTAATAAACTTTTTGGAAACGCAAAAGAATGAATTAGTTTCTACTGACCTCTTCAGGTTTTCTTTGGTCCGCCTCGGTCAAAAGTCAAACTTCACATCACAGTTCGGGAATAATACAGACTTTGGCGAAATAGCGCAATTGCTAACAGAATTCAAATGCTTGACTTCAATTGAATTCACAAGAAAATGACACAAAAGGTAAACATTTTATCGATGGTAGAGTACAGTGGTACACACACGTTTTTTTGTTGTTGTGAAGAACGATGCTCGACAAAAGAGATCTTCAAAACGCAGACATGCCGAAGCTTGTTTGGTTTAAACAATTCCGGCTGTCTATTTCTAAACTTTAACGTGGAGTTTTAACACAGTCAAATACACCTCTAATTAAGAGCCACGGGGTCAATTGACGAATGGCTATGGTCAACAAAACACAATTCCAAAGAGTTCTATAGTAGGGTAGAGGAACGACTCGTACTGAGCTGTCATCGGCAGAGTAAAAAGGGTTCTATGATAGTTTTTGTTAGGCTGTGTCCTGACTACGACATCAAATGCAACAAAACTTGGCGTCCGCCAAGGGCGCCAAGCGATGCAATAGCATGTGGCTGACTCTGCCAAGTCGCCAAGTTTTGTTGCATTCGTGGCATTTGATGTCGTTGTCAGAACGCAGCCTTAAAGTGCAAAGCCGATTTTGTAACCAAATTTAAAAAAAAAAAACTACTTAAATTCGAAATCTATAGATTTCCTCAGAACTAGCGATAAAACAAATCTTTTCAAACTCTAGGGCCAAATGTTGCCCTTATCAACGATACCCAAACAAATGTTTCTATATAAAATTTTTCATTTCTTGGATCTTTAAAAAATCGTTAAAGACTCATAATTTAAAGTTTCTGCTAAGAACAAATAAACTAATCATTTAACTTCAAATTTATATACTTACCATACAAAATCGTTTACATACCAATTACGTTTTAATCAAATTCCTAATTGAATATTTTCAAGCAACATGGTAATTAATAATAATCATTATAAACATAATTTCCTTATAAACATTATTAAATTCGATTAACATGATAAAACCAGGAAATTACGAATAGTAAAATGTTCATTCCTACTCCAGTAAATGAAATATCGTTACGCTTTAAATGATTCCAAAACTTCCTGGAAAAAATATTTTAGAATTAGTTTTAACCGGAGAAAGCAGACGATTTTTTTTGCAAGACGAAAACTTATCGAAATCTGAAACTTCTATAAAACTATGAGTCTATATTTTACTTTTTAAAACGGAAATTTTTCGAAAACCTACCAAAATTAATTGAAATACTACCAATTTCAAAATGGATTTTGAAAGTGTGGAATGAAGAAATAAAGAAAAGAAAATTTCAAGAAACTCTTTTTAAATATCATAGAATATCCCGGACATTGTTTTCTCGTGTGAAGTGAATTCTGTTTGTCAATTCGTGAAAATTTAATGTGTTTTAAGAAAGTTGGCAAACATATAAAGTTGGTGTTTACTAAAGTTTGAATAATTGAATTACTAATATGTTCGCCCAATTTTTACTCTGACATATTTTTCAGTAAATTAAAAAAAATGGATTTGACGAAGAAGAAAAAGGATATTGGAAGAGAAGTATATCAAAATGGAATGTAGATCAAAAGTGTAATAAGTTAAGAAAAAGAATACTTACTTATTGATCTTGATCGAATGACGCTGATGAGACATTTTTTACTAATGACGAATTTAGAAGATTCGAATTTTAAAATGTGCTGATCAGTGAGCTTTTGTATTTAGTTGTATTTTTATTTCATAAAAAAACATTTAGAAATGGAAAAGGAAATACATGCAAGTAAGTAAATATCATGTTTTTAAACACAGCTTTAACTTGAATATTTGCAGACGATATATTTAAAAAATTGGCTAAACGTTTTTGCTTCTTAAATAAAACAAAGGTGCATAAACTCAATATAAAAACGTTTTGTAATTTTATAATAATAAAAGAAAGAGTCTGTTTGTTTGTGGATCGTAAAAGTCCTACTTATACTACCCTCAGAAATTCGAAATTTTTAAGATAGATTCCCTATAATACCAACGTGTGCACCTGAGGCTTACTTTTTTCATATTTGTTCCATTTTTAGAGAAAACTCGAATTTTCTGAAAAAAATACGCCACTTTCGCTCAAATCCGATAATTTTTTTCCCTTTCGTGTTGCCATACGAGAGAAGAAATTAAAATGAACACAAAAATTAATTAAAATTGAAATTGCTTTTATTTTCTTGCTATTACCTTCAGAAACTAAATTAATGATTCGAAAAATAATTGAACGTGCCAATGAGCTAATTTTTTTTTAAAAACCCAGAATGGAGGTTTTGACGTGAAATAACATTGTTATACAATTAGGGTTAATTTTGAATTTATCAGGAAAATCGCGATGACAGTAAGTTCATATGGAGGAAGATTTTTGTGATATGAGGATGTGCATTTTATAGTGATGTATTTTTATTTTGGAATTTTAAAACAATATAAGTAACGGGATTTTACTCTTTATAATGAACGAGAACAAAAGGCAAAGTTTATTTTCCTATAGCAAATCAAATGACACATATACTTGGATCGATTTGATATTTTTTTAGTCCGTGCGAAGAACGGGTATTTATTTGCTAGTCAAGTAATAATTAAAAATTAAGTATACCAGATAAATGTGTTGGACAGAAACGTTAAAAAAAATTGTTTTTCTGGATAGAAAAGAATAAAAAATCGGTCATTTAATGTGCACAAAAATCCTCCAATTTTTTTTTTATTTTAAATAAAGTTTTTTGTGCGATTGTTGAGTGGCAACGGTGATGAGAAATGGCGTACTAATGTTCTTTAAAATGAGCATTACGTATTTTAAATATGTTTCAAATTTGAATTGTTTTCCTGAGATAACATGGTTAACCTAAGACTACATGGAAAAACTTACATTCGTAATCAATTGTAAACCAAAGAGCTAATTTTTGACATTACAGATTACAAAAATTCAAACAACAATAACTTAAAAAAACAACTACATTTAAATTAAAAAACACAATAATCTAACTAAAATAAATTCAACATCGCAAAACACTTTAATTCGTATTCCTAATCTCAAAGCTAATTGCCTAACGTCTTATATCACGGATTACGCCAACCCAAACAACGAGAAAAAAAAAGAGAATACTTTTGATCGTTTCCCGCCATTCAAATTAAAAACAACAACAAGAAATGCACGATGTTTAAGGTGACGTAACACTTTCGGTTTCGTTCAAGGCCGGCTCGCTACTCGGTCACAACAGACGCCGAGAACGGTTAACGGGTCATCTTGAGTTCATAAAGAAAAATGTCAACTCTTTTAAACACAACACTTGATTGCAGTTCAAGTTATTTGAAAAATCTTAATACATATTTTTTAAATTTTGACATTTCTTTTTCTGAGAATGGGCATGTTTCACGCCGTGAGTGGCAACAGAAATGTTAATGAAAATAAATTCTTTCTCGAGCCTCGATTGGTGAATCCGTGTCACGTGTGAACAGAGGACCAATCGGAGTCTCGACTGCAAGAAGGGCAAAGAATGTTTATAATTTTTAACGTTTCGTTTGGATTTTTACGCTAATAGCCGGTGTGTTGTTAATTAAACATGCCTCAAAGAAATTTGTGGATTTTTGACAATGGGTTTGACTCTCAAAACTTTCGTAATTTTTTGCGCACTTTCTTTTCGAAAAACTTTTGCAATAGTTAGCATTTTCCACCGCTAAGATTTTTTGCCTACCTTATTCACCAAGTACACATCCCTAGATTTTACATTTACCGAAAACTTTTGTCACTTTTGCAAAAAATATTTGCCAAAATGTTATATAAGGCACTAAGGGCAAAATTTAGGTCAAATACTATCAGAAACAAGAAACTTGAAGCAATGGTTAAAAAAACCTAGCATAACAGTTACTTACAATTAGTTGTTATGCTAGGCCATAAATTCTGAATGAAAACAGAAAATACTCTAAGAAAATCTTTACGATAATGTATACAGTTTTAAAGAATCATCTCAAAAGTAAGGGGAAATAAACAGAAGAATAGTTTTTATAGAGAGTACAATATATATATACGGAATAATGATGTGACCAGATTTTTAAAATAAAAATTCAGAAATTCCCCTCCCCCCCGCACCCCCACCACAATTTTTCATATCCCCCAAATTTCAAACAATGTTATAATTAATAATACAAGATTGATAATAATCAAATAACAAGAAAATGGTTACAATTATCCTAAGAAATAAAATATAAAATTGAATCACTAACAGTAAAGATTTTTAAAATAAAAATTCAGAAATTCCCCTCCCCCCGCACCCCCACCACAATTTTTCATATCCCCCAAATTTCAAACAATATTATAATTAATAATACAAGATTGATAATAATCAAATAACAAGAAAATGGTTACAATTATCCTAAGAAATAAAATATAAAATTGAATCACTAACATTAATTTTAATGTCATTTTAACATTCCTATTAACAAAGGTATTTGCAAAATTGTTATAAAATCTATATTGTATTTATATTTTCTCCGTTTTTCTGGAATTTGAAGGACTGCAAAAAAAAAGCGGGACGATTTGGCGGGACATCCGGTCCGCGAGACAGTGAGACAAAAATCAATAAACGTTACGTCTGATACAGACACATTGCACATTACAGAATAAATTACACATTACAGAATAAATTACACATTACAGAATAAATTACACATTACAGAATAAATTACACATTACAGAATAAATTACACATTACAGAATAAATTACACATTACAGAATACAAAATAAAGATCCACGAACATATGAAAATGGAAATAGAAACTAGGGGTGCGTAACACTACACGACTTTCAATACTTTCATATACCTTAATATGACGTCCGACAGGAACTGATGGAAACTCGTATACCAAATTTTAAGTCTGTCGTTTTTTTTTATTTTTAGTTTTTCAGCAATACCATTAAAACAAAAAAAGTTCAGTGGTAGCTCTTTGCGCATCATGCGAGATAGTCTCAAAAAAATTATCATGACGTTTGACGGGTACTCAAAACTCCTGTATCAAATTTGAAGTACGTATAGCTTTATTTGCCTGATCTTAGAGTGGTTTCAGACAGACAAACAAACCGATGTTAAAAACCCTTTTTTAGAATCAGCATCCACAAAACGTGCGGCCAACTCAAAATCTCCATTTCGTTTTTTCGATCCCACTTTCATTACCATACAGTACAGCAACCCCCACAGGGACAGACGTGCTCGTTAAATCTGTGGAGTCCAAAGTCCCGACGGCGTCAGCGTACGATGTCGATCGAAGTTCCGTTGGGTGCCCGCTCAGGTGTCGACCTCGTCACTTGACCAGGGTTCTAAATTACGAGGCGTTATTGGCTGTGTTAAAGCTCCTGAAGGAGGCTAGAAATAGGCAGCCGGAAACGATTACCTTACAGCAACCCCTCGCTATATCGCGCTTCCCGGGAGACAAGCATAAAACCGCGATATAACCGAATGCGCGATATAACGAGCGACTTGATAAATATTATACGGAGTGTCTGCGTGCACGGCCACCGTACACGCATTACGCGTACGGGTATAGTAACTGCGCATAGGACTGAGCCTTATTAGCAGTTTGAGCTTGGTTCTTTACGGACGTCGCAGCTTAGTGGTAGCACAAGCGGTTCGTAATCAAAAGGTCCCGGGTTCATATCCCCTCTCTCGGCAGAAGTACAAATGATTTTTTCAAGCTTTTTTTTATTTCACCCTAGAAGATCACCGTTTTAAAGTTGTCCTGGAAAGTTTACTTGCATTTTTAAATTTTTTATGAATTATTTAAATTTCCAATTTTTTGAACGCTCATTACAAATGGCTAGAACTGATGTTTTTTTTAGAGAAAAACAATTTTTCCCGTTCCCCAAACGAGTGTTTAGGCTTTCAATACGCCCTACAATACTGCTCCATGTTAAATACTGATGATTCTTTTAGAGAAAGCAAAATTGCCGGGGGCCCAAAAAGTGTAATCTCAACTTTCAAGTATAATTCCCGTGCCTGTGCACGCAATGTACACGGTTCCAGTAAGCCCCGCCTTGAGCATGCACAGTTAATACCCGTACACGCAATGCGTGAACGGTGCCCGTGCGCGTAGCCTCTGCCAAGATTATACCTTTGATGTATTTATGGTATCAAAATAGTTTTTTTAACTTATGCACAGTATGTATTTGAAAGATAAAACTAAGAAAAAAAAAAAAAACAGGGGGGGGGGGGGGGGGGGGGATTGGGAGACATGATACAAGGCGCGATATATCCGAATGCGCGATGTAACGAGGAGCGAAATTGCGAGGGGTAACGGTATTTCGTATTGAAATTGAAAAGTAACAAGGGGGGGAAAATGAGATTATACCAAACCGTTCTCTCCAAAACAGGTAACAACCACCCATTCGTTCTTTTCTTTCCCCCTTTGTCCGGTGTGGGAATATTATAAATGGCCGGCTCAGGCCAGCGGACCGGTTCACTTTCTTCTGGGTTTCTCGGCCGATCCTCGGGCACAATTTTTGTGCCTTTGAATTAAATTAACCAACTGCACTTGGCGCCGAGACTTCAGCCGCTGAATTTTAATTAACAATGATCAAGCGAGAGCTCTTTTTCAACATTGTTTAATCATATAGTAGGTTGTCGACAGACTTTGAATTGTGGCTGTACTGACTACTGTTCAAGTGACAGTGTATACTGGTTTTGTTTATTATTGCGGCCGTATCAGTATTCAACCAAGCAATAGCGTAGATCGTGGACGTATCAGAATTTAATTAAGCAGAAGAGTAATTTTTTTTTTCATATAGCATTGTGGACCTACCAGTATTCAATCAAGAAAGTGCCGTACGCTTGCCATAGCATTGTGGACGTACCTCTATTCAATCAAGCAACAGTGTACACTTGTCAGCAGATCGTAGACGTACCAGAATTTAATCAAGCAAGAGCTGTACACTTGCCATAGCATTGTGATTGTACCAGCATCCAATCAAGGGTACACTTATCCATAGACTTTAGCACTGTGTCCATACCAGTATTCAATCAAGTCTTATATTTATCCACATACATCATTGTAGCCGTACCAGAGTTAACCATCAAGCAAGAACTATCATCGTCTATAGACTTAGCATTGTGGTCGTACCACACAGCTGAAACAAATCAACAACCAAGCAAGATAGACTTATATAGAACAAGCAATTCCGTTTGGAAGGAGTACATTTATCCATAGACTTAGCATTGCAGCCAAGCGAGATAGCAACAGCCAAGCAAGACAGACTTATAAAACAAAGCTCTCCTTTTGGAAGGTTAGACGGCCCAAGCAAGACTTATAAAACAAAGCTCTTCGTCTAGAAGGTTAAACGGCCCATGCAAGACTTATAAAACAAAGCTCTTCGTCTAGAAGGTTAAACGGCCAAAGCAAGACTTATAAAACAAAGCTCTTCGTCTAGAAGGTTAAACGGCCCAAGCAAGACTTATAAAACAAAGCTCTTCGTCTAGAAGGTTAAACGGCCCAAGCAAGACTTATAAAACAAAGCTCTTCGTCTAGAAGGTTAAACAGCCATGGGCCTTATATCGAAAAAAGGACGCAGGAAATGCCCGAGGGAGATACCGAAGCCGACCGGACCGTACAGCGTCGGCTGTACGGATATCATGACCCTGAATTCGACGGACGGAGTTTTTGTCCGTCTGTTCTATCCGGCCGTACCGACCAAGGTAAACTTTTCATTTTCTTTGCGAAATATTTTTTCTTTTGTTAACTAATATTTAAACATTTGAGTAAGTAACAGTGAATGTTGAATAGTTTATATTTGGTAATGAATACTGGTTATTTACTATTAAATAATGAATATGAAAAAATTAATATTTAATAATCAGTACGGAAAAATGAATATTAAATAATGATGAATATTGATAATTGAATGAGTTACAAATAATGATAATAATAAATGCAGAGCATTGCATGATAAATAATTTTTATATATTTTTTAATAATGTAGAAAATAAATGGGATAATGACTACTAAAAATTAATTTTGAATAATGAGTATGGAAAACTGAATATTGAATAACTTATATTAGGTAATGAGTATTGGATAAATAGTACGGAAAAATGAATATTAAAGAATGATGGACATTGATTACTGAATATGCTACAAATAATAATGACAAATGTTGAGTATTGATACATAATTTATAATTTTTTTTAATAATGTAGGAAAATAATGGAATGACTACGAAAAATTAATTTTGAATTATGAATATTAAATAAATGAATATTCGATAAACAATATTGAAAAATCAAAAATAAACAATGAATATTCGATAAACAATATTGAAAAATCAAAAATAAACAATGAATATTCGATAAACAATATTGAAAAATCAAAAATAAACAATGAATATTCGATAAACAATATTGAAAAATCAAAAATCAACAATAAATATTTAATAATAAATGATCGATATTTTATAAGGTTATGATACAAATAAATGTTGAATAACAAATAATGTATTAAAAATAATAATGAATAGTAAATAATAAATATTATACAAGATAATCAATATTAAATAATGGATATTGCAGGGTAAATAACTAATAATACATGTTAACTAATGCATAATAAATAAAATAAATATTAAGTATGTTTTTGATACTATATTTTAAATGATAAATAATTATATAATATAAATACTAAACAATCACAATAACTAATATTAATACTATCTTAATTATTGAATAAGTTTCATTAAATAATGAATACTGTGCAATGAATACTAGATTATTAATATTGAAGGATGAAATGTTTGACTATTTAGTAATGTTGAATGATATGAAATGTTTATAAATGAAATGTTTGAATCTGAATAATATTGATTTTTGAACATTGAATAATGTTGAAGATTGATAACTGAATATGTATTAAAAATAACAAATGTTGAGTATTGATAAACAATTTATAAAAACTGATAAATAATTTATGAGAAATCTTTTTTAAAAAAATTATTTAATTCAATGTAAAAAAATGACGTATCTCTTCTGTTCGGTTACTAAAATACTGATTTTTCTAATATAATTATTTATGTCGTTCCGAATCAACCTACGCTTTAAAATGAACCTATCATTAATAAACACTTCATATCAAGTTTTAGAGCAGTGGTTCCCAACCTTTCCTGGATCATCGCCTCGTATTTTAGGTTGATCAACATCCATCTCGCCCCCTTTTAATTTTCATGTTATGTCTAATCATAATTTGAGTTAAAGTGTAACTATAAAACTGTTTTACAACACTTAATAACCGTTTATAAAAGCAACCAAAGAAGCTTTATCCGGTCACTTTTAAATAACATATAAAAAAAACATAACACATATTTTTAAAAAACAAAAGTGAAATATTTAACTAAGATATTTTTACTGGTTTCTAGAAAATTCAAGAGAGTTGAATGTAAAAATTGGCTGGTTTGGTTATGGTTGGTTTAGTTTAGTTTGAATTATCGTCGCACTAGATTGGTTATGGTTGCAGAATGGTTTTACTGTACAAAGGTACAACATTATTTTAATTTTCCCCCCTTTGAATACTCATCGCCCCGTGATCGCCCCTCAAGCATTTTTTGCCCCCTTAATAACACAAATCGCCCACTTGGGGGTGATCGCCCCCAGGTTGGGAACCGCTGTTTTAGAGCCAGCATTTGTAGCTTTCAGTGAAGATAACTTCGTTACTTGAAGGGTGTCTCCAAAGTGAAGTCACAAACCTGAATATATATGTCTACCAACCAACCAACCAAAGTGAAGTTTTTACTGTGTCAATCCAACGAGAAAAAAAAAATTCTAAGCCACATTGCTCCGGTTGAATTGCCTATTCAAAAGTTTTTTTTTGATAAATATAGCTGGCTTACAAGGCTCTATAATACCCTTTTTTGAAATCGAATATTTTGCTGTAGAATTATTTGCCACTCCGAAAAGGAGTGAAATTCACTCCTATAGGAGAAGTGCATTTTCGGCACGGAAAGGAGTGAAAATTAACTCAGACTGAGTTAAAACCGCTCGTTTTAAGAGTGTAGGACGCAGATTGTTTTCTTTTATTTCTTTTACCCACTCCGAAAAAGAGTGAAATTCACTCCTATAGGAGAAGTGCATTTTCGGCACGGAAAGGAGTGGAAATTAACTCAGACTGAGTTAAAACCGCTCGTTTGTTTTAAGAGTGTATTGAAAAACGGAACTTGTACAGCGTAAAAAGTGTATTGATTATTAAACTTAATTTTGATTAAAAAGGGGAAACTTATTATCGTTAAAGAAGTTATTAATATGTTCATAGACACAGAAATTTTTTCAAAAATGTCACCTTGCAAGTTCTTCCACTAAGCTCTTCAATATTATTGTGCAATGACATAATGCATAAATCACCATTTTAAACTGTAATTTTATTGAAAATTCTACTTCGATATTAAAGATACTTACATTTTCACGCAGGAGGCCGGTTACCCCGAGTGGCTTCCGCACGAGAGCTACCTCGAGGGATACGCCATGTTCTTCAAGATATGGCCCCCGCTTTTCAAGAAAACCTTCCCCAGGTTTGTAGGTGAGTTCGAACACTTTTCCCTCTTATTTACATAAACGGGGAATGAGAACGAATGACCACGAGTCTCCAAATCAAAGTCCCTCTGTGTTAATCCAACGAGAAACAAGAAGTTCTTATAGAACTAAAATAGCCTACTTTCCTGTTACTTAAATACTTACTGAAATTCTAATCGGGAAACAACTAGGTTCCTAACAGTAAATATAATCAGCAACCGTTTCTACAGTAGATTTATACACATTAGAAAAAAAAAATCGCTACACACAGCATCCAGCTATAACATAAACTTCTAAAAGCCAAAATAAACTACTATTTTCCTTTTTATTCTTTCGCAAATTAACTTAATATTATTTATCGTCTGCTCGCGATTTATTTGTAGTTCGGAGAATCATTAAATATTTATTAATAACAAAAATAATGAAACCACTCCAAACTGCTTTAAAAAAATACGAAATGTAATTTAAAACTAAGCCTAATTGTATGCAAAAAATATGCCTTGCCGCTTTCTTGGTAAACTATTAATGAACAATCAAAGAATCACATTGTGCTACATTTTATGACGTCATTCCAAACTGATTCATAAAAAAATTATTTTGTTTCAAATATTTTTAAATAAATAAAGTTTCTCATGCCATTGTTGATTTGGCATCAGTGATATAAATGACTCAAAATTGAATTCCAATGCCAATTCAATGGGAAATTCACCGACAGATAGTAAATTTATGTCCGTCCGGACGTACAGACAGGCGGACAAAAAGTATGAAAGTTGGGTATCTGAGGCCATAGCTTTCTAACAAAAAAAGAATTTTTAGGATCAGATGGGTATAGAATCGATTTTGGAAGGGGGGGGGGGGGTACGGACAGACGGACATCGACCGCATGCCAATACCTACTTTTTCATTTTTTTAAAAAAAAAATCGAATTAAAAATATAAAAGTAGGCTAAAAATTATATTCTAAACCTCATTTCTCGGGCTGTATTGAATAGTTTTACAAACGTTTTTTTAAATGTAGCTGACAGTTCTCTATAGGCCCCCTTTCTTTAAAATTTATTAGAATATTTTTCGAAACTTTCAAGAAATAATTTTACAACAAAATATTGTGTGTAACCCATTTCATATAAGTGGATTTTAAAGGTCTCTTCAAGAAAACTTTCCCCAGGTTTGTAGGTGAGTTCGAACATCTTTCTTTATTCTTCCACGGTTTTCTAATTCAGTTATATTTTAATTTTGTTATTTGTTTCACTTTCAATTACCTAATACGAAACATAAGGCAATGATTGCGATAGAGCAGAGAGTCCGGAATAAAGATTTTTTTGGTTTCTACACTTTTTGGGAAGGTGCTGATTCTAAAAAAGCGGTTTTTGAACATTTAGACAGGATTTTTTTGCTTTCAATAACCTAATCTATAATAATAAAAGAAAGAGTCTGTCTGTGTGTGTGTCTGTCTTCGGATCGTAAAAGACCTACTTATACTGCCCTCAGAAATTCAAAATTTTTAAGATAGATTCCTTTTAACACCAACGTGTGCACCTGAGGCTTAGTTTTTTCATATTTGTTCCATTTTTAGAGAAAATTCGAATTTTCTGAAAAAAATACACCACTTTCGCTCAAATCCGATCATTTTTTCTCTTTCCTGATGCCATCGGCTGAAAAAAATAAATAAAACTTTTAACGAAAACATTTAAAATTCAAAATGTTTATTTTATTCTTTTGCCATTACTTTCAGAAACTAAATTCATTATTTGAAAAATAATTGACATATTTCAAGTGACGTAATTCCGCCAGTCTTCATTCCCGGATTTTATTGTGGGTTTATTTGATGATTTTTTCATTGGATTTTTCTGTTGACTGCATGTATGCATATTTAAGCAATAAATGTACAGTTAAGCTATTACTGAACTATGATGGTTAATAAAGGCCATCACACTAGAGCTATTAGTGTTTTATGTCTTTATTTTTTCGACAAATACGTTGCCAATCTCGCCAACTTATTAACTAAAATTCGCCAAATAGGCAATTTCTTTTATAAATAATTTATAAGCTGGTCGGTTGTTCGAAGGTCATTGTGTTAGAGCTGTATAATGGGTGTGGGTAGCTATATCTATTTTGCGCCAAATTATTTCCCAAAACGCGCTAAATGAGCTAAAAGGTTTTATGTATTATGAGGGAATTGTGATGACATTTATGAGTGCATTTTATAGCGTATTTTTCATTTTGGAATTTTAAGGCAATGAAACGGGATTTTATAATTTATAACGAGCGGAAACAATAATAAGTTTAGGATCCTATAACAGGTTATATGGTACACATATTTGGAATCTATTTGATATAGTTTTTTATTCCGTGCGAAGAACGGGTATAAATTTGCTAGTATTAAATATAAGGTAATGAAAGTATTGTAATGGGACCGAAAATCCGAAACGGAGATATCGTGTTTTCGATGCGGTTTGGCAGATACTAAAAACCCAATATTTTATTGTTTTTTTTAACAATATATTGTATAAAAATAAAATGGTCGGCAAGTTACCATTTTGAAACCATGAACCGTGTTTACTGCACGGCAATAAATGTCCTTAATTTTTACTCGAAAATGTATTTTCGATTTTATAATGAGCCCAAGGTTACGTAAACATTACTAAAGTCAAACAATCTCTGTAAAAATCTCTTTTTATAACAACGTGCAAAAAAGTTCACTTTTTTATATCATATTCATTCATAAATCGTTGCGAAAATGACACTTTACGTGCTTACGTCACAGACAGTGCCGAAAGTACTACTTTCGGCACTAGTGCGGTAAACTAAATAAGAGTTTCTGATTGGTAGAAAAACAAAATGTCATGAATATCTCTATGGAAACTAAATGATGTCATGAAACTCACTTATTTCTATTGGTTCATTACTTTTGCATTTTCTAATATCTCCATGGAAACTACAAGTACTACAAAAATTATTAAAGGAAATTAAATAAGACAAAAGTAAGAACACAAATTTCACGCCAAACAAATATCGCCATGGAAACTAAATGATGTCATGAAAATCACTCATTGGTAGAAATACTTTTTTGCACGTTGTTATAAAAAATATTGTAAGCAAGCACGTGCCAAATAATACTTTATTAAGCTCTTTTCATTATTTCACTCGACCTACGGTCTCGTGAAATAAAAGCCACTCGCTTAATAAAGTATTATTTTCGGCACTAGTTGCTTAAATAACTATATTATTGTAATACAAGATTGAAAGCAATTATTATTTTTATTATTTTATTACATTCAATTAGGATAAATTAGGATTTTACACTCAAGTTCTTTGCCAATTGTTTGGAGAGGGAACAAAATAGAAAACACACCGCCAGGTTAGGTTAGGTTTGAATTATCGTCGCACTAGAGCTACACGAGGGCTATTGGCGACGGGCGTCGTATTTTAGAACCACAATCAAGTGACGAGCCGACACCTGAATAGGCACCCAACGCAAACGTTAAGGGCGACGTCGTACGCAGCGTTGGTACTTTGGATCATATTTAACGTGCACTCCCTCTACACGGGGTATTATTCGTCGGGCATTTTTGGCTGCACGAGCCGTTTATGGGTCGGCAGTTATTTTGGCGATGCCCGGACCCGAACCTGGGACCTTTCGCATGCTAAGCGAGTGCCTAACCAACTGGGCTCCCCAGCCCAAACACACCGCCAGCAATTCAATTTTTTTAAAAAACAATAACAACTTGTTATTTTACGCCAGACGGTATTAGGTTTTGAAAAAGTTAATTAATAAACAATGCCGTGTTAATTTGATACCCGACAAAAAGATCTCTTTGTGTATTTAAATTACAATGCTACTTATACCTCTTAACTTTAAACTCATCGCTGAAAGTAAGTTTTCGGACTACAGAGAGTACGGATAACAGAACGTGAGGTGAGGTTGGTTAATTATTATTTTACACTTGAGTTTTTCTAATGCGCTACAAGAGATGCCGAACCATTTTGTGATGCTGCCATCTACTGACATAATTAAAAACTTCAAATGAACCCGAGTATACAAACATTTTTATCAAAACGAACCAACCAACAGACATTTTTTTTCTAGTCATTTTATAAATATAAGTATATCTTTAAAACTCCCGCAAAATATTCCAAAAACTTCAGACAATGCTTGCAATGCAATTAATAACAACACAGGAAAAAAATTATGAGACCAAATTTCAAATCGTTATTTCTCAAGATATGCTTTTCTTGAAATTTATGGAAATGAGTTTTTTTTAAAGAGTTTAAATTGCGTTGAATAAGTTAGCGATAAAAAATATGTTCGAAATATTACTTATAATATCTCTAAATGTTTTGTTTTATTTCAAAAATTTAAAATTACTTCTTTTTTGTTTAAATTGTATGTTACCAGGGCTTGAAAAATCTCAGAAATATTACCCGTCCCCGAGGACGGCTTGTCCAAGAATGTATCCGTCCTCTTTTGAAACTAACCCGTCAAACTCAAACTATATAAATAGCATCTAAATAAATATATATAATTTTCCCTTATTTATTACAAACATTTATATAAATTGCACACTGTAATTACTACAATTATATTATACAGTAATAAAAGAAATACTAGGTTAGTAGATAACTAATACTAACCTAGTATTTCTTTTTAATAGCATATGTCATATTTGATTCATTTTTAAAACGCACTCGGATAAATTTACATTCCAATTAACTTGACCTTTGTTATTGAAATCGGTCTAAAAATGGTCGCTTTCTCTTCTCTTTGTCATAAATTTGAAAATTTCATTTGTTTCGATATCGTCTGTAGGACCATTTTCTGTAGTGGTTTTCGCCTTTTTATTGACCCAATAAAAAGTTCGCCGATTAAGCTACCAAAATAATTGCTGATGCTTTGCTGCCGTTTCATCTTTTTGCCGTTAATATGCCGAGAGCGGTAATACAAAGCAGTGTCGGGCCGCATTCGTTTTCGATTTTTAGTGGGGAAGGTAAACGAAACAAAAACTTTCGAGAAGTGACTCGGAGGAGTGAGCGAGGAACGGCGCGCCAGGATTTGAGGGCCCTGATTGGAGACAGCAGGGAGACGTCAACAGTGACGTCACAGACTGGGTGGAGCGAGTGGCGCAGGCGCTAGACACTTGTTAAGATAACAAAAACAAAATTTTAAAAATAAACGAACGTTAACTGGGAAATGGCCGTCCTCGTTAACGTCGGATTCGAGAAATTGGTTGTCCTCGTGGAATTTTTGACCGTCGAGGACGGGCGGTTTTTCCAGCCCTGTATGTTACTGTCTGTCAGTAAAATTTGTATCAAGTTATTCGAGACACGCATAGAGAAATAACAAATAAATATTTAAATGTCATACATCACATTTTACCCATACTGTAAACAGAAACTACCTGTGATCCAAAAATCACACAAAAAAAAAACTCCACTTCTAATTTACCAGTCTGGTGAGCAAGCCTAAAATCGTTCTGAACTTGTTGCATAACAAACCCTCGAAGCTACTCATTCCAACCACAAAACTGCGCTTTTGTGGGCTATTGTTATTAAATACTTTTCTGTGACCCGAAGTCATTATGTATTCATGTTCCTCCACCCTTTTTCGGTGTTCTTATTCAAAATAGATCAAAAGTTGGCCAATTCTATAATTGGAGGCGTTTGCTGAAATGAATTTTTGATGTAATCCTTCCTAATCGGTGGCCAAAGTGAGTAGTTATCTCTTCCATCTATTGTTACACAAATAGCTCGAAGGGAGGGAAAGTTGATCTGATTAGATAATAGGGTACTTGACTGTATCGCTAAAATACCTTCCAATATTAAATAAATTATAGTTTGAACCCAAAAAATAACAAACGTATATATATATTTTTTTCAAAATAAATCTTTAAATAATTGGTGAAAATCATTTTAAAATGGCTTATTTTTCATCGGTACGTCACGTGATTACAAACACGTCGATTTGGTTGACGTCACTAGTATATATAAACAAACCGGTGTGATGTTTTTTTGCTTGCAATTAAACTGGATTTAATCTAATATACTATTAAAATAAGAATTATATAGATAATGGAAGGAGGTTTTACAGAAGCGGATAGTTCATATTGCTTAAAGTAGATTCCAAAATGGTGTTTCAAAGTTTGTTTATAGTTACTAGTGACGTCATAGATACCAAGTGACAGCCACA